>VWPU01012417.1:0-265113 GCA_013398955.1 Callaeas wilsoni | reverse complement strand
CTGTCCAAACCGAGACAGTCCTCTTGACAGCTTCAATTTTTATCACAGCCTGTCATCAAAAGAAGAGGTGTTTATTTATGTGAAGTCATTTACCTTGTGCAGCACAGATTGACAGTTTTGCACCAAAACGCTTGCTGTACTCATATAGAAATCAACAGTTATGGGCTTAAAATGAGTGATCTGAGAAAAACTAATTTTTTTAAGACTAAATTTCTATAGTTTAGAATTTTAAATTTTTATATTGTGACTAAAAACAGTGGACAAATTAAAACATTGGCTAAACTGGTAAAATATTTTAAAAATTTCCATTTTGCTAATTAGTATTTTCCAACGGCTTTAAACTGAAAAATTTCCAGTCAGTTGTACAGTAGAGCTATCGTCCTTAATAACAGCAATATGTTTTCTCACTTACTTTCCTGACACTCAGTTTATATTGCAGGTTGGTGCCGCTTGTGTACTTTTAAAATAACATTGTCTAGTTCTTTTACAGCCAATGTGCAGCTGTGCCTGTTATATAAAATCAGAATTATTCCAACACATGAAAATATGCATGTCTTCAGTCCATTGTGGTCAGGGCTGATAGAAAACAGCTCTGGTCCTGAAATCTGATAGCCACATTATAGTGTCACAATACCTAAGTTATTATACCTTGACATGCAGGTCAGTTTGGGAGCAGAATTATGTCTTCTGGCTAATATCTCGTTATTTCAAGTCATCAGCAGGAGAACTTGCATCAGTCTTAGACTACAAACAAATTTCCATCACAACTCCCAATTTTTAAGAATTTGTGTTCATAGAAGGAAGCATTCTGCTTTTAGAATATTTTCTAGTTTTGTCCCTTCAAAAAGATGTTTTTCAACTATCAAGCAAAATCCCTTTTACCTGCTTTAATTTACCTATAATTTTAAAAGGATGCAAATCAACCGTTCTCGGTGTAAATTTTTCTGCTATTTCCAATTTTAAAACTAATTCTAACCAAAGTAACTGCATTTGAAGCTTGAAAAATGAGATGGGCATAATTTTCTTTGAGTAATGAGATCCTGGGATGAAATTTACCATGCCTGGTCCCTACCCAACAGATAATTTTAGTTTTTTTAGAGTAAAATCCATTTATTTGTTCAAGGGTGCCTTTGGTGATTCTGCTGTGAAGTAATGCAACCTTCTCTTTAAAAGGGCTGTAGCAATAAGTACTCTGCAGTCTCCATTGAGTAGCAATGCTTCTGCTTCATTAAAAGAAAGTTTTTGAAAATTACAGTCCTTTGAAAAAGGCTTTTTGAGCATAAGCAGTAGAAAAAGACTATTTTTTTGTCCCTGTGTGTTTAATATGCAGTTCAGCCCATGAGCACAGTTTAACTTCTAGAGAGCAATCATGACCAGAAGAGTCATCGTACTACGCTTCTGTTGCAGTGTAACGTCCAGAAGTTAAGCACCTCACCCCAGTGAGATGGTCCGGGGAAGTGACCTTCCTATGCACCCCAAGAGGTGAAGGGGAAAGCAAGTCCAGACCTCGAAGCAGGGTCCTCCACTGAAAATGGGAGCCGAGTAACGACAAACACCAATATGGTTAGATAGCGTTCTCGTTTATTGTTCAAAACAAGCAGGATTATGTAGCATTCCAACTGTCATCCGTTGTCCACGCACTGTAACTAACTCTATGATTGGATACTTAGGTAAAATCAAGCCCATCTACTGTCACTACTAATTGGATGACATATGGCAGACAAGTGTCCTCCCTCCTCCCAGCTTGCGGTTATCGCATCCCGTTAAACCTCCCTTTTTTCTCATGGACACCTCAAGGACACTCTCAGCACTAAGTCATGTTAATATCACAGCACTCAGAGCAAGCAGGCCCTGCTAAGTCTGGCTTGTTCACTGCGTTCAGATACAGACCATGTCCATTCTGCTCTAAGAATTCTTCTACAAGATCTCTGCAAGTACACGGAGAGCAAGACTGCCTGTCCCTAGGCCATGAGTTTTCCAGTCAGAATCTCAAGCTCAGGTTGTCATCTGGGAAGGGCTGGCATCCAATCTAGTGACTGTTACAGAAACACCATTTTATCTTAAATTTCCTGAAACACTGGAACTCCAGAAGGCAAGATTCCTTGAAAGCCAATGGGTTCAGGACACTGAGCCTCCATTTTTTCTACCTTCCTCATCAGAAACAAGTGCAGCAGCTATTAAAGATCCTATTTGCTATGGCAGAAGTGACTTTGATCCAGCCTTGAGGATCCACATCCTCAAAGCCAAAATTAATTTCTGCCTCTACAGAATTTTCTCGGTCTGATGCCTAAGTTTTCCTTATGCCATGGTGTTCACTGTGACCAAAGGGAATGTACTCTCCAAAATGGGTCTTGCAGTTCCTGGAACAGATTTCTTGATGACTTTTTAGATATTTATTTAGGTATCCCTAAATAAGAATTATTTCAGATGCATCTTTGGATCTTTTTCTGACCATTACATTTCTAACCATCACCACAGACTTCAAGCACAGTATTCCTTTGGCTGCTGATGTATTGCTAGGGTTATCTCTAGTATCAGCCAAAGCTGAAGTAATCTTGTACCAAGAATAGAATTGGCAACAAGAGGGAAAACAAGCTAGATGCTTTGGTTCATCAGTTGTACCAAATTACCTTACGTAAGTAAGGCTCCAAGCCTTTTAAAATTATGGGGTCTCTTTCATAGGCAAAATCCCCACAAGAGAGATTTTAAAGTCACAGAAGTGTTTCTGTGAGATTGCACTCAAAAGACTGTTTCCGGTACATGTAAGTGTTAGGTGAGAGCTCTGGAAGGAGGTTAATAGAGGAGCGAGACACGCTCTGTCCAGGTAAATCCTGGAGGTGATCCTGCTGTAATTATGAGTTTTTCTGCTAACAGATGTTCACATTCAGAATTTGCCTGACTGTGGGTAATAGAAGAGATTAACATTTGCCAACCAGTGACCTTGTGTTTTATATGGCTTTCCAAAATCTACCAGCCTAAGAACAATCAATAGCAGTACTAAATAGGCCAAAAAAATGAAAACTGGATGAGCATTTCCAGAGATGCAAGCTATATCCATTAAATTTCACTTAAGTGAAAAAGTGCTTTAAGAGCCAGAGACTTTTTGTCTCTTTTTTTTTTCCCCCCACAGGAAGCTTAGACATGGGCAATTACTTTTCTATTTTTGAAAAAATTCGTGATCTCATAACAAAGTTTTCCTGAGTTCATATAACTAGGTTGTTGACCTGATTGGCACAGCACACAGTTTGAAACAAGTTAACAGAAGAATTGAAGCAAATTCACTGAAGCTTATTTCAAGTTTGATTGGCAGTGACATTTTGCTTTTAGAAGAGAAATAAGAAAAGTTCAAATGATAATTCTTTTGGTTTTTTATATAGAAAAAAATATACCGTTTTGTTGGTTTTTTTCCATTAACAATCTAGGTATCTTTTAAGGTGCACAAGGTCATAGTTTATAGCCTTAAAACATAAGTATGGCTAACAGGTAATAGGGAACAGAGCACAGTTAAAAGGATTAAAGATCAAGCTTGGTGTAAGAAGATAAGAAGACATTCACGGGCTATTGGGGAATGTTAAGACTCAGGAGAATGGGGAGGTTTTGATGGTTACCTAGAACTAATTAGGTAGGAAAAATAATTTCATCTGGCTTTTCATTAGTTACTCAAACAATGTGTTGGAATTCTGTGTAGATGAAAGAGAAGGCTATTGGCTCTTATGTAATTCCTTGTGCATCTTGGGACAATTTCCAGTACACACAATTATTAGAACAGCTTTTATTATGTTAGTTGATCAAAGGAGTGTTCTTAAGTGAAGCAAAGAGTACAGACTGAAATTAAGGAGGGTCTAGAAAACATGTTTTGTGAAGAATGGCTGATGGAGCTGAGGTTGTTTAGTCTGGAGAAGTGGAGACTCAAGGGGTACTTATCCCTCTCTGCAACTGCCTGAAATGAGATTTTAGTGAGGTGGGAGTCAGTCTCTGCTGCCATGTCTCAACTGAAGGGACAAGAGAAAATGTCTATAAATTGCACCGGGGAGGTCCAGATTACATATCAGAAAAAAAATTTCCCGGAAAGAGTGGTTAGGCTTTGGAATATGTTGTTCAGAGAGGTGGCAGAGTCGCCATCCCTGGATGTGTTCAAGGTGTTTGGATGTGGCACCTGGGGATATGGTTTAGGGGTGATTGAGGTGGTGCTGATGGTGCTGTGGCGTGCTTAAGTGTTGGAATAGATGATCATGAAGGTCTCTTCTAAAGGTGATTCTGTGATTATGTGATTCTGTAAAAAGGAAAAGAGACCAATTCAAAATTTGAATTTATATCTCAGTAACTATTCCAGTTTAAACTCACAAATAACTTACTTGAATTTTAGTATCGTCACTCCACTACAAACTTAGTTTATTGTGTTATGCATCCTTTGGATGGATGCCTTAGCATGCAGGATGGCTGACTGGCCCTTACAGAAAAGTCTTCAGCCTGAATATAAATGTGATGGCAAAACATAAGCCTCACACTTGCTGGTTTCTGTCAAACCCCAGTGATTCTGCTTCATATACTGAATATACATCGATCCTTTCCTAGAAATGAGTTCCCTAACACTAGAAATATGCCAGTACTCTGGCACATGTAATCTTCTTTATCCACATGGAAATTCTTTCCTGTATTCTTTAGTCAATGAAATGTTTAGCAGCATTGACCCAAAGCAAATTATAGCTGTTTCTAACATGCAGGCAAGATAGATTCACTCAAACTTCATTAAAGTTTTCAATTCTACCTTGAAGGAAAATATCAAACATGGCTTAAGTCAATTAAATAGATTCCTGGTATGACATGATTTTAATATATAAGAGTACCTCGAATATCTCAGAAAGAAAGAGACTCAAAGCATGTGTAGCAAAGCTTCAGGATCAAGTCTCAGATTTATTAGTCATCCTTCAATACCTTGAGACCAATTCAATTTGTCAGAGCTGGATATCATTGCCATTTTCCACAGAATCCTGGGTTTTAAATCAAGGCCAACATAGCATCTAACCTTGGAGTGCAAAAGAATTTATAGTATTGCTGGAAGGGCCATGTCTCAAAGGGATTTAAATCTTTTGAATAATCCATTCTGATTTTTTTTCCCCTAGAGGTGTAAAAGAGGACAGCTGCTACTATGTTAAACAGATTAAGAAATAAAATCACATGGGCAGCAAGAGTGATCGACACAGCAGAATTATTACATGAATCTTCAAAATTTATCTTAAATTAGTATTTTACACTAAGAGAATCCTGTGTGGTCTTCTAATCTGTTTCATGTGACTGAGACATTTGTTCTCTGCCATGTTTTAATTTCTTTTCTTGTGTGTGGATGCTTTAGGAAGAATACTATTAATTTTGAATTAAAACTTTTAGGGCAGAAATTACACCATGACACACTATACTGCACCAGGTGTATATGGAACACATAAATTTTGTGTGTGTGTACATGTATCTCATACACACACATGCATTTTTCAGGATGGTACAAGTAGATACTCTTAAGAGTTGTGTTTCTACTGTTTATATTTCTGTTAAAATGCAACCAACCAAGCTGAAATTTGTCATGCCCTAGGCTCATATGTTTAATTTTAACAAAAAATAGTTAAACACTATCTGAAAACCAAGTAAAAAGAATAGTACATGGTTTTTCTTATATCGTCATATTCTGACAGTCCGTCTTTGATAGGCTCAAGCACTGCAAATCCCTGAAAAAGAGTTTTTAAGTTCACTGAAGATGTGTCTTTTGGCACCATGTGAATATCTGCCTACATTTGGGTAAAATAATAAAATTTCTAAAGAACGTTGTTTGTAAATGCTCAGTGAAAACATTTTTTTAGCTGGAATTCTTGATTTTTCTATGTGTTATGCATGTCCCACCCTAATGCTGCATGGGATTTCCCCTTCCTCTCAGCTCTGAGCCCCTGCAGCTGGTGTCAGATCCTGGTGCTTGATCTAAAAAGCACTGCCTGTAAGATTGTGCCTTAAACACTGTTCCTGCCTCATGCAAAGCATGCAAAGCATCTGTAAAAACCTACCTGGGGAAGGTGGGATTGAGAAATAAACTGTGCCAGGATTGACAGGGGCTGCTTTTCCGGGAGGGAAAGGAGGCAAAGGAGTAGGGGGACTGCTGGGCATTTGAGGAAGAGGAGGTTGAGAGTGAAAGAGGAGAAGCGAGGCCTGAAGTGTCTGAAGAGTTAGATGGGTAGAAGACGGTGAGAGATGTGGGAAGAGAGTTGTTCAGGAGCTGCAGTGAGAAGCCAAGGAGGAGACTTGGACAACAGTCATGATGGGTGAGATGTAAATTAAATAAGCACAGGAAGAGAGAAGACGGCTAACAGGTCAAGATCTTTACCAAAGTCCAGGACTTGGACAAGAGAGCTGTGCCAAAAGCTGAAGAGGTGTGTAAAGTGAGATTGGACCTACAGAGATGAGACGTATAGCTGGCAGTAGATTGGAGAAAGATAAATATGGCTGAAACTGAAATGCTTTATATTTCTGTATCCTATGCAGTGCAATACATAAAACCACATAGAGATATCTGTGTTAGTTATCACTGATGTATGAAAGAACTCGGTTAAAAAGGAGCAACAGTAGACTTTGTATTCTATGTTTCTCTCTTACACAAGCCAAACATTTCTACATGTGCATATGGTGTGGGCATCTCCTTAACATATTAAATGCAAAACAGTAAACTTTCCCCTTCAGGAGTAACTGATATTTAAGTACAAAAAATTAAGTAATAAGACTTTTCTCCTAATCTTTGATTAAAGAATTACAGAAGGAAAGTACTATCCTCTTAGCTGAACCAAATCAAAATAGCCAAGATGATACCTTAGATGGAGAATATACACATTAATCAGGTGGAATTTGGAGAAGACTGATTAGGATTTAGCTTGAAATACTGTAATTTTTAAGTCACTTTCCTGTTTGTTCATTCAATGAAGTTATCCAAAGTATGGAATATTAGGAATAAAGCAAAAGACTTCATATCAAGAAAAAAAAATTAAAATAAGAAAAATTTGGTTGTTGAGTTGGGTTTTTTGCTGCTTATGCTGGCAGTTGGGCTGATGGAATAGGTGCATGTTCTTAATTAATCTATTATTATTCTCAAAAGCTAAAGTTTCTGAAGACTAGAGACAACAGAATTTCATTTAAGCAAATTACATTACTGATGTTAGTCAACTAAAATAAGCAATGTTAATATTTAAAGTTATACCTAACTTGAGCTTCAGTAAACAGAGTACAGCTTGTTTTTTCACAATCTATAGGGTTCCCCACACTAGACAACTATGTTACTAATAAAAGTGAAATATTATTTTCAGGCAAAAGCAAAAATTTAAAAAAAAAAAAAAAGAAACAAAAATGCTACTAATTTCAAAAGAGAATATTTAATTATTTATTTATTTTTCATTATTGCAAAAGGAAGGCAAAAGGATTTAATCTTGGATTAAACAAAACAATGTAAACTCTCCAGATCCTCCAAGATTCATAAACTGAAAGGTGGGACTTATTCTGAAGGCTGCAGAATTCGTTCCTGCTGTCTCCATGCTTAATCTGGAATAGAAAAAGCAAGCCATATCCAATACCCAGCATCCTTGGCAACGCAGTGATGATTGTGCTATTGAAATCTAAATAAACTTAGAACTATCCTGAAGTTCAAAATTTCCTTGGAATCATACAGACCCTAAGTAGAGTTCCCACATTTCAAAATATATTCATTCATTCATTCATTAATAATTTCTTTCTCTGTGATATTTATTTGAATGTACATTTATTAAATTGAATCAGACTATTGCATAGATAGCAACAGCTGAAAAGCCACACTAAGTTGAACAGAATAGTGGTGAAGTCTCAGATATTAAACACCAAATAGATGCAGGCATCAAAGGCAGTCAATGTTCTCAATTTCTAAGTGTGTTAAGAGCAGCATGAGAAAACACTTAGAGGAAGATAAGAGTGCTTCACAGCATCGGGGGTGCTGATTGGCTGGTGATTTGTAAGGTTGAATTGCATGGCAATTTAAATGCATTTTGATTGTAACACAACTTCAAAATTGCTGAGACTTTAAACACTACTGATTATTCTAAATTATTAATTGAGCTAGAAGAAAATTACCTATGAAGTCAAAATAAGCCTTGATGATTTATATTAGTGGTAACAAAAACATGTTGATATTAGCAAGACTGAGAAATGAACAAGTGCTTTGCTCCTGGGACTGAAATTCATGAGAATGTGCAGATTTAAGAGCATCCATGTTTCTTGGAATATATATGTATTTACATATATAATTTTTCACTGTGGAAGAAAGATTGGGAGTCTTCACATCCTGAAGTTTCCTAACCTTAATTATATTTTCTGTTAGAATACGTAATTAAATGTAAATATAATATACTAGTGTAAAGGTAGACAGAAACTAAAAAAGGATGCTTCTTCTGGAAAAACACCTTTCCTCAAAAATATTTCTGGGCAGGGACATGGGGTATTTTATATAGTTTAAATTGCTTTGCTGCTATCTAAATATCTTAAGTACCATTTAGAATTTCTCATGTTTTTCCAACAAAGATTGCAGTAGGTTAAGTTAAAGAACAATTCAAGTTGATTTTTTGGCGATATTGGAGAAATTTAATAGAACATAATAGCTCTGTTACTGAAGTGGCAAAGCATATCAAAAACTCTGATTAGCCATTAAGTTACTAAGGAAAAGTCTTGAGATACACAATGTAGAACATGCCATACAAATTTTATTTCAAGTCATCCAAATTTTCCCATGATATAAACTGGTTCCAGAACAAGAAATTTTATTGGTAATAATACTGACAAGCAAAGCACTTCAGTGATAAGTCTAAAACTCTTTGAAGTTCCATTCACTAAACAAGGCTAAAGCTTAAAAACTGAATACATGCTGAAGAACCTTTTTCTAAGTCAGGCCCTTTTTTTTCTCTTTGCAAGGCTGTTACGTAATTCAGGGCTCAGACACAGATTCTGACTGCAGGAGGCTGTTGTGATTTAATCTGTGCTGGTAACTAAGCCCCACACTTATACTCACTCACTCCCAGAATCAGAAGGATAACAGGGAGAAAACTTGTGGGCTGAGATAAGAACAGTTTAATATTGAAATAAAACAATAAAATTATGGTGATCATGGCGATGCAACTAGTGTTACTATCACTACTATTACTACTACTAATAATAATTGCTCATATGCAAGTCTGTAGTTTGGGTCTGCAAAAATATGGTAGATCTGATGTGGATGGAGTCAGCATGGAGGACTGTCTTAACAAGAATGGAATGGAACTTGTTTGCAAAACAGTGATTGACAAGAAGCCCTCTGAGACAGCCTTGCCCAGACAATCCCTATTTGGTTGTCAAGTTAAATCTAAGTGCTCAGTTTTGTTCCTCTCTGTGTCTAGAGCTGCTCCAGTTGAGTCATCCAGTAGACTTCACTGCCACCCCTTCCTTCTGGTCAGAAGTCAGAAACCAAACACTGATCGATGATTCCAGGAGCACGGAACCTGGTAGCTCTCATGAAACTTGGAACCAGTACATATCCAGATAACCATCTAAAAGAACATACCAGGGGCTATGTTAGTTTTAAAAGCAGGCCTTTTTTCTATAGTAACCCCAAGCTTTTGCAGCATTTCAATTCTTCTGTCTTTTCTGGAGACTGTGCCATAGTCCACTTATCAAAATCTTTCTGCTGAAGGTAATGTGAAAGATTGTATGAGCTAAAAACCAGAAAATGCCATATCCATGTCCTGTTGACCTGCTTCCTTACCAAGGATGAGGGAGGCCTCATCCTTTATTTTATTCCAGGACCATTGTACAGACTTAGACTGAACTTCAGACTGTTAGTCAGCACACACTTGATGGTGTAAGTTGAGGGATGTTCTGCCTCCACTGCAAACTAACATCATGTTTTCAGCCACTCTTGATTTGGCTCAAGGTTGCTTCGAACTGCAACAGTACATCAAAGGTGTTAAAAGTATTAGCAATTACTCCTATTAACACATGCAGAGACTTAACTTTGTGAATTCTCTTTCTTGTATATTAAAAACATACAGATTGAAACCTCATTTTGAGCAACTTACATTTTTAAATGGCAGGGTACAATTTATTGATCTTCCAGCTGAATTATTCAAGTCACTCATTGGCAGTGAAATTATGCAGCTTCAAAAAAAGCTGAAACCAATATAAAATTCTAAAAGAAAATTGCCAGGTATACAAAACTGAGTTGTTTAATGAAATGATAATCTTGTCTGCATGTGGAAAAATCAGTAGTGTCTCAAATGTGAAATAACAAATTATTGATAGCCATTAGACCTGATTCACAGCTTGGAACAAATCTTACATTTAATCAATAGCAGCATTTAATTTTCAAAACTTCTACAAATTTGTAAATCTCAAAGAACCTGTGACATGGAAAATGATACCTATATCACCTATATTTAGAAAAAGGCTTATATGCTCTTTGAAATACTTAGGTTAATACTCTTTTCAAACATTGAGGATGCAGTTGTATTCTGATGCTCAAGAATTTTCATGCATATGATAGCTTTCTTGACAATATTGATAACAGATAGGCATCTAAGTATCAGCTCACTGAGAGAAGAACTTAGCCTTTAGCTTGAAGCACTCCATTTCCATCACAAATCTTCCTATCTACCCATATCAAACTGAACAGTGCTGTAGTTGAAAGTCTTATGCAGTGTGAAATAAGGAATTTGCAGATATGTATGTTCTGAGTTCAAAACTACTTGAACTATTTGGAAGTGAAAAAGGTCCAGGATATATCCCACAGAAATTAGACATTTCATGAAGTTTAATTTTATATTGGAACTTCATGACTTAGACTCTTTCCTTGTTTAGATCTGTAGTATAAGCTATTAATAAAGGAGTTTGAGACTACTGCCAAAGCACAGATCAACAGCTTCTCACAGTTTTGAGCAGACTTACCTTTTGTTCAGGTTAGCTATTTGCTACAATTTCTCCTTTTTATATAGCTAAGTACCATGGGCTTTATTTTATCCCCTTTTTCCCTTGCACTGTGGTGATTCTTCTTTTGTGTCCCGCCTCTCCCATTTGTTTGCAAACTTCTCATCCTTCCCATTAATATAACATCAAAATGTAATGAACAGCTCTCATATGATCCATTCTTTCCACATTGTTTTCAAGGTTTTAACTCATGTGTGCTTGAATTCACTTTATTATTGTTATTATCATCTTTAAAGCAATGATCTTTTGCATGTTTTGATGGAAATAACAAAACTAAAAATGATTTTAGAATTCTGTTTCATTTTCTTCTTCAAGTGAGATCCCACAATCTGCCCTCCGTGGTTCACTACAAACAGGCCTGCAGAACGTTACCTAAAACTGTGATATTTTTGTCCCCTGAACAATTTCTTTTTTCTGCCCAAATTTGGAGTAAAATAAACAAACAAAAATTCCCCAAAACAGACAAGCAAAGCAAAGAAACAAGAAACTCCAACCAAAAAAGATAACTACTTAATCATTCAGAGAAATAAAGGAATTTTTAAATAAAAATATCTATTAAACAGAATTTTTTATGAAAGAAAAGGTGTTTTGTGAGTGACATCTCCATTTGAGGACTATACTTCTGTTTGAAAAGATCTGTTTGCCTGTGAGGAGAGAAAAAAGAACCTACAGTTTGCCACACAAGATAAGGCAGCATCTTGCCTTTGGCAGTAACTAATAGTGGATGTTTAACAGAAAGGCAAAAGTCACGGTGAATGCCTCCTGACAAGCAGTAAGTGTTGTAGGCTGGGGAAAAACGTAGAAGGAAATGTGTCTCCTGACATTTGCAGGAATCAGCATACTCCTCAACACACAGATAGGTGAGAAATGCAGAATCAGTCACAACTATTAATCATGTGAATGCTTGATTTTTCTATCAGATGATTAAAAGGAAACTTAAAAAAAAGGAAAAAAAAAAATTTTTCCCAAATTATTTTTTAATTTAAATTATATTGTTACCTTTTCACTGAAAGTGGAAAGGTTTCCATAGGAAATGTAAATGGAGCAATAAATATATATGCTTATTCTAAAAATAGCTGAAAAGAAAAATTTCAATTTTAATGAAAATATCATCTCCTTTTTTACTATTCAAAACCCACAAATATATATGACTTCCTGAACACTACAGAAATTTCGATATTTCTCCAAATGAATTTTCATGTGTAGTTTATGAGATAGTGACACAAAATTTTGTTACTTTGAAAACTTAATTCAAGGTGGTGCTACATGTTTGAAAAGAGAGAATTAGAAAAAAATTAAGAGGTTTTTAGAGCTTGGTTCTATTCATTAAAAGAAATTCTTCTTTTCTTCTTTTTCTTTTTAAAGTCCTTCATGTTTCTCCCACAGTCTCTCTTCAATCAGGGAAATAAAGTTATTGTAAATTTCAGGACAAAAAAGTACCTTCAATCTTGAAAAAACCAGCACTTCATTCACTTTATTCCAACTCAAAGTGTACAGATGACATTTGTATCCAATTCTATTCTTTTCAATAGGAGTAAAGAGTTCACAAAATATTTTCAAGGGATGTTAAGTGAAATCCTGAAGTTAAAACGTAATACATGGCAAGAGCAAAGGAATTGATGAGTGGGGAAAAATAAAAATTATTAAAATAAAATAAAATAAAATAAAATAAAATAAAATAAAATAATGAAAATAAAAATAATTGAAAGGCTTCTCAGTTATAGAAATCACTGTCATTCAGCACATCAAACACACATTCCTTGTAATAACTTGAATACTAAGTTGTTCACAATATGAAAATACCTATCTGCTTTCAACAGCACCATTCTGAAGCTAAAAACAAGAAAATATTTTAACATGTAAAATTGACTGAGAGAAGACACTATGTCTAAATAAGAAATAATTGCATGTAATAAATTTTTAATTTTTTGAGATTGACTCAAAGAAATCATTTGTGGTTTGAGTTAACCAATAGTGGTAACTTGTAACTGATTAGCTTTATCCCCACCTCACCACTGCACGCGGGGATCCCTGCAGAAGGAAGATGACTTGGGGTTTCAGATGCTGAAGATGGCTGAAAATTTTTCTCTTTAAACTCTAGTTAGCTAGTAAACTTTTTTCTTCTCTGAGTTTGAGGCTCAGAGGAAAAGAAGACAGGAAAAATTATTTTTAGTGGTTTGATGATATTTATGTATTTACTATAAAATTTTCATTAATTGCCGAAGAACTACAAGGAGTACAAGCAGAATTTTAAAAGTATAACCTTTAATTACAATAAGGTGTAATAATGCATCATCAGCAACTGTAAGGAGAATAACTTGTTTAGAATCTCTGTTAAGGCAGGAATGTAAATAATGCATACTGAGAAAGTTACCTACCTGAGGTTTAATTGGGTAGTTATGCTAACAAGAGAAGGTGTGGAAATTTCTGCTCTCTGGTATTCAGATGCTGAGACTTGGGGCTCTTAAAAAATTCTTGTGGCAGTTTAAGTCACTACAGGATCCACTCACTATATTTTACCAGTTCCACAGAAATATTAGCCAAAGAGAACACATATCCATACTGCATGTGCTTCCATGCAGGGTCTGGCACATTAAAGCAAACCCAGTTTAATTGTATTTTGAAGCCAAAGCATGAAATTCAATCCAAGACTCCTACTGATGTGTAGGCAGGTGTTCCCTTCTGACAGCTTTGCTGTGGAAATAGAAACCTCAAGCAGAAAAACAAGGCAAGCAGCAGCAGTGATACCATCTTTACTTCTACAGGACTCACCAGAGTTCATTTGTCAGTGTTGTTAGCTCCCCAAGTAGAGATCAAAAGAAGCAATTAGAATTATTTCCATCAGATTTCTCTTTTCAGATAGTATTTCTAATGGGAATTCTGAAACAACACTTTAAATACCTTTCATCTTATTTTCAGATTTAAAAGATTAAGTGTTCTTCAATTTATCTGAAAATCAGGATCTTTTATGTCTGTAAAGAAATTCCTGGAGCCAAATTAAGACATATAATCAGAATGCCTTATACACTGTTAAGTAGGATAAGACACAATGTGAGTATGTCACCATATGAGTCCCAGCTGGGGCACCTAGAAGCAAATGTGTCCCAAGAACATCTATTTTATGAACAGTTAACTCACCACAATAAATCCACATCCATATACATTTTTTTAATCTCATCTGACCCTTGGCTACATGTAGAGACATTTTATTTTTCCTGTAATTTCAGTGGTTTTTTTTCCTTCAATGAATCATCTGCTTTTTCCTAACAATATTATCAAAGATTTCTTAGGTGGCATAGAGTATAGTACGTTTCGATGTTCCAAACATCAGCTTGCTTCAGCCTACAGCATCTGACGTTACAAGAGATATGAAACATGACATGACCAATGAGACTTGATAAAATATGTTACAACCCAAAGCATTGCTCTGAAACCTGAAGCAACCTTTTCTTCATTATTTTGTAACATTTTGTTGTTTATACATTCTCAGCGTAACAGGTTTTTTTTTGTTTGAAAGGGTAGCATTACACCAATATGAAAAAGTTTATATTGAGGAAAGCACTGGTCCCAAATATTGCTAACAATACTGATATGTTTCTGAGAAAACAGGACTTTATATGCAATATGCAGGAAAGAAACCAAGAAACAGAGATGAAACAATGAAATAATGCAAAAACATAATCCACTTCAGTTTTAAAATAATTATTAGACAAAAATGTTACTTGAGAAGCTGTAAATCTGACTGCAAACCCTGCTAATAAATGTTAATGACCCCTGTGAACTGGACAGCACACATATGTGTGTGAGCAGAGAAGTTTATATATATATATATACATATATATGTGTATATATATATATATATATATGCACATATACTACAAGCAAAATTTCTAAATGCTTAGATCAGCATGAATAAATGAAAAGATTAAATGAAACCAGGAGAAATTGAGTAAGGGAAAAGAAATCTGCAGGAAGAAGAATAGAACAAAGTATCTGGATTCAGTAAGGATATATATAATAGCGACCCAAGAAATACAAGAATTGCCTGTGTTTGGAGATGATTATCAGGGATTGCACATGCACCAATGCCTAAGGGAGTTCAACTGAGATTGTACTTCAAAAGACTTAGAAAGGAGCCAAAAAGTTTATTTTAAAATTATCATATTTGTATTTACTATATGGTCTTCACCTTTTGTCACAGAAAATGTCATCATGTATAAGAAATGCATCTTAAGATTCTTGATATTTTGCTCTTTATTAATATGTATTTATATAAATATTAAGTTGGCTGACAGTTACAATCATTATTAGGTTGTGAGTGAAAAACTGAACTTAAATAAATCATTAAAAAGTCAACTGTGCTTAACTTGTAATATAGTTTCTTTTTAATTCCTTATCTAGAAATTACATTAAATGTTTTATGCTTCATCATCAATCTACTTTTCAGCATCTGCAAAATTCAAATGCATCCAATTATATTAACTTCATTGGAAAACAGTTGAAATGAAAGGGGCATTTTAATAATGTTTTGCATATTATTTTCAAAACTGAATTCATGAAAGTTAAAATAATGTGAAGTATAATATTACTCATTCATACTTTGTTGTTTTGCCATTGTTTTTAAGTAATTTAAAGTATTAAAATTTTACTTAGGAATTTAATTACAATGTAACTTTATGCTCATGGTAATAGCACACAGTATATAACTTGATTTCCTGAACACTTCAAAAATAGAATGGTGCGTATTTCTATTAGTCATAGTGTTTTTGTCACAGAATCTCTACATATTTATTTTGTAACTTTTTGATGTTGCTCAGATATGTCTTTTCAAATTACATCAGTTGACATTGGTAGGAACTATATAAGGAGAGAATTACATCTTTATTGAATTAACTCCTGATCTTGCTAACTCTTAGTTCTGGTCCTGAATTAATTGGAACTTGAATGAGGCCTTTACAACAAATTCTGCAAAGCACCTTTTGATCTCCAGTAGTAAAATTTTATTCTGCTTTACGAAAGCTGTGAAGATGTCATGTGATACCGAACTGACATAAGGTCCTTGCTGATAATGAATACAAATCTACGTTGGATTCATGTTCATGTTCAGTAATCCAACTTTTGTATTCCTGTTCTACCAAAAAACCCACCATTATATGGCAGAGAAGACCTTTGTAGACATGAAAATTTTGCTGTCAGGCTAAAGTGGAAAAAGGCAGAAATGTGCTACTTAAGTTTTCTATGAGATATTCGGGCTGGGATGTAGTTGAGATAATAGTATTAGCTTCAAATGGAAAGTAGCGTAGATTTTATCGTGTTTCTAAGACCCTGTTCGAGAGTGTGAGTGAAGAGCATGACTGAACATCTAAATAAAACAGGGTCAAGAAACAAACCTCAGTTCCTGGGTCAGGTGGTACAGATTAACTAATCCATAATGTTTGGAATGAGTTCTCCCTAAAACACACGGATCTTATTTGCATTAGTCTAGATTCTAAATCCCCCTTCGCTCTCGGAAAGAAGATATCACTTCTATTTTTAATCAATTTAAAGTGCTTAAGATAGCATTGTATGTTACTGGAATGGTGACTTCGTTCCTGTGAGGTGGAACCATATGTGTTAAATCCAGAGAATTGCATATTCCAGTGTATCAGTGTTAGGTATGAAAAGTCTGCTGGGAGGGTGCTGGTAAACAGTAGGCTTAGGGAAGAGATAAACCTTATGTGGTGTTACTCCTGTTGCGTCTTGGTGGAAGAATCTGGGATAAACTGTTCCCATGATTCTGTCCTGGATTTTTCTTGGTAAGAGCTGGCTGTCAGAGCCCAAACCAGAATAGCATGGGGTATTAACTGAGCTCCGTGTCAAGGGCACCATATTCCTTCCTAATACCTCACAGGCTGCTGAAGGTATTCCTGCTCTCACTCTTCCTCATATGGCTAGAGTGTATAACTCTTCCAATACAATAGGCAAAGTCCTTGCAGTGACTACATGTGATGGTTTTTTACTGCTTTAGGACATTTCCACAGCTCAACCTGCCTTCTGGCCAACTGTGTGCACATCATTGCATGTCTCAGTTTTACACTTCTCACTGCTCTTGCTCCAGTGAAAGGAACTGGAAGCTATTACTACACACCACCAAGGCACTTCCATTTCCTATCATTTCTGAGATGTCTCATTTTATGCTTTGTTCCATTTCAGATAATGTGTTTCTCAGATTTATTTTTATGCTGTTCCAATTTTTCATTTGTTGTTATTATGAAGATAGTTTTGAAAAATGGTAATAAAATATACACCCATTTGTGAAGACTGATCATGCCACTTGCTACCTACTACAAATAAGCTTCTGTGAGAATCCCAGAAGTACTGTCCTAAGTGTGCTGTCATGGTTTATTGACTAATCAACAAGGAATTGAAGTCTCAATTGGCTTTATTTGTTGGATTATTGAAACAGGGAGATAGGAAGTACTGGACAGATTAATTAATTTTTGCTGGGGAATCCAGACTTTGCAACGTTGTCATTTTGATTGATGGCTGTGTAAAAGAAGAGATGTTTTGAAAAAAAACCCTCATGAATTGTCACTTTTGTGACACATTAATACTAAGGTCTTCCTTTTAACTGCTTCCATTCTGTTTTCTGATATAAATATCAATTTCAGCATCCAGAAACAACTTCTTGAATGTTTATGAAGCAAGGGTTAAAAAGGATCAGAATATACATATATATATATACACACATATATACCACTCTTAAATTGCTTTAGGTCAAAGATAAAGGCTTTTTTATCCTTGTGATTGAGACTATATTTGAAAATTATGAGAACATCTAAATTGGGATAATTTGGGGCATATTGAAGATAAAGTAATGGGAACAATCTTAGTAAGTATTAGTTAATATTTTTATAAAAATATGACCTCAAGAACAGTGGAAGAATTAACACAATTTTCACATTCTCGTCAAGTTTGGAAAGTCAGGGTTACAGTTCAAGTATGTTCAAAGCTCACTATTCATTTAACTTAATAGTTGCTATTATTCTGTGATCTTCTATTCTAAGCTACAGGTCTGTTGTTTTATATGACAAACTCCAGGTTTGAGCCTTTCAGACAGATTGACATATTAAGCTCTTTCATTACTTCAGCATATAAATATTTCCTCTGAGAGCAGCTGAGAGAGGACAAGAAATAAACCAGGAATGTTAAAAGAGATTTCCTGAATTATTGTTCTATAAATACTCAAACATTTGTCCTTATGTGACAAGAAATAAATTAAAGCATTGCAAATTCATAAATTCGTGGAATAAACTCCTATACTGTTTTCTCAGAGGCGCTTTTTTAAAAAAAAGTCTATTGTAAAGCACTACAAAATAATTTCTTTATCCAAAAGCTCTGAAGCAGTTATTAAACCAGCTGTTTTCAAAAGTACACAAATCTGCTAAGTTGCAGTTGGGTAACTGTTAAATGTTAAAGCAGTGAATGATCAGCATGTAGCAGATGGCCTGGGAATGGGTTAGAAAATGGCAATGTTAATACCACCAGACTGAGATGTTCATTTGTGCTGTGGTATGTGCAGACTGGGTGAATAATGAAGGCTCTGTAATAATTGTGTAAATCCCAACATTATTAAATCGATTCAGCTGGGGTTTCTTAATATATGTGAAGCACTTGATGTACTTTGAGAAACACCTCCTCTTTTTGCTAAAGCTGTTCTCATTAACTCATACTGCTTTATTTGCTGTGACCTCAGTGTTCCTGTTTAGTAATGAGTGGAATAAAAATTAGAAATCCACTTTAACTCTCAATATGAGAGAGGCAAAAATATTCCAGAAATTAAACACCTATCCCACTGTTTTTGCAGATTGGCCATTATTTGAATTGTACACCTTATTTTTAGGATTTTAAAATTAAATTTCTCATAACAGGAATAGGGGAAGGAAAATCAAAACACAGTCAACTGCTAAAAGTTGTTTTAAGGAGGTCAAATAAAAGAGTACACAAAATCAATAACCCCAATAAGTATCTTGCTCCAACAGCTTATCAAAGCTTGCTCCTGTGTGTGTAATGCTAAAAGGCAGAATACTTTCTTATGATTAGAGAGGATATAGATCAGGAGTAAAGCACCAAGAACATCCCATGTGACAGCCCCTAGAGGACGATCACCTATGACATTGAGGTAAAACATGAACCAATAATAAGCAAAAAGTCAACACACTGTAAACATGCTACAGTCAGATGCACAGCTAGCAGATAGTCCCTGGAGTACCATACTTGGATATGTGCATGTGTTAGAACTTCTAAAAACTGTTGCCCACCTACAGGAGTTTGCACCTGTGAATTGAGAATTCTCTTTACCCTTCAGCTTTTACCAGAATAGGTGGAAGTTGAAGGTTATTAACGCAATATTATTTTTCAACACCATGGGTAATATGTTGCTTTAACTGTGCCTGACGGCATTTATATTGACATCTATGCCAAGACTGATGGCAGGACAACAGCCCTCTGCATCAGTATGAGGCACCATGCATAATTAACAGTCAAGGAAGCTGGAAACATAAATTCTGCCAATTCCTGTCATTAGCTACTTCATATACATTAGAAAAAAAAAACAATAAAGGAAAGGAATAATTTATTAGTATTATTTCCATTTTATAATGACCCATACTACACTCCTCAGAAAAAAAAAACCTTTAAGAGACATCTGATAATAGTTCTTTTTGAAAATGCTGTATGGTGAGGCACAGAAATAGGTTGCCCAGCAGTGGATGCCCCATGCCTGGAAGTGTTCAAGGCCAGATTGGATGGAGGTTTGAGCAACCTGGTCTGGTTGAAGGTGTCCCTCTCCACAGCAGGGTGGTTGGAACTACATGATCTTTAAGGTCCCTTCCAACCTAAACCATTCTACTCTTTCACGATAACTGAAAGATCTAGAGAAGTTACGATGTTTTACTTATCTGTTAATCAGCAGTATATTGCTACACACAAAAGATGCAATGTTGAAGATGGCGGTAAATTCTAATGCTATCTTACTGCTAAGATTCCAAATGTCTACAAGAAATAAGCAGCCTAATATATGCCCTTCCTTAGCTGTGTATTATTTTGCAGAAGAGAAATCAAGGAAAGACTTTCTACTAATTTTATAGAAAGCCATCCCAGTCCTTGCATTTGAGCAAAACAGTTTTTCTTTACATGATGGTGAAAAAACTGAAGCTGGCTAGAATTAATACTAAAGAAAAAGTCATATTTTGCTCTCAGACACATTGCTATAACCCTGCAAAGGTTGTAAATGCCACTTGAAGTTTCACATGCTTAGCTAAGGACAGAATTCGTCACCCAGATTGCAGGATAAAAAGGTACTGCAGAGCTCTTTAGGATGTCTGCGTTTTGCTTAGGTCTGCAGCATGGTACAGCCTATGGGAAGCTTAATAAATTTCCATAGCTGGTTTAGCCAGCCATAGTTAACTAGATTTAAGGATGAGCCACATTTTACAGGGGTAATAAAGTGATCCTTCCAACAGTACTCTTCCCAGTTCCAGTTGCTATTGGGGTAAAAAGTGAATGAATTTGATTAAAAAGTTCTACGAGAACATCATTATTCTATACCAGTCTTCAAATTGTGTTTTCAGGTTCCTGTGAAAAGCGAGGGCCAGGACAAATCTACATACCCCCGCTTTCTCTTATCAGAGTGTAGAGAAATAGCCATGCATAAAACAGCAGCAAGAAACACAATGTTTAAATTTAATGTCTTCAAAGATTGTTTCTGTAATACTTTTAGAGTGTGAGCTATGTCAATCATGCCTATCACAGAGGAGACAAACTAAATGGCAACCCATAGCAAGTGTGTACACTGGATTTCATTTAAGAGCCAACAAGAATGGTGCTTCTACCCTATATCATTACTTCTTGCTCTCAACTTCCCTAGCATTACCCAGTCTTGCCCTCCCTTCCTATCAATGGGATTGCTGCTGGTCTGGGAAGGCTGGACTAAAAGACCTGTTGGTTTCATGCAGTCCAACTGTTTGCAGTTCCAGCTGTGTCCCTAGTTTTCCTGCAGCAATGGACAGTGCATTTCAAGGTGTATCTCCCACAGAACAAGGCTTGCCCAATCTCAAGAGTTTATACGCAGAAGCATAATGCATCACCAGCTTCCCAGCTGTTTCTTTTGACAAATGTGCAGTGTGTACCGCTACACTTCAGAGAGTCCCATGTGTGTAACTTCTGCTTAGTCAGGCCATATCTGCAGTTTACAGCCAGTCCAGACTGGCTGTAGCTCACCAGGGTAAGCTTGAACTTGAGAATTCAAAGGCTCAGTTTGACACGTTCATGCACAGGCACATACACACACAATTATCTGCAACACACCGTAATGGAAGTCTGAGAGTGATTTAGTGTGTATCTCTGTAAGATGTACACAGGTAGAGTGTATGCAGCGGGGAAGCAAAAGTCCTGGTGCAAAACAGACAAGAAAAACAACAGCAGATGCCACAGGGGTTAACATATAGTGACTTATTAAATAGTTTCAATTCATCTAAACCTATTTTTCTTTCAGTATGTTTCTAAAAACTTGCTTACGAGGAGGAACAACAGAATTGGACCTGCTATGAAACACAGCTATTCAGATGTGTACCTTTTATGATCTTCTCTTGAAATTGAAGTGCAAAAAAATGGCTAACATATTGATTGAACTTAAAAAAAATTTCCAGAGCATATTTCTGGTTGTAAAACCAGTCAGCACTTAGTTTTGTTCGCTTCATTCATTTTCCCTATTCATCCTGTTTCCAGATCATTAATGAAGACTAAAAACAGTCCCAAATTGCACCATTTAGCAAACTCTATATTTTATATTTCCATGTTTAGAAAACACTCTTTATTTTGTCAGTACCAATTCATAACAGTAGCTTGCCTCTTATCCCAAAATATCTGTATTTTCACATAGCTTTTAGCATTTTATGAGGAGTTTGATTGCAGCATTTCTGAATAAAAGTAAATTATAACTGTTAGATCCTGTTTACCTACTGTTTTGCTGACCAGCTTGACCATACCTATGAAATAGGCTGGAGTCATATTTTTCCCCTTTCTATTGGTGACCCTGTTTCAGTCATATCTTATCATGTTCCAGTATTTCAAAGAAAGTTTACAAAAGAATACAAAGTCTTTGTGTGAAGCTTGTATTTTACTCAAATACATTAAATAATAGGGTTTACATAATGGAAGAGCATTAACTGTGTTAGGAAGGCAATTGAGCAGAATAATGGTGCTTTAAACTTTTAAAGTGAATGAAATCTATATTCATGCAGATATTTTACAGTTTTAGGATTCATTATTTGTTTCAAACCATTTTTCGAAAGCTGTCATAATGTTCACAGTCATTTTGAGAGTAAGGTAAAAAGTTACCTTCCATAACTTCTGAATGCCATGCACTTTTCAAAAATTAACTTATTTTTGTAAGTGGCACAGACATTAAATTCTTCAGTTCCTTCAGAGATTTCGGTGGACTGAGTTTTTGTGGCTTTTTCCTAGTAAAACTAGAAAAATGTCTGAAACATCTGAAACAGTTTCATAATCAAAATGTCATTTGAAAAAGAGGAGGTAGTGGAGCATTGGAGAATGTGATTGCATGGGTGTTCAAAGAGGAGGAAAAAAGGAATTGAGTCCAGTCAATTTCAGTTCTGAAGAAGTCTGGAAAAGATAATCAATGAAATTATTTGCAAGTGTATGGATGGCAGTAAGATGATGAACAGCAGCCAAGAACAAAATTGAGTCAAATTTGCATGTTTGTGCTTATTTTTGGCCAAGATAGAGTTCAGTTTTCTTTATAGTAGATGATATGGGGCAATGTTTTGTATTTGTGCTGGAAACAGTGTTGGTAATTCGGGGATGTTTTAGCTATTGCTGAGCAGTGCTTACACAGAATCAAGGCCTTTTCTGCTTCTCACCCCACCCCGTAAGTCAGCTGAGAGCACACAAGGATAAGAGAGGAGGCACAGTTGGGACAGCTGATCCCAGCTGACCAACAGGATATTCCATATCATATGCTATCATGCCCAGAATATAAACTAGGGAGAAGAAGAAAGATGTATGGGAGGAATGCTCAGAGTCTTCTCAAGTAATGGTTACATGTGATACAACCATCTCCTGGAGATGGCTGAACACCTTCCTGCCTATGGGAAAGGGTGAAAGAATTCTTTGGGTTTTTTTGTTTGTGTATGTCTTTTGCTTTACCTATTAAACTGTCCTCATTTCAACCCACAAATTTTCTGATTTTTACTCATCTCATTTTCTACCTGTCCCAATGGGGGAAAGTGAGTGAGTGATTTTGTGGGGCTTAGTTGCGAACTGGGACTAAACCACAGCAATGATAATGGACCAGGTGTTAGGATAGGAAAGAAGTAATAGAAATTCTGTGACTTTAATCTATTAAATCATGTCTCACAAAATATTCCCGTAAATCAGCTGTGGGGAAAGATTCTGGATTAAATTTCTATTCTCTTGCAGCAAAACAGGTTGGACGGCTCAATCCATAAAATAAGTTTCCAGAAAGTCACTTTAACATAGAAGACTGTGTCAAGCGGCATTCTGAAGATTGTAATAGTCTTCACTATTTTCATTGGTAATCTTTCTGAAGGAATACAAAATTGCCTTGCTTCAGAAACGATACCAAGACAAATGAGGATATGCTGGGGACAGTGTTACAATTAAGAAAGCATAAAAAATTTTGAGATATGATCTAGAAAGAGTTCAATTATTTTATATGAAAATAAATCAACTGCATGAATGCTCTCTGGTAGCATTTCTTCAGAAAGTGGAAGTGGGCTTTTGAGAATCATAAACTGAATACAAGACAGTAATGCCACAGCATTGCAGAGAGGCCAACCTGCATAGTGGAATAAATAAATATGAGGACAGTCTACAAAATAGGAGAAGAAATTTTTTCACTCCATGCAGCTTAGCTGAACTACAGAATTCTATTCTGAGACATGAGTTTCAATGAAGATGAGAACTAGTCATGCCTGTATTAGAAGAGAGAATGATCAAGTTCTACAGAACATGACCTACATACTGAAGAAAACTGAGCTATTAAACCTAAATAAAAGAAGGCTGGCAGTGGATACAATAATATATTCAAAGTGCTATATAAACAGAATGGAAAGAAATACATAATCTCAAAGGTCCACCTTGTCTGTTATAATGTTTATAGTAATGGTCAAAAATAGAATCTGAAAGAAATTAAACACAAGAAAAGATCCCAAACCTTCTCAACCTTAAACTATTTTCAAGTGATGGACTTCCTGAACTGGAGGTAGTTTTCCTGTATTTAATTACTCTCAGCAGTCAATGTGCCTAACAGAATTTTGAAAGATTGGGACAGTGATAAAGAAAAGAAATCTGTTCTCCACGCATGGACAGATAGGACTGTGAGTAATGGACTTCAACTACATCAACAAGAATTTCGGCTATATTTTTTAAAATAATATCTAGTGGTAATGCATAACAAAGCACAAAGCCAGTTTAGCTGAGGAGCTTGTGGAGTCTTCAACGTTGTCGATCACTGAGACCAGCACTCTATGGGATTGATATAAGAATCTGTAACAAGTAGCACATCCTATATGGTGGCAAAAAGGAGAATAAAACTGCTTCTGTTCCTCTGTATTCCTGTCTTTCTGCAGTTCTATTGACTCCTGATGAGCTTTCATTATTCTTTCCATTCTTACAGTGACATCGACTGCTCCTTCTTTCCTAAGACACTAACTCCAAATTAGATAGCTCCCCCAGCAGCTAACTACACTATGAATCAATAATTTTAATTTTTCCTATGGTTTATTATAGGAAATTCTGGTATGGATACCTTGTTTATATTTAGATATTTCATTTTTCCAGGTTACTTTTTTCTAATTATTATTTTTTCTCACAAGTTTTCATCCATCAGTTTTCTTTTATAAATGAAATAAGAAATCTGTGCCTATGTCATTTACTTTCTGCATTTCAGAGTAAGCATCAGAATAAAACTCTTTTAATTAGTGTGTTTTTATAGACAATGAAAATGCCACACTGAAAGCAAATGCAGCCGTCTCCCTGGCTGGCAAATAAATTCAGGAGCAAATAACTTCTGTGCAAAGTGCAGTATCAAGTCTGTGCAATACTTAGTAATGTGGTCACATTCTGCTTCTTTATTTCAATTTAATTCTATATTCATTCAACTAAAGCTCTCTGTCATTTAAATCTTCTGTTCAAATAATCAGACAGAGAAGCTTGTGAACAATTTATGACCCTTGAAAGGCAACAGAAGAGTGGTAGATAATATTTTCAGAAAACTTGTCCCTTTTCACTCTAGTCATAGTAAAAACAATCACTGAGTGTGTGAAAACGGATATCTGTATAGTCAAATCATTTCAGATAAACAAGAAGTTTCTCACTTACTAGCAATCCAGATCAAAATTAAAGCTCTTAATTTATACATGAAAATGTATTGAACAAGTGCTATTAAAAGGGTCTCACTCTGCTTTTCATGAAAAAATTTCATGAAAAATTTTTTCATGTCAAAACTTCTCAAACTGCTATAAACAAGATAGATACATAGATAGATAGATATTTTTATATAAAAAATATAAAACTGCCAATCATAAATGGTAAGTATTACTAAACTAACACAGTGTATTGCTCAGAGGGGATGTCCATGTCAGTCAATGCCAAATCTACAAGCTTAGTCTTGTTATCAATATATTCAGTAAAGTTTTCAAAATGTGGAAAAATACCTACTTTTGAGAAGTCTAGGCTGTAAAACTAGCCTTGAAGATTTGAGCTACAAACACCACTAACTTAATAAAACCGAATTTAATTACAAGCCTTTTCACTCTACATTAAAATTAATCAGTACTTCCTTTGTGTTTCTCCTCTTCTGCATAACATGTGGGTCCAGATGGTTCTCAAAGACTGTAATTTCTAGGGATTTTGAGCAACACATTTGTATTCTGTAATAGAAGGCATTTGATCCTTTATTTGATGTTGGTTCTCAGAAAATCCCTACCTTTAAAAATTCATGAGAGGATTGGAGTGGTAATCTAAGCAGCTGGTCATTTTCCTGTTCAGGTCTTTTAAATCTAGCCAAAAAAAACCCCAACAAAACCAAGAGAGAAAAGATTTTTAAACAGGTTCACGGTTTCCAGGCCCTAATAAAGATAATAGACTGTGAAATTTCATCTGTAGAATTTAAAATGTCAAGAATCTCAGCTAATGAACACAACAATTGACTACAGGGATAGTTATATTACCTGATCTGTTGAAGCAAAAAAACCACACTTAACTGAAGGGGTTTTTTTCTCCACAACTTAAATCCACGTTGTTTATGAGTAAATGGATGAGCCAAGGGGTTGTGAGAAAGATTAGATAGACCTTTTCTGCTTAGCTAAGTGGTCTGATAAGACCCAAATCTGTACAGAGTGACAACCAATATTACCTGACGTGTACTATATGGCATATAGAAAATTGGCTCAACATTTAATCCTAGTTCAGCAAGATCAATTGTTCATTTTACAAGAATGATCAATTGTTCAACTGCTAGCCGATCTGGATAGAAAACACAATCCAAGCTTATGAAAAGAACAAATAATTTTTTATACTTAAGCATACCTTTGCTCAGAAGGAAGGTATATTTGATGGTGTACTTGTGTTTTCATCACTTACATCACGTCTGGAAGCGGAAGTGAAAATAGCAGTTATACCACAAGAATATGTGCAAGTGCAAACACTAAATCCTGGAAAAGGGCTTGCTTATTTTAAAGCACCAATAAACTATGTGATATATGATGTGTACATCTATATGTACTTGTGTGTCTTAATATTACATATTATATCCATCATAAATAATTGAAATAAAAGGCCTTATAAAATACATGGTAAATGTGGAAACTCTTTATCCAGTTCAATAATATTACATGGTATTGAAAACCTCTCTGAGATAATTTTTTATTAAATGAATATGAGGTTGTCCTGAAGTAGAACTTAAGTTCTGAGTAAGGTCATCAGTTTACTCAGATATATGAGTGAGGGAGAGATGGAAAATATGTATTATATAATAAAATTATAAAATATTATGAAGTCTGTTCAGAAAATATCTAATTACATAAGTTTTACATGTCGTGCAAATATGAAGAGAGTTTAAGCTGAGTTTCTCAGAGCCAGTCCTAAGGCTTGCTATATTTTAATAGCTTTTCTGTCACTAATGAAAATAAAGATGCAAAGCTGAAATATATAAAGAAATATATAAAGAATCATATACATTGCCTCTATATTACAATATGTCATAAATCTGTACATTTCTTTACTAAAAAGAACATTTTAATAAATTTTATGTCTTGATACCTTGTTTTTGATTTTTGATTTTTTAGCTTTTAAAAAGTTAGCTTTTGTTTCAGAATTCCCTATGAAAATTTTATTTACATGCTTTTCTTTCATTTCATCTTTAGTTCATTGTTTTCTCTCTTTCCTTTTCTTATCTATATTTTGACAATTATTTCTTTTTGTCTTTGCTATCAGCAAAATGCAAGGGATTTTGACCTGTTAGGTAGCAGGCTTGGGTATTTTGGGTTTTATTTCTTTATTTACTGGCAGATGCTGTGGCAGCATGCAGCAAATTCAAGTGGGAACAGAGGGAGAAGAGGAAGATAGGAAAAAAGATCATCATTTGGGTTAACAGTGATTGCCGTAAACATAGATGTGGTACTGCTCTCTCCAAATCTAATTACTGACATGAATAGCAGGAGTAGCGTTCTCTGATAGGTTGGTTCAAAGCATCCAGGGAATTTGTATGAAAGGACAGCATTTGCCAAATCATCATCTGTGTCCCTTTTCTCAGAGAGCTCTGTGCGAAATATCTGAAGTGTAAACATGAGTGGATTATCAGCTTTCATGGTATCATTGCATTGCACCTTTCGCCCAGCACAGAGAATGAATGACTGACTCTCTTTATAGTGATCTCTGGTAAAAGACGGTAGTGCTCATGGATTAGATGGAATTTAACATGTCAGAGAGAATATTTCATCAGTAAAAATCAAAACTGACTTTCGAGGAGAATTTATGTGAGTTACTGTATTTCAGTTTTAGGGAATTCAAGTGATTAAGACAGCAATTTACACTGGATAAGAAAATCTATTTAAAAATTGCAAAGCAGAATTTAAGGACCTGAGTGCTAAGGGTTAAGATTCAGAGGTATTTAAACTGAGTTAAATTTAAAGGATTTGCTTACAAAGAGTCTAACATACACCCAATTTAGATTGTCACAACTGAGAAAAAAAAAACGAAAACAAAACCCACAAAAAAGTAGGAAATCAATCCAATTTGCTTGTGTGGCTTATGAGACAGGAAACGGAAGACAAATTTCATCAGGGCTATAAAGAGTCAAATAGAAAATTATTAGCAGCAATAATAAAAATACCCATGGAAATTTGCTGACACGAGTGTGAGTTTTGGTGTTTGCCTGTTTTGCTCACAATGACATGAATAGGTGTAGTACGTGAGCATTCAGTGGCCTCTGAAAATCAGAACCCTCCAATAAAGTATTGAGGATCTGTTGTCTTCTTTTTCTTTTTGTTTTTTTAAATCAGCCTCCCATAAATTCACATTATAGTGCCATTTAGCAACAAACAGAACAGGGGTCAATGCAATCAATCACAGGGTCAGAGATTTGAAATGATGCACAACATAGACTGCAGGAGCAGGAGAGCTGCAGCAAGGAAGTCATCTAGGAGATACTGAGGGCTGATCCCAGCTTCTGTCCACATAAGCCCCTTGCAGGGGAATGAGACATCAGCAGCAGCATTATTGGGAACAGCAGCTTTTGAAAACCAACATCTCCTTGGTTCTTTCGATATTTCAATGGAAACAACCTCTAATTTGAGAAAGAAAAATGCATCCTGGCATACCTCTTGCTGCCCTTGGCTTAGAGGATTTCTAGCACAATGCTGAACATTTCCCTAAAGACATAGAAACCTGTATGAGGAGAAGGACATGCCTCTGTGCTGTCTTTCTAGTAGATTTAGTAAATAATCTTCACATTCGGTAATGCTGCTGCCAATGGGATAAGAGCTGGCAGAGAAAGAGAGAGAGAGTGGGAGAAGGGGAAGGGAAGGGAAGGGAAGGGAAGGGAAGGGAAGGGAAGGGAAGGGAAGGGAAGGGAAGGGAAGGGAATATAAATGAACTTTAGAAATAGATGTTTTTAAAAAATGTTCTGTCTATTGTAGTGATGATAAAAAAGGAACTCAGAATACAAGTATTTTTTGTTGCTTTTGGTTTTGTTTTCATGGATTGTGACGTTTCTAAGTTGAATTTAAATAATTCCTTCTATAGATAAAATGTAAACAGATTTTGTAGATCACCTCTCTTTCAAAACAGACTTTTCTTAAGTTTCCTTGGCTGAATTATCATGATGTGACATAGCACATCTAGCTACACCCGTCAACCTGTGTAACACTGGTTTCTGTAACATGAAGTGCATGGCTGATGTGACAGGAAAATGAATAGGGCAACACAAAGTTTCCAAACATGTATTTTACCATGAAAACATTGTCTTTGCTGAAAGCCATTAAATAAAAACACATATCTAATCCCTTGTGCAATTTGCTCCATCTTCAGTTCCAAATGCAAAATGGCTGTACTTAGCCACAGCTATCTGAAGGTGTTTAATAGACTGTGTTTTTCTTTGCAAATAATTGTGTTCTGGCAAAAATTAACTACGTTTATAGCAACTGAATTAGCCAGGAAGTTTTCTGTAACAAGTTGGTTTTAGGCCAAATGCATTTCAGACTAAGAGCTCACAAACACTGAGACAGCTTGAGAAGCCAATCTCTCCACACTATTCTGTTTTAATAGTTTAGTTTATTCAGCTTCATAAAGGTTATTTCTCATCCTTATGCTCAGGAAAGAGTGGTACCTATAAAGAACTGGATTCATACACATCAAAATAAGTAGCAGAGTGTTGAGTACAGCAGAGACGTCATCAGATAGAGGGAGATTTATATTTTAACAGCAACTCTTCACAACATTTTTGTCATCACCTCCTATTTCATCCACAGAGTTCATGTGGGTACACGGAGATTGAGCCTGTCTTTAAAGCAAAATTAAACAAAGAAGATTTTTTCTGCTTTATGGACAGATGGCAGCTTATTACAGGTATTCTCAAATGGTTTCTTTGTGCTTATGTGGACATATGTCAATGAAAAGTGAGTTGCAGTCAGGCTGGACTCTTGACTGGAGACTGTATACCAGTCTCTTTACTGATACATGAAAAGATTAATATATTACTTTTCTCATAGTCTGGGAAGATTTCCATTATGATAAAAATACTTGATTAAATTAAGTCATTATACGTCATTAGACTAAATATCGTGAGATCAATTCAGTAATGATTCATCTTTGACACATTTGTAATAGAGTTCTTTCGCACTATCCTCTAGTTCTTAGGATCTCAGTACAAAAGTCTTGGAAGACACGAAAATAATTAAACCTAAATCCTTTCTCGGGTGCATAGTGGTATCCTCATCTGAATCGCAAACAGTTTGAAGCAGACTCTTGGTAAGGAAGCACAGACCGGTATAAGTTGAATTGCAAATGTTCAGAAAAGTGCTTCTGTTCTTCACAGAGATAGCAATTGCAAGCTTTGAGGAAATGCAATGCTTAGCTGCTCAACTGCAACTTGGTAGTTTAAAGAGAAGCTCAAGGAAATCTCTTCAACCCTCCTCTGAGAGAGAACAGGGAAATGGAGCAGTAGAAAATAAACACTTAGAAACTAATCTGACCAGCTTTCACTGACAAATTAATTTATGTGGAATTACTCATTAAAGCTTCAGTCCTACTAATTACTGAGCATTCGTTCTTTTTTCCAGCAAAGCACTTAGGCATGTACTTAAACTTAAACATAACCATTCTTAGGGATTTACTTGACCGAGCCAGTCTACTCACTGCTTCACAGTATCAAACATGAAAGTGTGGTCTGTGAATTTAGCTCCTTGCCATTTTCCCTTAAAACGCTTAAAATTACCTGTTCATTAAGTTTACACTGTGTGAAGCTAAAGTGCAAATATTTATTGGACAAAGTAATCTCTTTGGTGCTTGCTGAAGGACACCAATAAAACGATACAATTTCTTCTAAGCTATTTAATATCTGACCTATTAAAATGATAGACTATGATAAAAAACACAGCAACACCCCAAATTCCTCAATACACTACATTTTTCTGTGCATATTTTAAATTTCCTACTCCAATAGAGAGATGTTGAATACTAGAGACTGTTATGAAGTTATTCTGCTCCTAGACAAGACAAATATAAGGAACAGAGTTTATGTTTTTGATGTTAAGTATATGTAAATAAGTGAGGAAGAGCACATACATATCTGGCAATTTCAGATCAGGATAAATACTTACATCTGTACCTACATGTTGAAGATAGTTACAAGTATAAGAAAATTCTCATTTTTATTTTCCAAATAGTTCTAGAAGACTGCTAATCCATGGAAAAGCAATGAGGTGGGCAATCAAAATTTATTATTCTTCAAATGGTTTTATTGATAAGAACACATTAAACTTTTTTTTTAATTACAGGCAAATATTCAGGCTTCACTCAATACAGTGCAAAATCCAATATTAGGATGTGCAAAAGCAATAGCTTCAGTTTTCTTTAATGTTTACATATCAACAATTCCATTTATACCTTCCTTGTGAATTTTTTTCATTACAGCTCTCTTTCCAAGAAGAAGAGCACAATAGCAAATTTTATTTGGAGTTCAGTACAGATGTCCTGAACTTTATCATCTGGTGATATCCACTGAGACAAATGTATTTCCTTGATGATTCTGTTTTCTTCTGAGGTATGTCTTGGAAATACTAATACCCTTGTTGTGGGCAGAGGACTATGCTCTACTCCAAAGATCTTTTGCATCCTAGTCACTTTCTTAAAATTCTAAAATGTTTTATCTGGAGTTCAAATGTTTATTGGGACTTTGGCAAAAGTTTTTGCATTATAGCACGGCCTATTAAAACTACTGTGACTGAACACTGCAAGAGGTCAGTGGATTTTCAACATTTTGGCTTTTATACACACAGAGAGATAGCACCTGTTGTTCTTACAGAATGTGTCTTCCCTGGGGCTACTAAGCATACACACCTGGGAGAATATCACACACACCTGGAGACCTGTGATAAAAATGGCAGCAGGACAGAGGTGTAGGAAGTGGTGAATCTGTGGCAAAATTATTATGAGTCTAAGGACTAGATATGTAGCCACATTTCACACTTAAGATTCTGCCAGAGTTCAGAGGGCATTGTGCAGAGCGTGGCCTAACACAAAACAAAAAAAACCTGTGAATATTAGAGGACCAAAAAATTAAAGTCCTGACAAAGTATTTACTGGAAAATAAGCACTGAGTTTATCCCCTCCTGGAATACACAGCACAAGGAAGGCAGACAGAATTCTTTAGAAGACTTCTGAAAATATTCAAGTTTTTATCTTTTCCTATCAAAGTTTTTCAAGCACATTTTCCAGGCTGGTAATGTAAACATTTGGCAAGTCAAAATTAAGCTGCAACCTCAACCCATCTCTTTCCAAATTTCATTTTATTGAAGTTGTAGTTCCTCTTCCTTCATTGGCCAGGTTTCTTAAATGTTATCCCTCTTTTTCCATTTTCACTCTCCAGTGCTCTGTGGATGAGATGAGCTTGCAGTAGAGAGGGCTTGAGAGCCCTCAAATTCTCCTCCTCATGAAACCTCTGAAAATTACCGCATGAATGTTCAGGCCTTCCTTCTGTGTAAAAGTTCATCTGTCTGCTTCTGGTGTGAGAAAAGAACTACAGTACACAGAATTTACCTACTTCGATTTTAATTTGAAAATGGAAAATTTCTACAGAAATTGCCACAAAAACTGTAAATAGCAATTGATTTAAAATTACATCTACAACAACAAGATCCTTCTTAAAATGTCATTGCTAGATGGCCAAAAAAATGTCATTGTTATGATATTTTTAAAAAAGGCTTCTTGAGCATTACATGATCTCTATATATCAGTTCATACTGCAGAAGTGGACATGTTTCATGGACTTGATTTAAAAAAGGTAGAGTGAAATAGGTGATGTATTGCTGGAATTTTAATACTGAAGTTGGTAAATGAATGTAAACTTCTATTTGCACTATCTGGCATTTTTGTGCAGTATATTCATCAAAAACAAAGAGCAGATAAAAGCAGAGTAAGATTCTATAAATGCCCTTCCTTTACTTGCATTTCTGAGAAACTCAACAACAGAACACAATAGCTGCTTCCCGAGCCAAATGGAAAAAAAATTGTAATTTCTAATGAGTTATTGAACCCTTATACTACAAGTAAATTTTAGAGCAAAAATGCAAGCTACTGCTTTTAGAAATCCTGTTTTGGTCTCAGTGGCTGAACAATCTCAGTGATCGGGAAAAAGGGGTCTGACTGTATTGCTTTGGCATTCTTGGGCATCAAGAATGGGCAGCATTTTAGATAAAATGACCTCTATTTTATAGGACAAACATTAAAACATTTTGAGTTGCCTGATTGTCTGACACCAGCAGTGACATGAGAATAGTGAAATAAGCCATATAAATATTCAAGAAGAGAGCATTTGCCTTAATACTTAATTTAGCTTTTTTTCCCTACTAAGTCTGCGTACAGACTTGCTATCAGAGAAGCAATTTACTTGAAAGCCATGCTTCTTAATGTTCTCATTTTGATTTTGTGTTTGCAGATCAAAGAGGAAATCTACCCGTACGAAACTTTCTCAATTTATCACCTTGGTGGATTTCACATTTATTAAATTCTTATCCATTTGAGCCTATGCAAAATTCAATGTATAATTACCACCATTATGTGTCATGCATAAGCTATGGCTTGACTTTTTTTGATGTCACAGATGGTGCCGTAGGTACAACAGGTCTTAAGATCTCAACTTCCTCACTATAGATTTTGTACATATTTTGCTTAATTTCAACTTATCATTCCTATGTCAAAGCAAATTAATATACCTGTTAAAAAAATCAGAATTGATTATTTCAACTGGTTTGTAACTTCTTCCATGAAATATGGAATATCATGATGATATCTTCCTAGTGAGAAAGAAATAAAAACAAGCCTGGAGGAAAATGAAAACGCAGAAGGAACCTCAAGAGAAAAGGACAAAACATTAAAAATTACTGGATTGGGTTGCCTTCATTTCTAAACAGCTAACGTTTATTTGTCTCCAGGAGAAGCAAATGCTAACTTTTAGAAGCATCTAAAATGTGTAATCTTACCTAAAAACATGACTCATCCACTTATTTATGCTCTCAGTGTTTTGAACATCTCTGAGGTTGTCATTCCATACATTTATTTCTTTTATTCTGGATTCCTCCATAAGGTGGAAAGGGGTTATTTCTGTAATGAAAAGAATGAGAAGTTTTAAACACCAGATTACTGAAATAAGAGAACATGTTGTGGGAAGATGGCAAATAGCAGCCATAAATCATTTTCTTCACAAGAAAGGAAAGTGCTTTTCCACAGTTTTGAAGATACATTATTAACTGGACTGGCCGGACCTAGTAGGACAATTCCTAGTTTATTTTAATTGGTTACTTTATCTGACAGAGCAAAAAAGGAACAGCATTTTCCTGATAGTTTGAATTATTAAGTAGTTTAATTTCACATCTGTATTTTTTGCAATAGATAGACTGTTGGATGAAACAAATGCTACAATGAACACAAGCACATCATAAATGGTCACTAAGTGCAACTTTTAAGTTTGACATAAATTCTTAAGGAAAATACATTGACAGTTTTCCTTAATTACACTAATTAGGATATGTGCAATATTTATTTTGGAAAGGTCACATATACTACATGAAAAAATCAGGAAGAGGAAAATTTTTAGGAAATAACACAGAATTTTTATATGCGAACTGACTTTGTCTTTTAAAGAATGACCTCAAAGGAACAATGGCATATCCTATTTGACAAAATAATTTATATTAATCTGCACCCAACAATAGAATCATCTTGACCTGAATGATAACATTTCCAGTAAAACACTGTCTTCCTTGTTTCCCTGTCCTACTATGAAATTTGCTCCTGCAAGATGCATTGACCACACTGTCTCAGCTAATGGTGATTCCTTTCACCCTGACATCTGCAGTAGCTGTGCCTCCCTTTGGGACAAGAAGAACATTAGAGGGACCAAGGTAGTGATATTCCATTCCAGTGAAGTGCAACACAACGAAAATCTCAAAATACATTAATATTTTTAAGTCCTGAAATTACCATTACAGCGATAATGAACTATTAACCACCGCAAAGATATTCTAAGCGGAAAAAAGGTCCCATGGTGGTTTCTGCTCCCACTGAAACTAAGAAAGAAGTTAATTACTGAAATTCTTATGAATGACAGTTTTCCACTGGCCAGACTAAAGGAAGGGGCATGTATCTTTAGCATTTTTCACTCTCAGGGAGTCTCACTGTTTGCTTGCTTTCTATCTGATAAAAGAGAGACAGTCATGAAAACTAACAGTGAAATATTTGGAGTTACTATATTAGTAATGCATGCAGCTTCCAGAATGCTGTAGATAAGAGCTAGAAATATAAAAAAAAATAAAGAGGAAAGAAAAACACATGTGACTTAAGAATTAAATTATGGCTATTCCTTATCACCCCAGTACATTTCTACGCAAAATGCATAAGATGAGGGTCCTCTGGATAAATACAATATTTAAAACACAAATTTTCAAATGGATCTGACTGAATTACAAGGTAAAATAATAATAATTATGACAATAATGATTGTAATAAAATATACAAGAAGAATATGATAATTGAATCTGAACTCATATGCTTGCAAACAAAAAGCATGAGTATGTAGGAAAAAATCCAGAGAGGCTGAGACACAAACTGAGTTTCAATTAGAAAGGAACACAAAAGGAAACATGAAATGGTTCTACAAAATCACTGTAAGTAAGAGGAAAACAAAGAGAAAAATAATTCCATTACCAAGTGTGAGAGAGGTAAAATAATAGATGGCACAGAAAAAAAAAAACTGAAATATTGAGTGCCTTTCAGTTTATTTAATCTTTACCAAAACATTAAATTGTGACTAGCTACTTGACTTTATTTAGAAGATAGGAACATAATGCAAATCAGAACGGCCTGAAAAATATGCCATTAGAACAGTCCGAATTTTTAGGGTCATATGCTTTTCTGAAGCAATCTCTAAGGTTTTATTTTCATCCCCAATGACTGAAGGAAAGCAGCATTAGGAAATATCTTTAGTAGAAGAGGAAAACTCAGAAATTCTCTTCCTTTTCATTAGAAAGAGACAGGGTGAAATTATTAAATAATCAAATAAATACCTGAAAATACTAAAGTAGGAGAAAAGAATTAAACTTGGTTTGACAAGAGAAAATTATGTTTAAATTTTTTCAAGTTCTTTCTTTGACAGAATACAGTGAGTATGGGAAGAATTCTTGTTTGGCTATTGAGAATGAGCGATGTATTTGGTATTATTCAAATGGCTTGGCTCCTAAAAAACTAAAGAACTACTGGTATAGATGTAACTTACATCAGTGGCATTTTTACAACAAATGTACTAGTTCTTGTACAAAAAATTTGAGCCGTAAGTCTCAGAAAGAATTATCAATATGTCTCTGTCAAAATAGAAAAGGATGTCTTGCAGATTGGATTTATTGTAGGCCAAGTTCCACTTCAACAGTTTCAGCAATTTGGATGTTAGAGTGACATTTTTGAAGGAAACTGCAAAGAACAGGACTTGCAAGCTCTTCAGAGAATATGATCATAAATCAAAATGATCTTGGCTAATTGGAGGGAAAGCAAGAAATTGACAAGAGCAAATTAAATGAAAGCATGAGCAAAGATCCACAGTTCAAAGAAAGTATTTAAATGCACTCATACAAAATGAGACCTGTACAGGAGTATAGAAAAGAATCTAAGGGTTATAATGTCTTTGAAATTAAATATGAGTCAGCTACATGTTTCCATTGCAAAAACATTAAATAAGCAATACAGGTCAGAGCTTTAGCAATAGCAGTATCCCGTGTAGGATATGGAAAATAATTATTGCCTCTTATTAGTCCTGATGAAACTGGAGATAGGTTTATGTATGCTCATTTTTAGGAAAAAATAAAAAATGCTTTTTAATTGTTTGGATGATGAAACACTGGAACAGCCTAAATTACACTGTTGTGAAATCACCCTCATTTTTCCTATTTATTGCAAATGAATTGAAGAAGGAAGAAAGTAATGGTTTTATCCTACTGTTTGGTTTATCCAGCATGTTGGACCTATTTCTTTTAAAGAAGTAGTTGCTTAGTGAACTTGAGGCATAAGCTTTCAATGGATACCAAAAATGTATGGATATTATAATCTATTTTTGTCCCCTGTGAGTTTAACTGGAATGCTTTTCAGTCTTGCATTTTCTTTAGCTACTCAGGCCTTGTATATAAGCACATACCCTTCATTTCCTACAAAGCTTTCTTAACATCCCTATGCCTCTTGATAGTTTTGATTGTTGTAGAATCATACTTGCTTAAGAAATAAATATTAAAATCAAATACATATCCTTATATAAACCAAAATAACAGTCTCTACGCAGATCTTTGTTTTTGTAGCTTCACAATAGCCAAAATATTATTAGCATTTGCAATTAAGTTTAATGAATTTTAAATGAAGAAACCCAAACATAATAAAAGATTATTTTATTGGTTTCATGCAGCAGCTATGTAAAACTTCGAATAGTGTTGTATAATAAAGGTTTGAATCCTCCTAGATGTATACCTTTGACCCAGCTCATCAGAGTTAGGTATAACAAAATTAAAGAAGATGAAATTCTGTACAAATGTAATCTTGCATGACTGAAGTGTCATCCTCTTCCAAAGATTTCATCAGTAGTTCAGCTATATGGATAGCGAGTGTTCGTAAAAAGAGGTTTGGCTTTATTTGTTTTTCTTTTACCTTTGAATACCTACTGAATACTTGCAATACTGAAGTGTTCTGCTAGAAGGCATCTTCAACTAGCACTTTAATTATAGTGCAAATTGTGGAACAGGCAATCGTTATTCAAACATTGCTTTGTTAAGAATGTTACTGTGAGCTCACAGGTGCAGTAATGTTTATATGTCTTCAGTTATAGTCTGCTTTTACAGTGATGAACTTTGAAGGCCAGAAAACTATTAATTCCCCTATAAAACATGCAATGTGACTTGTACATTTTATTTGTTTTTTAGAAATTCCAAAAGTCTAGTTGGGCATATTAATAAGTCTTAATTTTTTTAATTAAGAGGTTTTAAACTTTAAGCTTTAAAAAAAAGCTCAATTTGGACTTTAAATACAAAGTTTTTACTTCAAAGTCAAGCAAGGGGCTTAATGATTTTAAATTAAAAGGGAATTTAGAGAAAAGTATTAAGTGAACAAGATTTTTTAATACAAGGATATATATTTAACTATAAAATTGTTTCAATAAAGTACTTTGGCACGTTAGTTAGGACCAGTTTATTTATTTTTATACTACAGTTCCACAAACAAGAGGAAATTATGCCATGAATATTACATACTGAATGTCATGGGCAAATGAGAGGCTGAGGTAACTCGTTTTCAGGTGATAAAAAGTGGTATCCAGACATTGAAACCCAAGTGATGACACAGATTTTTTTGTATACTCAAAAAGCAATCTCTACTACAGCCTGCATTTGCAGTCAAAGTAATAGGCCTCGCCACATTACTTTGTGTGGTTAATAGTATGCTATTAGGAAAGATGTTTTTCATAGAAGTTATATGTTATTAATTAATCATTGAAATATACTGCTACTTTCATCTGCAATATTCCAAGTTATTTAATTATTAGCTAGTTGGGAAATGTCGATGCATCCATTTAAATTCAAACTGTTATTTATCTAGCATACAATCATAGCTGTACCCAATCTAAATTAAAAAAGCATCGAAATGCACTGAAGACACTTTATTTAAAGTGTTACCGAATATGTTACAGGAAGTAAAGCTCTGTAATTACTTAAGGGATCATATTTATAGCACTGGAGTATCCCAAGCATTAAATGGCTTTTGTAGTTGATTAAATGTTGAAGTGATGCTGAGGTAGAACTGCCAAAGCTGACAATGTGCAACCCATACATTTTCCTCCCAGTCTGTGAAATGCTGTGCTGGCTTCCTTTAGGACTGTCCAATACCATCCCTTGAAGCAGCAATGAATGATGGAAATTAGGGTTTACTTGCAATGTGTGGAGGATTCAGAAAGTAATATGAGAGATTAAAGAGCATATAATGAAAATTAGAAATCAGGAAGAAATAGCATCATGAAGATGGAGGATTGATGGACAATGCTAGACAGAGATAGCTAAGGATGAAAGAAGGTAGAGGTGAAAAGGGCAGGGAACGGAAAAACAAAGTGGACTTTATTTTATCTTGAAAATATTGTCTGGATACCTGACAGGAGGTTAGGGACACACAAGAAAAGACATTTTAAAAATTGCTTTATGAGCTTTGTAAAGACTGCAAATCAGTGGAGGTGATTACACCGTTATACAGTTATGAGCTAAATAATGGGGTTTTTGCATGATGTCGATGCAGTCTGGGTATCATCCTCAGCAAGAACAGGATTCTCCCTCCCAAAGACAGTGCAGCTGAATGAAATGCTATTGGGCAACTCAGCAATAGGGCTATGTATGGTCAAGAAAAACAGAAAGACTTGTCACAGAACATAAGAAATCTCCAAATAAATTATTAATGGTCAGTAGTGACCACTGACTGGACTACATTACCAAGTCTGCTGTGGTATGTTCCTTGCCTTGCTTACACAAAAGTTGTGAGTGAATGGTATTTTTCTTGTTCTTATGTATTAGTTCAATTAGCCCATACACAGTCTGTTTATTCAGATTTTGCACACAGGAAAAAAGGGAAGGAAAGGGAAGATAACTTGAGCCAAAATAAAAAAGTATATTTTTTTAATGTCTGCTTCATAGTAAGAACTCCCTTCTGACTCTTCTAATACTGTATTTGGAAACAACTGTTCTATGTATAGAATTATGATATTTTCAAATGTCCCTTGGGGGAAAAGGCAAATAGACTGTGTGAAAATGAAGAATACAAGAGTACTATAAAAAAATTAGGAAGTGGTTCAAAGGTGCTCCTTTACAATGGAGGAAATTAAATATGCAAATACATTATCACAGAGGTAGTTAACAAACAAATGAGTAGGAAAAAAACATTATGCCTTCTAATTCATCATTGTTTAGAAGACACCTGTGAGTTCTATCTGAAAAATGACAATGCTGAGAAATGCAGATGGTTGAATTTTGCCTTCTCTCAGTTACATCTCTTACACGTTAATTACATGTGGGAGGAGGCAAGAATGTTGCCTGTAAGAAGGCAATATTATTTAAACACAGATGATAAAATTTACATATAATTTAAATATTTATGTTAAACGGCTAGATAAAAGAATGAAAGACATTTTTGCCTCTCACTCTTTTAACATGCTTTGTCTGTTCCTCAAAGCCAGAGGAACTGCTAGAAAACCCATCTAAAAGATTTTTTCACGGAAAATTTGAGCAGTTATAAACTTTGGTTGCACTGCTTTTTTAGTGCTTCTTGATATGGTGGCACCTGAGAATCATGACATGTACTCTGAAAAAAATTATTATGTATATGTAAATGATTTTCAAAAGAACACTATTTGCTTTTACTCTTTAAACCAACTGTTGCTGACATCATTCATATTTCAGCCAAAGTAATTTCATTATCTGCTAAAATGTTAATTCAAAGATTAACTTTTTCAGACAGCCAACTCTGGGTTAAGAGGAAAATTCCTTGTGTTTTAACTAGTGGACTGAAGTGGTTATCCCATGAAAGGTCATGTTAGGGGAATGTTAAGACAGCCAAGATCTACCCATTTGCCCATAAAAATTAATCTTTGAGGAAAACTGAAAGTATGTGATGTTGTTACTACCTGTCCTGTTCTTCAAGAGAATCTTTAATACAAAAATGGGTTGCATATCTTGGCCTTTAAACTTCAAGGAGCCATTCAAAACTGGAAAGAAAACAGTAGAAAATAAAACTCTATTAATGTATAAAGACAATTTCATGCACATTTAACAACGGATAAACATTGGCAATGAAAGGATGGTGTTTTAATCTAAGAGTATAAATAATATAAGCAGAAGAAAAGGTTCTACAAGTACTTGCAGCAATTAGTGATTGTCACTGTTATTTTGTTAATGTCTTTTAGGGGAAACTTTCTGCATGAATACATTAGGTTGGTTTAGCATTTGGCTGTTAAAAATCAAGGGAAATTGGGATAGTAATAAAGACAAACAACTACATGAGAATACTTTGAACAGTAGGGCCATAAACTTTTGAGGACAGAGTGTCTTTTGAGCTCACTGAAGCAAATGGTTAAAGGAATGAGGACAGTGTCAAGATAATTATATTTTCAGAAAAATATTCCACATAGCCAAGTTAAATAGCCAACAGAGGGTTTTCACAACCACAGGTAGGCATGGCAGAGCTTGATAGGTGTTAAACTGGAAAGTACAAAGGAAAAGCTATCTATAGCAATGACTGCATTCTTCAGAAAGGTACAGCTAGACACTACTTGCACTTGTCAGTTCTTTACACTTTTTCTAACTTCAGAAGGCAAGTGCAAAATTCTTTCCAAACATTTGTATATAACACAAACACATTGGTCTGAGAAGAGTTACCATACTATGTCAAGGTTAGGTTATATTTTGTTATTGTAGACATTTTACTCTCTCCATATTTTATATCATTAAAAGAGACCAAAGACTAAAATAAGAACTGGGCTCTATGTCTTTACATAAGAAAATCTCAATTTTACTTTATATTTAATAAATATGTCTTTTATATATGTCCCTATATTGTCATTAAACATCATTTGAATATAGGCCTTTGTTATGATAGAGGTACTAATGAGGATGCTGGCAATTCATTTTCAGAGAAGCTGTAAGAAGGAATTGACAGACTAGACACTGGATAAGCAGAGTCCTGGAAAGCCTACATATCTTTCAGAAGCAAATATTATTAAATGGGACTGGCCAGGTGTAAAGTGATGGATTAGGAAAAAAGCAGTGAAACAGGACTGGACCAGAATATTTGAGACAAATTCAAGGAATTTAAATTTCATCACTGTGATTTCCATGAGTATGAAAGAGATATGGGAAAGCAAGCTAGGAGATTTAGCAACTTCTGGAAATATTAACTTCTGATAAAATCTCACAAAGCAAAACTAGTTTGATAGTCTATTCTATTTCTTGCTTTGTACTTCAACAAAATATCACAGGCCTTGCTTGGGAAGGCAGGACGGGGGGGAATATCTGCTGAGAACCATAGGTACTAAACTTGCCTCAGTGTGATATTTGTAATTTGTTTTCACAAGTATACGATATATCCACAGGTTTAGGGGTTTTGTTTGGTATGTTTTTTGTTTTGGTTTGGTTTGGGTTTTTTTAAAATAGAAGAAAGGAAAGAAAGAGAAACATTTGCAAGAAAAACAGTACCCTATTTCAGAAATAATGTTTGCTGGCAAACAAGTACAGTATGTGCTCTAAAACAGTTTAATCTAATACAATATAAACTGAATTACTTCTTGAATTGCCACCTTCCAAAAGAAACAAGTAATAGTTCAGAGGATGAAAATTACTGATCGATTCTGCTGATTATATATATTTATTGTAGGTTGTGCTATAAATGTACCAGACATGGAATAAGCCAACTCTTTCATTCTACAAAAAAACCCCAAAAGCCTCAACAAAACCAACACACAACACAACAATTTTTTTCTAGTACACTGCAAACATATTTTTCATAGAAATAAACACATTTTGCAACCTTTTCTTTTTCTCTTCTATTTTGATAAAATAAAAGATACATAGCAGGGTGTCTTGTAACAAACTGTCTCTTGAAAGTGCAACAGGACACTCTATATGCCTAGTGGCCATTTAATTTAATGGGATTTTTATTAGGGTACACATACTGGGTTATTTAAACCACAGGGGTCTTTGTAAGTAAAAGCACAATTTGAACACTGAAAAAAAACCCACACATTTTATTTTAAAAATGAAATATATTGCATTTTGATTGAACTTTTTAAATTGTGTTTTTCCTAACCATTTGAGGAAATTTCACTTCTGTTGCAATATAAAATACAATTCAGTTCTCTAATTGTCACTGCTTAATAGTACAATTGCTTTGAGAATATCAAAAGAATTTAAAACTAAAGGGCATTATCTGTGAACCTGAAGCCTGTAAGTAAAATTTACATCCCAAGAATTCTCTTTGTTAACCTACTTGAGGGAAGATTTCTACTTCATATTTTCACATTCTAATATTTACAAATATGGAGGCAGGAAAATGGCTGTGCATGGATGACCACAAAAATCTGAAACATCTACCATGACAGTCTTTAGACTTCTGAATCTACTTTACTTGACTGCTGGTCCAGTTAATTAGTTACAGTTATATTTTAGAAATGCTCTATATTATTAACAAGATTAGCTCACATTGTGATGACAAGTTTTGCATTTAAGTCCATTAATAATTTCATCTCTTTCTTGAACTACCTTATAAGGGTTTTCTAAGTGAAACATCAAAAACTACAACACAAAATTTTGGGGTTGCAGTATGGAGATTACAAAGTAAAAAAATCTCTCACAGGAAAACCAATGTTTTATTGATAAATGCTTCTTACATCTAGGGATCATTTGAAGTTCAAAAAATCTTTTTGTACTTATCTGAAGTTTTTAGGCATTTTACGTATCGTAAAACAGTTTAACCAAACTGCTATTTGTAAGAAATAACCAATAAGAAGTAAAAAAAATAGTAGTACCAACATCTATAGGATGGTTAAAAATATTCCAGCCAAGAACATGGGAAAAATGGGTGTCAACAGGATGGTAGCAGTACAATTATTTTCTTAGCTCAAGGGAAAATTGGCTGAGAAGCTACACGGCAACAATGTACATTAAGAAAGTTTATCATGGCTACATAGTCAAGCATTCAAGAATGTTAGAATTTCATGCTGCCACAAATGAAGTGTTACTGGTTTTTGGAAAATCAGTACCAAATACCCAGCCCGCATTAACAAATATGGAAAGCATCCGGTGCTAATTACTACTCAGCCTAGGCCAGTTGTGTTACTTCCACAAACAAAAGTAATGAACAATTCCTTTGCAATGGATTCTGAATACATCCAATGGTAGTAGTGACCAAATACGAAAGAAAGTTATTATTGAATCACACAGTTCAAGGCAAAAAAAAAAAGAAAAAAGGATGACCATTCTTTTCTGATCTGTATCTATGGGCCTGTATATGGTGTTTCTACCATGCACATATTTAATGTATTCTATTCTCCATGATTCTGTAATTCTGTATAATTATCATCCTGAACATGTAAATTCAAACACTTGCAGAGGTATTTACGCATGAGCTAAAGTAGTTGCTTTTTCATCTCCCTGTTCCAAAAATAGAAGTAATTTAGCAAAACAAGGACCAGTTGGATCTTTCAGAGTCAGGTTACCACTCCTCTCTGCAAACAATGAATAATCAGCTACAAATATTCAAAATGAATGATTTACTAATAATAGATTAATTTCAAACTGTTGGCTGACATTGCAAGAACTCACAAATAGAAATTAATAGTTATGTTAAAATTGAACTAGAAATCTTTATTCATGAAAAGATTTATGATGAGAAAAAGGGCTAAATTGACAAAGAGTAGTGGGCATGCCTCTGAGCTCACTTTTATAGGATTAATTCTACTGATTTTGATTAAGTCAGTAGGTTTGTTTGTTGGTTGTTTCTAATTCACAACAGTCCAACTGAATAGAGAAGAACAGTAATCTTCATAAGCAAGATAGTAAATTTCTGTTTAAAATATCAAGAAGAATCTGTGTATAAAGGCCACACGTCACAGAAAAAAAGGTAAGTAATGAGCACAAGTTAAGAGGCAAACATAACATTATTAGTTAATGAGATTACCTCAAAATGAAAATATGTTATTCCAAGTTAAATTACATAATTCAAGCAGTCTTGTTTCAAATTCTGTGACTTAGTCTATGGAAGTCAGGAACTGGTACACAGCTGTATTTGATTTTAGAAGATGTGACACTGGAGACTGAATACAGTGCTACTATTAAACCATAAGAGGAAAGATGATGGTCTGCTTCACAGTGTGTCTTACTTTCCTATATTGCTTAAAACCACAGAAGACAGGATTTACTTTGTACAATATATTCTGTATTGTAACAGCAAAGCAAGCATCATTCTGGGATCATCATAGACTAGTTAAATGTTTGGAACTCGTAATACAATTCTTACAGCATGGTTTTCTTTTGAAGATATGGGTGCATAAGAATTATGCGACTCTTCTCTGTTTTGAGAATAAGCCAGGTCCTTGGCTGATTGCAGAACGTGAAAACTAACAAGGTCACTCAGAGCCACACTGTCCTTTCTTACTGATCTATGCCTCATTCACTCGAAATGTGATCCAGTATTTTGTCACAATGTTCAAATTTAAATCTCTCAAACCAGTGTAAATAATAGGAAGTTATGAAGAGGAAATTAAAAACCATAGAGCACACTGAAAAAGGAATTTATGAGAGTGATTGAACATCTAATCACAAGACATTGGCAGAAGAGAGGATATGTTACTGTCAGTAAATCTGAGAGGTTTATAACTCATGTTTAAGTTTGGGCATTGTAAAGAACATAAGAAAGAAAATAATTGTAATTGTATATTTTAATGGAAACTGAAGGTATCAAACCACTGGATCTTACAGGTAGAGATAGCAGATACTACAGATTAAATTATCTTCTTTTCTACAAGTTATCACTTTGAATGTACCAAAAGCCAGTTCTCTGATGTTGCCAGTCTTACACAATCACAAGTCATAGCTTTTCCCTCAAAATCATGAGTTTGGTTTTAAAATTGGGAGATTTTATTTTGACATATGTTCTCTTCCCTGGTGAGATTTTAACACTTGAACACATATGAAGAAATCCTGTCCTGTCCCAGAAGAAACAGTAAATTACCTCAGTGAAGGTTTTTTATACACAGAGCAGGAGCTAAGAAAAAACTTGGTATGAGTGAAAAGAGAATTGTCAAAGCAGAAAATCTGCTTTTAGCCAGCAACATTCTAGTTTTATACAAGGGCTACAACTTACAAACTGTAAAATCCTTAGTCACTTCATTTTTATCATCTGATTTTTAAAAAAAATGAAAAAAAGACTATTCAGTGTTCCGTCATTCCTCCTCAAAAGAATTATATCAGACAGAATAACGTCTGTTCCAAGAAATCTAGAAATTTATCTCCATTGTACATCTATAGGAACGGAATGATATTAAAGAAATAATCATACTATAAGAAACTCAGAATGCTAGCAGGTAAAAGGTATCCAAAGCATTGTGTAATCACCTCTTCAGGACAGAAAATCCTGACTGGGACTATTGCACTTAGCTATACTTAATTCAGTATAAAAAAATCAGTGAGGTTTAAAAGTTTCATACAGAGTATCTAATTGAATTTAGGTGAAGCAAAACTAATGTACTGTTTGGCATATCTCAATCACCCTTCCTAAAAGAGGCATTTTACTTCTTCCTATAGTTTATGAGCAAGGATTCTGCTCACAGACTGTAACCTCTGCTAAACAAGTGTGTTGATGCGTATATATGTGGGTTAGAGGCACTGTTCTACTCAGAATCACTCATTCACCTCTGGCACACACCATGGCCAGCCCTTAAGATACAGAGCTGTAACTTGAAGTGATGCTGTGCAGAAGGCCACATACTCTAAGCACTGTACTGATCACTGACCACATCTGATCCTTACCTCTCCACTCCTGTTATTTTTGAGCTCCAGAGTACAAATATGAAGCATGTAAAGTGGGAGGAACCATGCACACAGCCTCCTGTCTTCTATGGAATATGCAAACCAGAAGGTTTTTTTAAAAGATACTTATATGCAACACTGAGAAAATACTCCCTTTCTCTAAATGTAATTAAATGCATGCCCATACTATGCAAAGTACTTTCTATCTAAAGGCTATATGCTAAATTTTAGGGCAAAATAAAAACTTGGCAATTATATCCAATTAACAGAATTAATTTTCTGTATTTTGCCAGCAACACATGTAGCACATCAGTACACCAAATAGATCCATAGGTAGGTAAGTAGACACATAGATAATAGAGAGATAGATAGATAGATAGATTAGATAGATAGATAGATAGAAAGAAAATCATATAGACACACAGGTAGAGACAACTTTCACTAGACCAGGTTGCTCAAAGAACCATCCAACCCAGCCTTGAACACTTCCAGGGATGGGGCATCCACAACTTCACTGAGCAACATGTTCCAGTGTATCACCACACCCACAATAAAGCATTTCTTCTTAATATCTAATCTAAAAATACCCTCATTGTGTTTGAAGCCTTTACTCCTTGTCCTTACATTACATGCACTTGTAAAACATCCCTTATGGACTTTCTTGTAAGCCTCCTTTAGGTACTGGAAGGCTGCTCTGAGGTCTCCTTAGAGCCTTCTCTCCAGGCTGAGCAAGTCAAACTCGCTCAGCCTGCCTTTATAGGAGATGTTCCATCTCTCTGACCATCTTCATGGCCCTCCTGTGGACGCACTCCCCTAGGTCCACATACTCTTTATGTTGGGGGCCCAGAGCTGGATGCAGTACTCCAGGTGGGGTCTCAGGTGAGTGGCACAGAGGGGGAGAATCTTCTCTCTTGACATCCTGCCCACAATTATTTTGATGCAGCCCAGGACACATTTGGCTTTCTGGGCTGCAGGTGCACACTGGTGGGTCATGTTGAGCTTTTTGTTAACCAACACTCACAAGTCCTTCTCCTCAAGGCTCTCAATCCACTCTCTGCCCAACCTTTATTTGTGCTCGGGATTTCCTTGACCCAGGTGCAGGACCTCGCACTTGGTTTTGCTGAATTCTGTGAGGTTTGAACTGACCCACCTCTCAAGCCTATGAAGGTCCTTCTGGATGGTATCCCTTGCCTCCAGAATGTCAATGGCGCCACACAGCTCCGGGTCTTCAGCAAAGCTGCTTGAGGGTGCACTCAATCCCACCCTCTGTATCACCTATGAAGATGTTAAATAGCAACATCCCCGATACCAACCCCAAAGGAACACCACTCTTCACTGGTCTCCACTCTGACATCAAGCCACTGACTGGAACTCCTTGAGTGAAGCCATCCAATTCCTTTTCCACTAAGTGGCCCATCCATTAAATCCGTGTCTCTCCACTTTAGAAACAAAGATGTCATGCAGGACAGTGTCAAATGCTTTTCACAAGTCCAGGCAGATGACGTCAGTTGCTCTTATCCACCAACGTTGCAAACCTTTTGAACATCAAACTGATTAGTGCTTTTTTTCAGTCTCCACTGATAGCAAGTATAGATCACTGCCAGAAACTTGGGTAATACTGTTTTTTCTTGTTATGTTGCTTGAGTGTCTACAAAAGGTTGCTTGTGTGTGCAAGTGCTATTAGTTGCCATGACAGTATTTGTGATATCAATAAAGCAGCAGTTAGTTCGAAATCTCCTGCTCCCAAAAGGTGCTTAGTGCCTGCTATAAAACATGCAAAGACAGAGTCTGTCTTTCATGGTTCAGATCTTCCAGAAAAAATCAGATACAGAGCCACTAATTATTCTTAACACACCTAGCTACTGTCTTTAATTCTGTATGGCAAAACCCTTCTGCAATTCTTTGATTCTGTGATACTTCACATAAGCAGTGGTGAGAAATCTGATTTCTTGATGGGGAAGGAACACAGGGAAAGACAGAAAGATTGAACTCTTGGACCAATGGGCCTTACCACACAAGGAACTGAAGGGCTCTGTTTTTAAGGTCAGTTCTGCTTTTAGGAGGTCAGCATAGACAAGTTCCAGATGTCTCCTCCAACTTAAAATATATGTGATTCAATGACTCAGTGGATGGATTCCTTCAAAAATTACTCAAGGACTTCTTTTAGTCAGATTTGGAGGATGTTTTCAGAGCGTAGGGGGCATTGGTTTGCTCAGTGTGACCAAATTCAGAGGGCAATCTCTGGTTTTGTGTATAAGCCCGTTTATAACAATAAGGAAAGGGAAAGTATAGCTCAAAGGAACACTTTGGAGAGTAGGGCCTCTCATTTTCAATACCATTCAAAAACAACCAGAACAGACTACTGCAAAACTATCTCATGGAGAAGCTTCCCATGGATATGAACACAGGTAGAGAAAATCTTTGTTCTTAAGAATGCAAAGGGCAATGACAGGAAAAATTGTCACCTGATGACACAGGTTGTGGTACAGTTCATAAAATTATTTCACATTAAGCAGATATAACGCCCATTTAAGAATCTGAAACACCCAAAATTCTTCTAGTGCTTAACTCTATTAGCTGGAATTATTGCACACAGAGCATCTGTAGGCAGAATTGAAAAAAACAACATAAGGTCAAACAGATACTTCCATTTTACTAAATCAGTTATAAATATTATGCTATGGAAGGAGGCTAGCTATGTAACTACTAAAATAAGTGATAAGATAAATAACCAATAGATGAACTATGAGGCTATTATTAATGAAACAATTCAGTTGTGAATATGTTGCAGAGTTTTCTCTTTGTGCTTTGTTCTGTTTTGTTTTAATATGGGGAAAAAAGTATAAATGACTGAACTAGCAACATCTATTTCTATAAAAAGTATACATAATTTAGAACACAACTAATTTTGGTAACAAAATGCATTTGCAGGTCTCTTTTTAAATATGTTTCCTGCTTCTTTGTATGAGCTGTGGGAGACATAGAATTCGATATAACTAAAACTATAAATAGTAAGACTTGCTTCTTAAAAGTACTGAAGATTTGAATTCAAGGGCTATTTTCTTCAATTTTCACTCATTTGTTGACTAGGCAGAAGAACCTTTAACATTTATCTTACTTTTAGATCTTATATCATTTATTGCAAAAATGCCTGTGGTAAGAAAGAACCAACAACTGCTATGACTAATCCCCAAAAGATATCATAGGGAGCATCAGTTGCCCCTGATTTTTGGCCCTTTTGCCTGTCGACATTTACTGTTCCTTTTTAGAGCCATTAGGAATCTGCAAAACATAGCTTCTGGTACAGTGAATGTCCCCTGTGACAGGAGACCAGGACAAATCTGAAAATTATTTGGTGTAAATGAGCAGATCTTGGAATCCACAGATTGTTAAAATATAGGCAATGACAAGTAGGACCTTTTTGGATCATCAGCTTTCCACTTATACCAGAAGAATAGCACATTAACACCCTAAAGATATGTTTACTTCTACAAATTGGATAAGACGGAGAAAACTGAATTATCAAATAATGCAAATTAATGTAAAAGAAAATGTAAATCAAAAGTAGCTTTTATTTATTTAACACTTACTAAAATTAATTGGAATTAGATGAGTAAAAACTGCTGTGACCTGAATTAAACTACATAGAACCAAAATCCCTGTGTCTCCAGATCACCGCTGATAAGAACTGCACTTATGAGAACCCAGAGACTTCAGCAGAGACCTTATCCTGGAGTTAGTCTCTAAGTCAAACAGCGAAGTTATTGTGATTCTGGATCTCAAGTTTGATCCAAGCTCTGCTCCTCTTTCAGCTCCATAGAAGGTGTCTGAAGAATAAACAATAAAATCTTTCAGAATGAAGAATTGTTTTGTAATGAAGAAGTGTGCTGGGACTAGTTCCCAGACCTGCCACAGCCTCTGTTCTGACCTTAATCTCTCTATTATTCAGTTCCTTATCTGTAAAATAAGACAGTAATCCTTCTGTTCTCCCATTCTTTGTCTGACTTGGTTCCCTGAAGTGTCAGATCTTTGGAACAGCACCTGATTTCATCTGAGTATATTTTCTGGTCCTTCCATATCTACATTTTAATCCCAGCTGAGGTGACAGAGGTTCTTTTAATACAATCAATTAAAAAAGAATCACTGAGCATTTTTTTGGGAATACAATCATATCCGAAACCTGACAATGTAATACTGAAAAGCTTTCATGATAAAACCACTGTATACAATGTTCACTTTGGAACAAAAAGGAAGTGTTGGAGGAAGGGGTAAGTGGTGGATAAAATTGTGGCAAACTATTTTGCTGAAGCTCTAAGCCAACAACCGAAATACTTGAAATAATTTATATGAAAGTACCACATTTTACTGAGTATATGGACACGTGAGGTCCTGTATCCTTTCAGATAGGAAAGTATCCAGTATCCTGGATGCTTTTCCTACATAACAAGTTATGCAGATTACCCCACTTCCACTGCCAAACTGTCTTAAACTAATTAAAATGAATTGCAACACTAAAATGTAAACAGATTAATTGATGTACAAAAAAAATTTTATTAAATATATAAAAAGTTAGCAAAGTGCTTTGGTCAAGACTATCTGAAAAGGAGCATGAAGGGGAACTACACTGAGAATCTCTCAGGCAGCATGAAGACTGACTGAAAGAGAAAAAGATTCCTGGATCATTTCCCAAAATGATACCAAAATGATTCCCAAAACCATACCTGTCATGGGGGACATTAAGTACCAATACAGCTGTTGGATAAAAACAAAACTAATCAAGCATGCATCATGAAAGAGGGCAATTTTATGATCCAGAAAGGAGAGGATTTAACTAGCTTGCTCAAGAACAAACTAGTAGAAATTGTGAGAAATAGTGATATTCAATACTTTTTTTGAGCACAAGCTGCTTCAATTTAACAAACTAAGCAATGTTCTCCCTGAAAAAAGCAATATAAAAATACTGTATTTTCTAAGCCCAAAGTGACATGATTGAGATGACTAGTAGTAACTCTTTCCAATGTTCAAAGGCCATAGCAGTAGTAGATTGATCAGGACACTATTTCAGAAGCTTAAATCCCAAAAAAATTTGCTGAAATAAATATAATTGGAAAAAAATTATATAAGGCAATTTTAAAAATATTATAATGTAAGGGTCAAGAGAGTAAGGAAGATACCTGCAGATCTGATAACTGGACAAAGAAAAATAATTGAAATTTAGTTCATCAATAAATAAGAAGTGGGATTAAATAAATTATATGAACATGTCCTCCTCAGGCTCAGTTTAGGAGAAAGAAGTCTTAGTGCTACACAAAATGAATAAAACAGCTTTGGACATTTAGTAGGTAATAATGACTTTGAACACAGATTCTAGGGATTCAGGGACTCTGCTAACAAACCTACTGAACCACTGACAATTGTTTAAGCCATAGAGAATTAGAAAGTATTAGAAAAAGCAAACCTAACAGTGATCATAAAAAAAAGAATAGAGACAAGATTAATCTTTAGGAGCCATGTATTTAACTCCATTGCTTAGGGAAACATATAATGTAAGAGGTGTAGGAATATCATAGGAAGAAGCCTAGAATTTTATAGTGTGGTTTGAAGAGAGACACAGATAATTACATACCCTCTTCAGCCTCCTCACTCAGGCAGCAGATCCGGTAACAAATTACGAGAGACAGTCACAGTTTGTCCCTTGAGATGAGCATTCAATATGCCTCCTCTTTTGCTGCAGATCCACACACGGCCCTCTGTTCATTCACCTATGTTCTCTTCCTACAGAATAGCAAAGGATGGAAGTGGGAATATGTCTTCCCAAACCTTTCCACCTTGAAGTGTGCAGTCACAGTGCACCAGCATTATTAGCACCAGCAAATACTCCACTTTTCCCTGGGCTGAGTAGAGTAATAAGATAAATAACATCTTACAAGCCTTTCATATTCTTGTTCCTCTGTGCAACAACACATCTATGACAATTTATCCCTAAGGAAACATTTAGAAGATTGCAGTCATGGCACTTGGGTAACAGGAGGGTCATAAAATGAGTGGATGAAAGGAATTCAACACATTGCATACATACATATGTTGGTTTTAGGTATCATCAACTAAAAAACCAATATGAAATAACATTCTGTGAGGGAACAATCTAGAAACAAACACTGATGAAAGGACTTCAATGATAACGAACAGTAAAATAGGTGTATGTTTATAAAGTAAATTTGCAACAAGGAAAAGTCAGTATGATTTGGGGACTGTTTGAAGGGATGCATGGGTTAAAAACTGGCTGGATGGTTGGGCCCAGAGAGTAGTAGTGAATGGTACTACATCCAGTTGGTGTCCAATCACTCATAGTATTCCCCAGAGCTCAGTGTTGGATCCAGTCCTGTTTAATATCTTTATCCATGGTCTGGATGAGGAGATGAAGAGCACCCTTATGAAGCTGGGCAGGAGTAATAATCTGCTGGGAGTAGGAAGGCTCTGTAGAGGGACAGACTGGATCAGTGGGCTGAGGCCAATGGTATGAAGGTCAACAAGGCCAAGTGCTGGATCCTGCATTTGGATCGCAACAACCCCGTGCAGCACTACAGGTTGGAGAGCTGCCCAGTAGGAAAGGACCTGGGCTGCTGGTTGACAGCCAGCGGGCTGACCATGAGCCAGCATGTGCCCAAGTGGCCAAGAAGGCCAGTGACATCCTGGCTTGTATCGACAGTGTGGCCAGCAGGACTAGAGAAGTGATTGTCACTCAGCACTGGTGACGCCACACCTCGAATCCTGTGTCCAGTTCTGAGCCTCTCACTACAAGAAAGACACTGAGGTGCTGGAGAGAGCCCAGGCAAGGACAATGGAGCTCATGAAAGGTCTAGAGGGTAAGTCCTATCAGGAGTGGGCTGAGGAGCTGCAGGTGTTCAGCCTGGAGGAAGAGAGACTCGAGGGAGATCTTACTGTTCTCCACAACTTCCTGAAAGAAGGCTATAGCCATGTGGGGGTCGGTCTCTTCTCCCAGGAAACCAGCAACAGGACAATAGGAAATGGCCTCAAGCTGGGCCAGGAGAGGTTCACTTTGGGCAACAAGAAGAATTTCTTAATGGAAGAAGTTCTCAAACATTGAAATGGACTGAGCAGGGTAGTAGTGGGGTCACCACCCCCCTGTTCAAGAAATAACTGACCATGACACTTAGTGCTGTAGTTTAGTTAACAAGGTGGTGGTGTCAAAGGTACGACTTGATGATCTTCTCCAACCTTAATGATTCTATGGCTCTATGGTTCTATGGTTCTATATCATGACAAAGACATAAAAAAGTCACTCTTTGAGGTCTGAATACCAAACTGCACCTAAAATACTGTAGGCAGACTTCTTAGGAGTGTATTGATAAGTTGAAAGGAATTCAGAAAGGAGCATCAAAAGTCATGCTGCTGCTGCAGCAATTCTCATCTTATTAAAGAGCCAAAATGCTGGTGTATAAAAGGAACAGCTTTTAAATAATGAAAGAGTATAACCATCAGACAAGACCAGAGACTACCAGGATGAAAGGCTTTATAGATGGGTCAGCAAGATGAACTTCAAAATTTGACTTCTGAACAGGAGATATATTTGTTTATGTCCAGAAAAGAGACAGAACTCCACATAATAGACAACTCGAACTATACCAGGGAGGAAAAAAAAAAAGAAATGTGCTTTGAAGCACTTTATGATTTGGCAAAAGGAAAATAACTGTATTTTATGTGTCAATATTCCTTTTTCTTCTTTATCAGAAGAGTAATATTAAGGGCAATATAAAATACAGTATGCAATGTAGTAATAAAGGAGAATAATGAAGAAATTTCCCTTGTTTATGCAATATTTCTTTTCAGTAACTCGCTACTGAAAAACTAAACCTCTTTTTTGCTTTAAAAAAAGCTCATAAGGAGTAAAGGTCTGTTCTGTTGTCTTTGACAAATACATGTATTTAAATCTTATGCAATCATTTTGTTTTATAAATTTATAACAAGGACTAGTAACAGCAGGAGCCAATGTGTACTTTGGCAAACATATCAAGAAGAAAGCAGAAAAAACCAAAATAAATAATAAGAAGCTAGCAAATTTACCTAAGACTTTTTGGAATTAAAAAAATAGGGAAAAGTGGAAGCAAATACCAGAGGTTTGAAATGATTTTTAAAAAAGTTACAACAGAAATATTCACAATTTTTTAAAAAAAATATTAATCCAAAGAAGACAGTCAGATAAGTATCAACAAACAAAGCTGGAAGGAGGATGAGAAACAGGCCAAGTAGAATATAATTTAAAAACCATATAAAGCAGAGATAGCAAAAGATAATGTCAAGAGAGAGTCAACGAATAACAAAAAGGCAGAGTTAAATGGCAGATAGAATGCAGCTGCAATGTTGCTGCATCTGAGCCTGCACTGTATGAAGGAAAAGTTTGAAAAGATGGTATACCAAACTGTCAATTTGAAACTTGAGCAAAATTGTTGAGAACCGATTGATAAATGTCTTTTTCATCTGTAATCTTTTCTCTGAGAAAAGAAAAAATTTATTTATCTCATATAGAGCATGATAGGTAGCTATTTTGCTGAAAGGAAAAAAAAAAAAGAATTTGAGAGAGAAAATGGAAGGTAACCATAATAAAAGTTCTCAGAAGGCAGAATAAAAGGAAACCTTCATTAATTTTACTTTTCCTGAAATACAAGATTTTTTTCTCCAATACTTAATGCCACTTTATCTTATAATTGGAGAACTCTGTTGAAATAATGGTTTTGCTCATTTCATAAACCTAGTGGATTTCAATTTGGTTGATTTCAAATCAAATTTGGTTGATTTCAAATCAAACTGGACATGTGCCATTGAAAAATTAGTGCTAATGAATTCCTGGCTTGAATGCACCATCTCTGAATTTTTAGCACATTTTAAGAAAACATCGACATGCATTAATCAGGCAACATAGCAGTACTTCATTTCTGCAATGTTTTTTTTTCCTCAAAGGATCAGCAAATTCAAATAACAACTGGAAGACTGAGAAATACCTTAGGCATTAGCAATCACTCTTTGTCAATAACCGAAGAGAAAACAGAATGCTTGGTTCTCTTTTCATTGTTATGACACTTGCTTGCAAAGTGATCTGACTTCAAGTTTCTTAACGTGTGGCTTGGTTTCATGGAGACACATATTTCTGTGAAGCACTTACATTTCTGCAATCAGTGCTCTATTTTGCCTAAGTGACCATTAACTTTATTAGCATTGCTGCAAGCTGCAGAAACTTGTTGCAGATACTTTAGCTGTAGGATCAGCAGAATTTGGAAATACAGATTAGGGCTCACTTCCCTCTCATCACGAATGGGTAATTCAAAATTACCGTTGGACAAAAGAGACAAAAACAATACTGGATGTTCATAGGTAGAGAACAACGTCCATATGCAGCAGGAACGTATGTGTCACAGGAGGTAGCAGTCGAGAAATAATTTTCCCACTGTCTTCCCTTCTCACATCTTTCTTGCAGCAAATACTGACCAAGGGTTCCATTCTGAACCTTATCAGTAGCTGTAATGTCAGGGTAGAGTTGCCCCATTTTACATTGAACTAGCACTGTCCTTACTAAAGCTGTAGGTTTCAAGCAGTACTTTTCCTACCAGACTATTAATCATTTTTCAGTACAGGTGGGTAGGAAATACTTTCCTACTGCCTAAGATTTCATTTTCCTTTATTTCAAATCAAGATGAAAAATAATATTATCCAAACGTTTTCAATTGTTCAAGCAGAACATATTTCAACTACATAGGCTGTTGAATTTTATTTTGATCCATTATGATCCACTACATTATTTAAATAACATCTAGTCTTCAAACAAAAAATACAAAAGATATTTGTGAATTAAGAATTTACTTTATGATATGATTATTGCATTTTCTTTGTAATGTTCCATATGTCCCACAAACAGTTTTATTTGTAGACATTTCCCCTACAGTGATGAACAGGAACATTTTGGCTCCCTGTTTTTCGGACCATTGCCTATTTACCTTCATCTGCACTGGGGTAAATACTGTCTTGGTGTCAGTCTATAAAGTCATTTCTGAAATATTTGTTTAGTGTGGTTCATTACCATGAAACTTAGTGTGGTTAGTATTGCAAAGACTATACGCAAATGAGAGCATCTGTAACTCTAATACTCACAATTTAGCTCTGCCTTTTGCTGTCAACCAGACTTATTAGCATTTTTAACACAATATTATTTGTTGAATAGAAAGCAGTGCAACCTACGATCACTGTTGGGTGTAATAAAAAATTCCCAATTTGAAAGAATTAGCTGAGAAACTCTGTTCAATTTCTTTGTAGTATTACTTTGGGTACAAAATTGCCAGAGAATGGAATAATACTCTGCTCCAACAGTACATAACCAATGTTATAGTATCCGAGTATATGTCACCATATCACAGGGTCTTCCAAAACAAATAACCTGAGGAAAAATTTAAGTGCTTGGCTACATAATCACTGGCACTGTTTCAGAGCTCTTGTGTGAACACTGACCTGAAAGAATGAATAGTACATTTTAGATGGACTTGAAGTTCTAGAATTCAGTTTGGGCTAATGGGAAAAATGAGACAACTGAAAGAATAAAAATGTTTGATCTTATAATCTCCTTTCTTAAAAGTCAGCAAGATATTTTGTACTTTTTATTTAATGACTGATTGATAAATGCCAATTTGGAAATAGAGATTCGTTAAGAAATGCTATTTTCAGACTGAGGCAGTTATGGTTATTTGCAGAAATAACTCAGCAGTACCTGTTTGTATGTTTAAAACTGATTAGAGAAAGTCTGAAACCACCCAAACAAGTGAGGAATGCCTACAATACTGATATCCCTGTAAACTTGTTAGAGTTTCACCCAGAAATACTGCTTATAGATATTGCCTTACACATGTGGACTGAAGCACAGTAATTGAGTCCTTGTACGTATAACAATTAGAAAACCAATGCTAATTTTGAGTATAATCCAGACCCAACTCTCCTTGTACTATTATATAATGGTAAAATTTCAGTTCTCCATATTGATGTTCAAGATCAAGTCACTACAACAGATAGCTACAGATCATGCAAGAGTAAATTGCAAGCTAGTCCTACACCACGATAATAATTGCTACTTAGCTCTGTTGCTTGATTTTTTAATATACTTTAGGATAAGGATATTGATTTGGACAATAAATTTGCATTTATAAACAGTATATATATTTAAAATTCGCAGATTACTTTTGAACAGTTCCTATGATTTTTCTCATACATCAATGTACATGAATTTTTGATAAATTGTGCAAAAAGGAGACTCAAGGATAGAGATTAATTATCTGAGGAATGTCATCTCTTTTCCTGGACTCTGGAGGCAATGCCAATGACTACCTAACACTAGTTTCACACCGTCGAATGAAAATTGTTAGGTAAAATGGATCTAGTTTAAATTAAATCTTTTTCCTTGTAAAAAGTCTGATCTTTTTTACTAAATTTCTCACTAGAACAATTTCTTAAGAATATCAAATTTTATACTGAATTTGCATCGCAGGGAAAGTAACAGGAAAAAGCATTTCACTGTAGTTCAGTGAACTGTAGACCCAAAGCCAAGTCTTCTTGAACTTCTACTGTTGCACTCTTGTTTTCTTCCTGCATGAATTTTTCTGTATGGTTTTTTAATGTAAAAATATATATTACAAAGTGGAAAAGAAATTTAAAATAAAAACCTGAACATAGGGTTAGAAAAATTTTAAATGTTTTCAACATTTTCATTTCCTCCTTTCAAAATAATATTTTACAAAAACCAAAGTATATTATGAGAAACACTTTGATTAAATAAAATGTTCAAGTGCATCCTTAGAGCAGGCATGAATTTTCACTTACATTTTACACGCCATGGTTTTCTTGCTGGAAGCTCATAAGTTAAACTCCAGAGATCACAGAGGCATGCTGAACACCTTGCACCCTGAAAGGAACACCCAAAGTCTTGAATTTACAGTCAGGCAGCACTGTGGGATTAGGATTTTTAAATATATGAAATGTCACTTGATTTCATACATAAAATTCTGTTTTACAAGAATTAAAATGGATATCCTATAGTTTAGTTTGTTATATTAAATACATTGATTTAAAGAAAAAACTCAAATATTTATGCAGTTCTGGCCTACTCAGCATAAAGGCCAGAGCACAAGATGCAGAAAATAATATAGTATATACTGACAACCTGAATTATATTCTCACAAACTTAGTTGAACCGTGGTTTTGTTCTGATTAGAAATATATTTGGGGGTCAGAGGCGGATTATATAAATAATATCTCAGAATTGAAATTGGAATGAATTTCTCTTTCTAAGAGAAACATACAGTATTTTACAATGTAAATAGAACTGCTTTTCTTCTGAGTAAGGAAAGATTAGGTGTATTTGAGTTGGTTTATTTGTTAATACGTATTGACATCTGCTATTGCTTTTTCAAAAATGCAAAATACTACTTTTTCATGTTCATCTGTTATAGCATGCCAGCCATGTAGGTAAGTGGGGGTACAATTCTGTGTCTGCAGACACAATGCAATTCTTGGAACTCCACAGACACTATCCAGATCCTGCACAGAAAATATTTTGTGGGATTTGCATATTGCCATCTGAGGTGAAAGTATTTAAGCTTACTTCGTTTAAAGCTCACTTGATTTGTTGAGCTGAAAAATGTTGACTGGTATTATATTGGCTCTGTTCATCCCTCAGCTCTGTTGAGACAAGATGTCTGACTCAGGTGAGAGTTTAGGAAGTCTTAAGCATGTTGCATTCTCATCTACTACTTCATCTACTAGTTTTCATCAAGATTTTTTTCTTCAGGCTTTAACTTATTCTCTTTCTGTCTCTCATTTGTTTGCTTGAGTTTTTTTAAGCAATCTCTGACCTTCATATCAATATTAATAGTTTACTGAAAAACAGAATTAAACATCTTTTCTCCTCCACAATCCCCTTTACACCATCTCATGATAAAGAAGAATGCTGAACCAGTACAATTAATTACCCCCTTTTCACTTGTATTTCAAAACAGAAAAAACTTCCACCCAATACCTGCTAAAAAGAAAGTGCTTTCCAAAACACACATGGGAAGTCAATCCCTAAGCGATGTCTGGCTAGAGAGAACGAAAAGATATATTATTACAAAGCCAAGTACTTTTCTGATACCTCTCTTACTGTTACACAAACAGGCCCCATCTTGAGTACATCTCCTTTTCCAAGGACACAGCACGGCAGCAGAGTCCATACAGAACCTGGTAAGCAACAGACTAAGATGTTAAGCTTCACTTCACCATGTTAAGAAATTAGAGTAGGAAGACACAAATGCCTTTGCTCTGCAAATTAACTCCTGACTTATTACACACAGACCTCCCTCCAGCCTTTTTCAACTATAAACTAGTAAGCCTTTATCAACCCTTTCTTCTGCATCTTTTCGACTTCATTGATTTATGATCAATCTTTGAGCAAATAGTTTAATTTAGATAACCAAAGCCTTCCTTCCTTCCTTTTCTGCAGAAATTAATCCATTTGCTCAAGTAACTTTAAAAAAACAGTTACAGTTAAGTGTGTTAAGTGGAATGTATACAAATCAAGTAGGATTATTCTCTCTTCAGGAGTGCAGTCATTTCAGGACTCATTCACTTGGCACACCCATATTACCCACTTTTGACCCTCTAAAGTCAAGATAGCTACAATATTACTCCTATTGTCTTTCAAGATTACAGTATCAATGAGTCAAAGAATACTTTGTACTTGACACTAGACCATGTTGGCAATGGTAAATGAAAAGGACATTTTTTCATGAAAAATCAGCACCTACTTACAGATTAAGGCAGGTTCTGAGTAAATGTGAGGAATAATCATTTGGAAAATTCCACCCTTGAATTCTGTCACAAATACTTGAACCTGATGCATCATTTCCATTTTTAACAAGTATATAACTTTTTTCTGTCTAATGACTGCAACTTATTTAAGTCAAAAATTTATGGCTAGCCATAAAATCATATATTGAGATTCCTAACATATTGATTTGTTGGTTTTGGGTTTTTTTGGTTTTTTTAGGATATCAAGCACTGTTCTTCATGGTTTATTTATTTCTATGTCATTGCATTGTAATAGAGTCAAAAAAAAAAAAAAAAACCGAACAGACAAGAAAACAACAATTCTAAACTTTTTACTGTAAAGAAGCAAACTGCTTTACACCACTGATAGTTCATGGAGCTGCAGATACAGTAGAACACATGCACTGCTAATCCATGTTTTTCTGGTGACAATAGTGAAGCTGGACTTAGTAGAAATCTAACAAAATTCAGACAGAAGGATATGGCCAAGGTCACTGAGTACCAAAGGTGTTTAAGTTAATCAACGGTGCCCTAAAGAGTATTTGCAAAACATTCATTCATTCCTATGAAAATGAACTTCACAACATAAAACCCCTGCTATCACCTATTTTCCTCAGTTGAATTGTGGGCTTCTAAGCAGGGGTTCAGAGATGCAGTGAGGTAGGAGTCTAGAGTGAGGAATGAATTATTTATTAAATTTACAATACTATTTATATATTCTAGTTCCATAAAGTAATTGAACAGTGTTCACACTTCTCTTAGGGAGATTGGTCAAAATATCAGAAACCGACTTAGAAATGTTTTTTTCTAATATAATGTACACAAGGTCAGAAGATACCAGATATGAATGTTATTTACAAAAACCCTATCTATTGTTTACATAGCTTACACAGTAAAGGAAAAGTTCTCACAGAATGAATGTAAGAAGAGAAAATTTCCCTGCTAATAGCATTTCAGTATCCACATTGAACCAAGACACTGAAAAATTATCTTAACTCTACAGCTTCACGTGCTCTCATTGTACACAGAACTGAATGAGATACAGCTTCTGTTCTTCCTTGTGCAGCCCCTTTTGATTCTATAGCTACAAACACAGCTCATTCAGTCATTTTCCTAGCCCAGGAATGATTTTTCAAACAAAGTTTCCAGATCAAGAACCAAGACCTCAAAATCAAGCTTTTCTTTTTTTTTTTTTCCCTGCTTCTGTTTGAGATATCAATTCTGAGAGAAAAGACTCTTGTGTGGGAATTAATCTGGAAATTCTGCTGATGATACACTAGATAAAACAGAACACAGCTCGTCCATCTGCAACTACATTGATCGGCAGTACTGACAAGATAAATGTGTTTCTGTCACTAAGCTAGACAGGATATTCAGAAGGCACATAAGAAGCAGACTTCTTCAAGACATAAATACAAGTATATAAAGTTGATTTTTCTGGCTACATTCAGGGGAAAAGTTTCCTCCTCAAGAGTTATGATTATCAGCTGAGTATATGCTTTTCCTAAAGTAGGCCAGTGAGTATTTTGTATTCACACTTTGGTAATTCCTCTATTGGTTCATTTGAATACAACAGGGAAGACAGAACTTTGCTAAATGCAAGAAAGTCTTCATCACACACTAGATTCATTTTCAGTAAAAGAAAAAATTTTTAAAAGCTGCCAAAATATCAGTGATAAAAAGTGAGCAAATCAGTTTAAAAATAAATAATAAAATTGTGAGAATTAAGACCTTCCCTTGAACATAAAAGATCTAGCCTATTATTTCATACAATAACTATTTCCTGATAGAAAGGCATATTTTCAGTAAGTAAATTTCCAGATGTGTTGAAAAGACTTTGTCTTGTACTGGAAAAGTCATAGTGATGAGTACTGACTACCTGCCTGGAAGACTTGTGAATTTATACTTTTACCTACAGGAAGACAGAAAAATTGACAAGATTCTTTACACACTTCTAGGAAAACAGGGAAGAGGAGGCAAGATACTTTGAGTTGCCTGTTCCAGCATTCCAGTCAACATAGTCTGAACTCAGAAGTTCATTTAATTTGATCTACTGCCCATTAATATAAACTTTTAATTCCTGATTTTCTTCATATTCTCCTGTCAGGAAAATCCACAAACGCCAGAGGTTTATGTCCAAAAGGAGACAGAGGAGTCCTGCAACTTTATTCGAATAAAGGGAGACAGTCCACTGGGGTGCACGCCCACAGCGCTTTCTCTCTCGCTTTCGGAGGGCACAGCCTCTTTTTACCCCAAACTCCCAGCCGCATGTTGCCCTCTTCCTTTCCCCATTGGCTGAGGTACTGGGAAGGTACAGCTTTCTCGAACCACCTACCACATATCCACCCTTGAACCTGTCATTTTACCCCAAAGTTCAGAAGTTTAGGCTTGAGCAGACCCACTTGTCTGGTTCAAGAGCCAAGTTGTCTGATCTCTCTAACAAACCTGTACTTGAAGTTAAGAGGCATTAAGACCCACTTCAAAGATGTTAACACCCATATCTTCACCCATCGAGTTGTTTGGAAAGACATTAGCACACATCTTCCCTATCACTTTTTCCCCCAGGGCTCCTTGTTTCCTACCGCTACTCTGTTCCAACAGGAGCTGTCTGTGGGTGACAGATTTGTAGGGTTGCCTGGGTCTGCCCCAACCTGGGCAACCCACTCACAGGTCACGGTCGTCAGAGCTAAATCTCCTCTGGCAGGGAGCACTTCTCCAGCTGCATCTCCAACCATGGCTCTTTCCATATCTCAGCTTTCTCTTCCACTTTCTCTTGAAATATTCTTGTTTGAATACACACCCTTTTATAAACTAAGCATAATCACAACTTTACCATACTTGAGTTGTAAACTCAAGCTTTGCTCCCTGACGATAGGGATAGATTTTATTCAGCGTGCACACACACGGAGCACACCTCTACCCCTCATCCCCGGAGATGGCAGTGTTTGGGTTAAGATTACCGCAGTTTGAGTAAGCATGCCTCACAACCTTCCCCTTTAGTCTCTGCAAAACGGCAAGCCCAGAAGTTTAGAAGACTTGTCAGACAGCGGTGGCGATCAGCCCTCAGCTCCTGCCCCCGAGGTGCCGGCTGCCCTGCAGCTGCGGGCGGTGTCCAGAGCGGAGGGCGGCGGGAGCACACGGTGCTCCCCGGGCTCCCCACGGCAGCGCCTCCGCCCCCGGCCCGCGGGGTCTCGCAGCCCCCGGGCTGGTGTTCCCGAGCTTCGCAGCCGGTCCTTCTCATGACCAGCACCGCCCACTGATACTGCCGCGGGCAAACTTCCTCGGGTCCAGAGCTTTCACCGCTTTAACCTACTGCCGAGCAACATAAACTTTTAATTCCCGACTCTGGTACTGAGAAAAATTAACAATGGGAAACACCTTTCCTCCCCCTTCTTGAGGCTCCACTTCAATCCTCTCCCTGCCTCCAACCCCTCGGTGGGGCGAGGGCGGGCTGCGCCGCAAAAGGTGTCGGTGCGCGGTGCGTCCGTGCCTCTCGCCCTGTCCCCGCCTCTGCAGTCCTGCATGTCCCCGCTCGTCTGCCCTGGCTCGGCTCCAGCCGCGCCTGCCCGTGCCTAAGGCACTCCTCTCCCAGCTCCTCGCGTGCTCCCGGTTGTGCACCCACTCCCTGCCTGATGGAGACAGCCCCTGACGGGGATAGGGAGCTCCCCGCACGGCTGGAACCAGCGCAGGGCGGCTCGGAGCCTCTCTGGTCACGGGCACCGGGTGCCTTCGGTCCAGCCCGCTGCCGGGGGGCCGGTGCAGCCCTGGCGAGCCCGGGGCTTCCGTCAGAGCTGGCTGCTTTTAGCGGCACTGGTTAGTTCTGTCTCCTGGAGGAATAAAGTGCTGCCAGGCAGAGATGCGGGCTGTGATGGATGAAAATGAATTCTAGGTCAAACATAATTGCACTTTCCCCCTCCCCAACGCCCCCGCCTCCCTCCAAAAAAAACCCAGAAAACATAAAACAAAACCTAAACTGTCCCACCCCCCCAAAAAAGAAAACAAAGAAAAACACAAAAAACAACCAAAAGAGGAAAAAAAAACCCTACTTCCGATTGTAATCATGGAACCTGGTCTTAATGCAGGAAAGTACCGTGAGGTTTTAAGCCTGTGTATTGTGGCACAAGTTTAAAAGCCTGTTAAGGTGAGCAAGGGCTGTTCTTGGGCCTTGGCCCAGGGCCAGCTTCGAGCAAGGAGAGCTTGGCTGAGCCTCTGCAAATGGGTTTTGCAGGGGTTCCCTCGCGAGGGTGGTCCTCGCTCACGTCCCACCCCCGTCGGAAAAGTGGGAAGATTTTGGCAGAGCGAGGATTTCTAGAACCAGGCCGTTAATGCAGCAGGGCTTTTACTGCAGGAAAGATCGAGAGGGACATTAAAAAAAAAAAAAAAAAACAAAACGCCAAAGAAACCTGACAGACAAGGATAATTACGGAATTTAGTATGGAGAAAACAGGTATAAATTCTTACTCGCATACAAGCAGGAAGCTGAGGGCAAAGGAGTTGAAGTGGGGAAACCAGAACGCTTCCTAATGTTCTGTGCTCCATCAGATAAAGGCTATTTAAGTAGCAATGTTAACTATAGGGGTAGTTACAGCTCATGCTGGCGTAGTAATGACTGTAGTAGAAACGATTTTTACTTGGAACTAGCTGTAGTTTGTTCCCATGAGAAGAGCCCATTAGCAGGCAGAGAACAGTCAGTGAGTAACAGGAAGCTCTGAGAGCATCTTCTGGTGCAACTTCTCTATCGAGTTTTGGTACTCTGACACTACTTTGCAATATGAAAGAAACATACAAATACTTCAGAGGATTTGCTTCAAAAGCATGTTCCTGATCTGCCCTGAAACATTAATGTGGGTGTTCCCTTTCTAAGCCAAAATTGAAGTACAAAATCAATGTCTTAATTTCTTTTTTTTTTAATAAGGAAATAAATATTAACTTTCTATTGACTTCAGTGTTCTACCATTAGGACCATGCTTAAAACATCTTAAATAGCATTGACTATGTTAAGATTTTTGCCAACAAGATGCATATGCATCTGGCCTGGCCAGGATCACTTTTGTGCTACACAGGAGAAGGAGACTTGGCAGTGGAGTCTTCTCAGTAGTTCTGGGTCCTCTTGATTGACAATGGCAAACTCTATAACCTTTAGTAGTTACCAGATGTTAGGATTGTAATTTGGATCAAAATCTCGCTTTCTTCAGTCTCCATAGATTTTAGGCCACATCTCTTGCCTGCTGTCCAGGTTTTTTTGGTTGGGTTTTTGTTTTTGTTTTTGTTTCTGTTTCTGTTTCTGTTTCTGTTTCTGTTTCTGTTTTTGTTTTTTTTTGTTGGTTTTAGTGCTTACACACACATTTCCAGTCATAATAATTCCAGTCTTAGCAATTTTGTTGCTAATTTCTTCACTCTAAAATAGCAATGCCCTGTCTTCCTGCTGTGGAAGTGCATCCTTAAGAGCTGCAGATGACATTAAACCTTAGCCAGCTTAGGCAGCACTCCAGATTGTTGGCGTGACACATTAGTGCTACCAGTTCCTGTGTCTCTTTCCTGTAGTGCCTGATGAAATGGAAGAAGATGGGTCAAATGAAGGGAAATAACTGTTCATGTTCCTGTAATCTTCTGCCATCAGTTGTACAGCAGTGTTCACCCCATTAACTTCAGCCTTACTTATCCTACTTTAAAATATAGAAAGTAGTTCTAGAAAGTTATAGAAAAATCAAGTCTATATGGTCTCTTTTGAATGGTTTATATTATTTATATGTCTAACACTCTCCAGTTATAGACCAGATGACCAGATGGTGAATTCAGTACAAATTTACTAGCCTAAACCACGTTTCTTTGAAACTAATAAGGATCCAGCTCAGACACATATCATCTTTTGGCTTTAAACTCCTAAGTATCAGCATGTATGTGTGAGATGACTAAAAGACTCAAGTGCTATATTAAAAAGAAACCAGTGTATATGTGCTTTAGGAATCTGATGTCTGGGATTGAGACAAAAAATAAGGTCCACTGTGGAGCTTTCTGTCACATTTTAAATTTAAAAAGAGAGATGTATTGTAATATTGTAAGGTTAACTTTCACAAAACTAAAATTAGCAAATAAGTGCTCCAAAATATCAAGGCTAGTGCTGTTTCCAGTAAATGTAATTGAAACACCTGAAAAACTAAGTAATATACTTTCTACTTATTTTAGAGATATAAATTTCTCCTTTAAAGGCAACATTTACCTATCTTCTGTGAGCTAACTGGGTCTTTTTCTAAGAATGCCTTAGCCAGATTTCCTAGTATAGCCTACCTACAATGCAAAGCTTTGGCAAGACAGTTCTTTCTGTACGTAAGTATCGAGGTAAACCAGAGTTATGAACTATTTGCCTCTGTTGGAAGATGATTAGACAGACAGTGTATGCCAGGGAACATCAACATATCTCAGAATTAATTTATGATCTTTTTCTCGCATCATATTTGGAAATAAAATCGCAAGCTTGGATGCCTGAGGTGGGTAGGATCGTATGTTGGGATCAAGAGCCTGACTACAATTAAGGTAATTCAAAGAATGCCTGTCTATAAAAGGGATGGTCTTCTCAGTCAGAACTTCCTTCATGCATTAGAAAGAAATATATTAATGTATAAATGAAAGGATGCTGTTTGCTTTCTAGATCTTTCCTCCTAATAAAATACTGCCTTTTCACTTTGTCTTTTACTTTCTCTACATGTACTCCTACTCCCAGACTGAATTCCTATTGAATTTAATGTGGGAGTAAGGTATCTCTCTATCTAGTCATTTCTCTTTCAACAGCAGAATTATTTCTGTAATCTTCTGTTCTGATGAACAAAGCAAAAAACATCTCCTTGTACTTTAACAAATACAGGATTTTAAATTATGGAGTGCTCACCCAAGTACTTAGATATCCTCAGAATTTATAACTGAAACAGATTACTTGCCTTATTTTAAGTCCTACTAAGAACAGTCTATTTTTAATATCCATTGCTTAACCAATCTGAACTTCCCACTGAAATCAAATTGCCAAACTGTTGTTGATATCAACGGTATCAGGATCAGATCAGACCTATGTACAGTACAATCAGTGGTTTTGTCATTCTTAAAAGGTTTGGTTTAGAAGCGAAAAGCTATTTTGTCAGTGGATGTCCAAGAGCAGTACAAGAAGATGTAAATTTAAGACTCCATTTAATTGTGCCAGTGTGCACTGAAAACATTCACCAGTGAACCTGATCTTGGTTTTTACACAGAAGTGGCATCAGTGTGCTGGTGATTACCTCTGCCACTGGGATGAGGTGGTTGCTCCAGAGCCAGGCTGAAATGCCTCATACGGACAGAAAGAGAGGGCAGCATGATTGCTTCCTAACTGCTCCTTGCTTAATAACCATCCTTCTCTCTGACTCCTCAGGGTGCTTGGCCTCATCACGACTTAATTTGCTGTTTCCACAGATGTGTTTTTATTACATGAAATAAAATAAATCAGTGATCTCCTACACCTCATTGATTTATGTGACCCCTTCAAAGTAGATTTTTCTGTTAACAGAAACTAAAAATCTAGACATTTCCTTGCCAAATTTTCTGTGACCTCAAAAAAAGGAGATGATTGAAAATGTCTCATCATAAATTACAAAAGGGATTATAACACATTGGAAATCAACATAGAAAAAGAATTGAAATGACTGAAACGATCTTAATCAGTGTTTTGCATCTTATCTACTGAAGCACGTACAGCATCTGCAGCACTTCAGATCATACCAGAATCACTTCAGATAGGTTCCAAACTTCACATAAATGAAGCTTCTCTTCAAAAATGACAGCTCTAGAACCAATGTTTTTGATAGTGTCTTAGTTTTAGGAAAATTTTACAGAAGCATTTCTTGCTAAATTCTGTCCCGAATTTTGGGTTTTTTCTGTTAAAACTAATAAGAAGTGAAAAAATACTTAAACTATTAAATTTAAGGTTTGTGCCTTTTGAATATCTATGCATGCAGTGGGACACTAATAGTGTTTAATTCTTCAAAAGAGCAATCATTTCTCCACGTAGCTTTCAACCATATTTTATCATCACATTTGTGTTAGGCTGAATTGAAACAGTTTCTTAGATTAGAGAATTTTGACATTATACATATACACCTATATAGCTGTGTCTTGGAAAAAAAACATTTATTTTGTATACTTGACAAATTCAAAGTATGGAATTCAGAAATACATAACACATGGATCGTCTCACATTGTCAGGCGAACAGAACTAATTCTGTTTCAGGTACTTAGTCACAAATAGCAGGTTACGTCTGAGACATGCAGCCACCTGTCTTTGCCAGAAGTGATGTGTTATCTTTATTTTTTGCTCAGATTTGCTGCTAAAAACAAACGAACGGAAGTGGCGTAGTACAGAATTTGCATTTAGTAGCACCAGTCTCAACCATGAGGTGAGACTCACTGTAAACCTTTGCCTCTGATGATAAAACAAACTTAACTTGGCTGCCACTGAGCATAGGAAATCTAAGAATTTCCAATTCTTTATAGAGAGTGAGTATATTATTTCACCTACTTTCAGAAGATTTGTACCCAGTATTTTGAGTACCTACACAGAATATGAGACCATGCACCATCTGCTTCAGTACCAGGTCCAGTGAATGGCCTGCTTTCTTTCCTTTCCACCCTGCTGCCTACCCTTCACCTTATCTCTGTGGAAGTGCTACAACTACCCAGATCTGACTTTCTGAGAATCATCTATCCTCAAAAAATGATCTTTTCCACATTTATTTATCGGCCATCAAAGGACTCACACAGTCGCTACAAGTTTGCAGTCAATATTTGTACCTTTATGATAATATCTAGAGAGAAGAATGATAAACTCACTTATATTTTTAAGCTGTTACTTGTTGACTACTACATTTAATCCCTGAAGGAATAAAAGAATGGGGATATTCACAGTATTTTGTCAAACTGTTAACAACATTTAAACAAATTAACAAAAAATAACAGACAAAAATACCTGTCATTCAAACCAGTCTATTGCACAGGGCAGACTTTTTTCGGTTCTTTTTAGGTCCAGCCTGGAAAAGAAGGCTTGGGAAGACCTTATTGCAGTCTTTCAGTACTTAAAGAGGGCTTTAGTCTTTCAATGCTTAAAAAGGGCTTATAAGAAAGATGCAAAAAGAGTTTATACCAGGGCTTGTAGTGACAGGACAAGCGGTAATGGTTTTAAACTGAAAGAGGATAGATTTAGATTTGGTATAAGGAAGAAATTCTGTGCAATAAGGGAGACAAGACCTTGGAAGAGGCTGTCCAGAGCAGTTGTGGATGTCCCATGGCCCATGCCGTATCCCTGGATGCATTCATGGTAGGGTTGGATGGGGCTTTGATTAACCAGGTCTACTAAGACATGTTGCTGCCTGCAACAGGGGGTTGGATATTACGATCTTTAGAAAGCCCCTTCCAACTCAAACCATTCTTATCATTGGGTGTATATAGAATTGGGATTTTTTTGTCATGAAGAAACAGACTATTTTCGTCACAGTATCCCAGTTTGAGGTTATAGTAGGTTTAGTCTTCTAATATTTCAGTACAAAATAGTGAGAAAAACCTTAAAAAGACAAATGAGAGCATCTTCTACTCATATCCCGTGTTAAGAAAAGTAATAGACTGATACTGGCTATCTATGAAGAGATTCTCATCTAAGGTTTTGAGCATTTCCAAACAGTAAAAAATCACATGCCTGATCAGGCCTTCCAGGTCCTCTCATTTTTTTCACAGAATCACAGAATTACCTAGGTTGGAAAAGAAATTTGGGATCATTGAGTCCAACCTGTGACCTAACACCACACTGTCAACTAGAACATGGCACTAAGCGCCACATCCAGTCTTCTTTGGAACACCTCCAGGGACAGTGACTCCATCACCTTCCTGGGCAGCCCATTCCAGTGCCCAATCACTCTTTCTGTGAAGAACGTTTTCCTAATGTCCTGCTGTTACGAATGGATGTGAGGGTTTAAATAAGTCCTTGCCTTTAGCCCAGGCCTCTGGCAGCAGGCAGTAGCTTTATTTGGGTGGCCAGCACCTCAAAACCCACTTTTGTTCCCAAGTTCTTTAATAATGACTGATTTGGTCTATTAGTGAATGAATTATTTATTTAATAGACACAAAACTAACAGACATAAGACTTAAACTATATACTACACAGGAATAAGAATTTAAAAAGGGACTACTAGTAGGTATATACAGCGCGAGGTTAAAGGTACCATTAATTTTACGGCTAGCGAAGAAATAATGTAACTTGGGATCCAATGTATCTTACCATCCTGTTGTTGGTGGGGCTCACATTGAGATCCTTTCCCTCAGTTCTCAGGAAAGCAACCGCGGAATCTGTGTCCAAACTCCGGGGAGAATTCCCCCACACTTTCAGGGTGTGTGTGTGGAAGGCTTCTGCCTCCATGGTCACTCGTGTGTCTTTTATAGTTTGTAAAACGGTGTCTCTCAGTCAAGAATATTTCTTTTCTCTCGTTCCACACCTGCTCTCCAGACTAAGATGTTTATTCTTAGCTGGGGCTTGAGCCCTTTTGGTGCCAGAGATGACCCCTTGCTGGGCCTTTCAGCCCCTGGGTTATCTCTTCCATATCAGCACCAACCATTTGTGGTAGATGGGGGGAGGATATGTCCTACCACACCTGCCTAAACTCCCTCTTATGCAGCTTAAGGCCTTGTCCTCTTGTCCTGTCAGTGCTTGCCTGGGAGAAAAAATTGAACTCATCCGGCTAAAGCCTCCTTTTGGGGAGTTGTAGAGAGTGATAAGGTCTCCCCTGAGCCTCCTCTTCTCCAGACTAAAGAAGCCAGCTCCCAGTCACTCCTTATAGGCCTTCTATCCCAGACCCTTCACCAGCCTTTTTGCCCTTCTCTGGAAGCGTTTGAGCATCTCAACATCTTTCCTAAGTTATGGGACCCAGAAATGGGCACAGCACTTTAGGTGTGGCCTCACCAGTGCCGAGTGCAGGGGAAGAATCACTTTCCTGGTCCTACTGGCCACACTACTGATACAGGCCAGGATGCCTTTGGCCTTCTTGGCCACCTGGGCACACTGCTGGCTCATGTTCAGTCTGTCATCAGTCAGTACTCCCAGGTTGCTTTCTACCTGGCCACTGTCCAGCCACTCTGTCCCCAGTCTGTAGTGCTGCACGGGGCTGTTGTGACAAGAGCTGGCACATGGTCTCACTGAACCTCATATTGTTGGATTTGGCCCATCTATCCAGCCTGTCCAGGTCCCTTTGCAGAGCACTCCTACACTCCAGGACCTGGTGTCATCTGCAAATTTGCTAATGGAGAACTTAATCCCCTCATCCAGATCATCGATAAAGATATTAAAGAGCATGGGGCCCAACGCTGATCCCTGGGGGACGCCACCAGTGAGTGGCCCCCAGCTGGATGCAGCACCATTCATTGCCAGTCTCTGGGCTTGGCTGTCCAGCCAGTCCTTAACCCAGTGAAGAATGAACATGTTCAAGCTGTGGGCTGCCAGCTTTTCCGGGAGTATGCTATGGGAGATAGCGTCAAAGGCTTTGCTGAAGCCCAGGCAAATGCTCCAGTCATCCACAGCCTTCCCCTCAACCACCAGGTGGGTCACCTAGTCATAAAAGGAGATATTTGGATAGTTTGGTCAAGGATGTTTTAGGAGTCTTCAATCTTCCCTGAGGAAGTAATAAATAATAAGAAATGCTGGCAAAATTTTGACACTAGAAATTCCCAATGTGATTTTACTGTTATGTAATGTCTATCCAGTAGTAAATTATGCATCTATTTCTTCATATAGTTGTCTAATTAGACTCTTTGCATTTTGAAAGGGAAAGAATTTTGGTTCCTAAATGCCATGAAATATTTGGTTTGTTTGTTTTAATCAGTATTGAGAGAAACTGCGCTGTCCTGACCTCCCTTTAAATCAATGATTATTTCCTTGCCATTTTCCGGTCAACTTGCTGTAGCTTCTGTATTAGATTATTAGAGAAGCTGTGGTCTCAGCCTACTGAGGTGTGGGTCTCAGAATGATCTATGATCTAGGAAGTCACATCTAAGCGGGATTATACTGCAGTAAGGGTCAGAATGATTCCTTTATTTTTCACTACTTGAATGATTCAATGTACTTGGATAGAAAAAACTTTGCGGCCTATCAGCTACTCATTAATAACACTATCTCAAATCAGACATCTCCTTCTTCTTCATTCTATATACTCAATTTCCAAATAAGTGCCCAGCTTAAATTTCCAATTTGCAGTTAAGGGTTTGAACACTGTGCTGGAAGTATGTGATGCTGTGTACATTCTGGTACTTGAGAAACAAGACATACTTCAGGGTTTGTATTCAGTGTAAAAATGTAGAACTGTTGCAATATAATGTAAACAAAAAGATTAAACAGTCCTAAACAAAAAGAGTAAACAGTCCTGGACATCTGCTATGGTTAACAGGGCCATAAGTTTCACTTGAATGTATATTTAAAATTAGTCGTACATCAGACCTCTTCCACGGGAAGACTAATGGTAATAATTAAACTGATAATGCAGTTTTATATCCTCTGTCTGATGAATCTCATCAATTGAATGACAGTGAAACTCCTCTAAGAATATAAGGACTTATGGATGTGTTGCGGAAAAAACAGACTTCCCTCAGGGAACTTACATTCAGTTTAATTCATTTCCAGTTAAGATAAATTTATAATCACTGATCTGTAATTGAGGAAAAAAAGAAGACATAAACAGTTAAACACCTTTTTTCCCCCACTTCCTAGACTCAGCTTAAGCTGAGCACCTCTCCTGACCCCTTTCTTCTATCAACATCTTTGTTTTCACAAAGAAGTTGTGGGTTAAACTTGGACCATCCCACTTCCTTTGAATGTGCCATGCAGGAAGTTGGAGTCGTGTGTAAGAGTTTCTTGCTGCTGCTACTTGCTCTGTACCGGGCATCCCCCCTCCTCTGTGTTTCTCAGTGTACAGCCTCCAACACATGCTCATCATGGGCTGCAGTCCCTTGGGGTTTCTCTGTCTCCCCATGGGTCATGTGCAGGCTGCTGTCCATTGGAGTATTCCTCTTCCTCCCAAGAGCACATCTCCTGCTATGGGCCTCCAAATGCTTGTCTCCCATGAGCCTTCCCCGAGAGTGGCTCCTTGGTGTCTCCTCACATCTCTGATCCTTCTCCCAAACAGGCGATCCTGCAGCCCCCTGCTATCCCCACCCTGCCAGGTGTGCCCAGTGTAGTATGCCAAGCTAAACATAATCAGCTGGTTTTGGAAACTATTTTAAACACAGTATTTTTCCTGACTGACATGTGGCTTGAGTGTGCAGTTGTGCATTACCAGTGCTCGCTAAAATGTTTAATTGGTGTGAACGGAGTGATGAAAACCAGGCTGCCTACTCACAGACATGAGCGGACAGCGATGGGAAAGAACCAGATTTGCCCTCTCATTTACCTCAGAGGGCTGGAGCCCTACCACACTGTGCATTTTTCTCTAATTTCTAAGGTAGTTTTTAAAGTAGGATTCTTACAATTGTACTTTCAGCTAAATTAATGCCATGATTTCCATTTCTGTTACAGACCTTAGAAACACTCTTTCTCCCTTGATTAAAAATTATTTTATCTTCAGGGTACGAGAGCCATTCCTTCACTCAGCATACCTCAGGTGTAGAATTAGGGGTTCAGTGGACAGGCAAGTCTCTTTCGCCCTTTGGTACACCTCATGGAGCACATGTTACTGTTAAGGTCGGGTCCATTTCAGGAAGGCCTGCTGCAGAAACTCCTTTTTTCAGCATTTTCTTTCTCACCCTCTGAATGAGATGCTCATTCATGTTTTTGAATATGTGTATTTAGTCTTTCCCCTGTTCATCCTATATATAAAAGATTGAAAATGTAACTTTTATATGGATAAAACATGCAGCATGCAGCATTTTTTATGCTGTTTAATAACATGCAATTTATCTCCGTAGTTGGGAATCTTTTCTTATTGTTTATTTTCTAATTAAAATTATACTTTTTGTAATACAAATGAGGAGTAAATCAAAGTGAATTCCTTTTAGTGATAGTGATCATACCATATACTGCTAATATCACACTCTTCAATTTTTTTGTGATCAGTAATATTTACAATGCTGATTTCCTCTGCTTATCATTTCATTTCTAGGGGAAAACACAGTAGCAATTTTGTGGTTTTGTAAGTTAACCCCCTTCTGGCTTCCAAGTATTTTAGAAAGGGTTTCATTGAAATTCAGTTCAAAAATGAATGTAATTTACTCCTAGTTGATAATAAGAGATCATCTGGCTTCAGCAAGGCTCGCGTGACTGAGTTTAATAAAACATTTGATGAAATCTTGATTGGATCACACAAAGCTTGGTATTTGGGAAACATCAAGTGTGATTTGTGCTTTTGTATCATTCTAACCCTAATGTCCCTTCTTGCTGAATGAAATAATCAGCTTAAATGTATGTACACTAATGATGTGTTTGTCATGAAAACATAGCACACAATTCCTTCATCAGTGTCACAGGAAAGCACAATGGATTTAATTCGGTGCAAGTTGCAAAATATTTTTGTGGTGGGATATTCTTAAAAGGCAAGAGAAATTTGGAAAGCTCTTCTGAGTGTAATTTATACAGACAATAGAGTGATAAGCAGGGTCTCATACTAGATGCCCTTATTCTTCTCATTTTACATTTGTTTTACATTTTAGAGTTGGAAAAAATAATATACAATTAGCTACAATAGGATATGGTCTGAAGTAGGGTTAACATCATCACTCTTCCGTGACTCTGCTCGAAACCAATCTCTTGATGCAATAGTCATGTATGTAGCTTGTGAAATGTTTGGTAGGTTAGTCTCTCCATCTCCCTTCCTTTCGTGCCAGTTTCAGCTGAGGTAGAGTTAAATTTCTTTGCGGTGGCTAGTATGGGCTGAGTTTTGAATTTGTGATGAATAATATAAAGATGTTTTTGCCATTGTTAAGCAGGGCTTACACAGAGCCAAAGCCTTTTCTTCTTTTCATATTGTCACACTGGCAAGGAAGTTGGGGGTTCATGAGAAGTTAAGATGAGACAGAGCTGGGACAGGTGACCCCAATTGACCAAAGGGATATTCCAGACCTTGTGACATCATGCACTGTGTATAAAGCAGTGGGGAAGAAAGAGCAGCTGGGGGCACATTTAAAGTGATGGCATTTGTCTTCCCAAGTAACCATTACACGTGACGGGGCCGTGCTCTCCTGGCGATGGCTGAACACCTGCCTGCCCATGGGAAGCAGTGAATTAATTCCTCGTTTTTCTTTGCTTGTGTGTGCGGCTTTTGCTTTCCCTGTTAAACTCTTCTTATCTCAACCTACAAGATTTACTTTGACTCTCCTCCCCATTCCACCGGGTTGGAGAGAAGGGAAAAGGGTGTTGAGTGAGAGGTGCTCAGTTTCCAGCTGGGCTTAAAACATGACACCTGCCATGGAAGCAAAGCTTTATGCCAATATGAAACACTTTCCTGTCTCCCATTTTAAGCTGTTAATTTCAAATGCACATTTGCATCAGATGTGAAAAGAAAAATTGAAATCTTATAAAATGTTCTGAGATAATACTGTTTCCATTGAAGAACATCACCTCATTAAAATTAAAGCAGCTAGGTTTCAATAACACTTTTTTAAAGAATACTGAAATAATTTCAATAAAGTCGAAATGTTTTAAGTGATCTTCTTTGGTGAAACACTGTGACTTTTCATTTCAGAATATTTGTTTGAGAAATTTGCTATGACATTTTATGTTATTCTGTTGCAAGATAAATTGGCAAAGTCAAAATTTTACCTTTCAGTGCCATCAAGCCGAGATTAATTACCTCTTCTTTCTTTTTTTTTAATTCAAAGTCATAAGACTTTGGAAGAAGGTTAAGATAAGATTCTAATAGTACAAATATATGTACACATATTTTGTAGTGCACGCCTCTCTAGAAGAGATATTAATCTTATCATCTGATAGTGTTAGAAAACTTTTCATTTTCTTTGTGATCCAAATAAATTAGGCTGGAATATCTATTTTACATTATTTTACCTATATTTAAAATATATTTTTTGCATTTTAATTTTTGATAGAGGTGCTTGTTCCTGGCAGATCCTGTTTGCTCATTGTATCCTATTAGAAATATTTTATTATACGAACTTTTATAACTGCAACAACAACTAACTACAAAGTAAATCAGAAATGATAATAGTCTCAAGAAACATCTTTTTTTTTTAAAATTTAAATCCATATGAATCTAGGGAGGAAATGCCTGTTTTCTTAGTTGTCCATTTTGTTAATTTTGTTAACCTTGATGATTTGCCGTTAATCTTGATCAATCGTTGCTTCCATTTGTTTTTGTTTTTTTTAATTTACTCTGTAGAACTTCAAAATTGTGAATATATTTCCTCTTGGATGGCATGTTGGCAGCAGATACTCCTGGCTGGGAGTTGTGTCTTCCCTTGGTTTATGACAATATTTTTCAAACTGAGTCTGAAAAAGTCCTGGTGTCTCCATAGTTTTTTTTCCAGAAAGGCTAATAGCAGGAAAGACTAGACTGAAGTAAAAATGTCTTCTTTTTTTCTTTTTCTGGGGGGAGACATTCTGAAGTAGAATACTTAAAGGAAAGGAATAACATTGCATCTTGTGTGAACTGTTACCATTCAGTGCTCGCAAAGCCTTGTGTGGCTTTTTAAAATTGGAATAAAATTTAGTTTAAAGTTCTGATTTAGAATTTCTTTCATATGTCAGTAGCATCAAAAATCTACTAAGTGGCAGGTTGTAGGTGGGAAGGAGGTGAGAGTTAACATTAGTGAACAACAATGAATGAAGAGGTGAGAGTTAACATTAGTGAACAACAATGAATGAAGAGCACCCTGAATTTCCTATATTTATAACTTCTGGCTTTAAATGTACACAGGATGTAATATTTGGATCCACATTTCATATAACATTTGAATGAGCTCTGAATCTAGTGTCTGATATAGTATTTATAATTGTATTTCTAAAATCCATACTTGTATGTAATTTGCAGTTATTGTATCTACTGTCACTGTCGTATAGAAGGTCTAGACAGGGATTGGAATTTTATTGTCTTAAATTTTATACAAGCCAAAAAGGTGTCACATTGGGATAGTTAACTTTTCCTGTTTAATATTCCTGCAGCTTTTAGCAACAGAAATTGTGGAAAGCTTGATATAGAATCCAATAACCACTAAAGTTAATGAGAGAGTCTGTCTTATGGAGGAGTGTTTCAGCCTCAGTGTCAACCTCCACATCTTCAAGTAAATGTAGTATTAAAATTTACAATGTCTTTGATCATGTAACTTGATAGTCACTTAGATCCCCATTTGAATGGTTCGGTTAATACTCATAGAAACACACAGATGAAGGAAATGTCAGCAGAACAGAAAATCTGTCACCAGTAAGATTTATAGTGACTATAGTAGCCCCTGGGAACCCTCCGGCACACAACTTGCAATACTAGCATGCATGTCCGTTACTGTTAGGGTTCATGTTTCATATTCTAACTTTCTCTAGTTATTTGACAGTAGCGATGTTTTCCTGCTGTGAAATACCATAAAGTAACAAATGATTTATATTTGCTGTATTCCTAGAGTTAGAAATTTGTTTAGAGAAAGAAGATTTTTAGGGTGCTTTTGCTGTTGTTTTTCAGTCATTGTAGGAATTTTACCTTCTTACTCTTGGAAATTAGGTGGAAAAATAATGAATATTTTAACGTGAGGAATAACACCATATACAAGTGGTGGTAAAAGGCATATGATGGGAAGTGTTAGAAATACAATGACAAAATAAATCACCAGATATGCAAAGTATTGCCTGATTTCTGACTATGTTACAGAAGGTGCATACCAAAGCATTCAGGTGGTATCTGAACCTAGTATGGAATGCAACTCAGAAATACAATCACCAGTGACACTTACTGCATGTCCACAAAATAGCATTTCAGATGAAGCACTTCTCTTTGTTCAGTGGTCTCCTCAGGCAGTAGGAATTAAAACAACGTTTCCAATTTCTCTGAAAAACTACTGGAAAAAAGGGGCAAGAGATAAATCTTTCCTCTTTCGATAAGCGGATGGATACGCAGCTAAGAATGCAACCCTTGTGGCCAGAGGAAAAAAATTTGGACACTTTCATTGTTTTTCATCATAGTTGTGTCACTTGCCTCATAACTCTAAAGAGTTTTGCTGGGTACAATACATGGAAAATGAAGATTTTTCCCAAGCCAAATTCATATTTTAGTTCATAAATGTTTACATTTTCAACACTTGTGAACACTAAGAATGCAGCAAGTGAAGCTCTTTCCAAAAGCTCACAATCTTTATCCATATATATTTTTCCTACGACTTTGCAGTGGTTTCTGCAAATAAATAACTGAGTATATTTGTAATAGGGCTATGATTAATTTGACTGTCTGGCTATTAATTAGATTTACATTCAGAGTGTGATGGTTTTGAAATATTTGTCCAGAGAGGGTTTTATGGCAAGGCCTGAAATATAAATATAATTGTTAGGTTTGTTAAGGAAACCAAAGGACACCACATCTCTCTTTTAATCTCCTTTTGATCCCAGCAGTAGTATAACTGTTACTTAACTGGATAAGAATATCTGCTGTGTCTTATATGGATCAAGATCCTGCCAAACACTGTAATGCTTCATAATTTTGTGTCACAAGCCAGGAAGAGAACAGTGTTAGCACAGCTAGAAAAGCAGTTGGAGGCAACCTACTATGCTTCTGCTGTATAGTTTCCACTTCCTATATTATTTGAAAATCTGCTTATGGAACAGGAAAACCTTTTGTTTGTGTATGTAGTTGCAGTAATTTTAGAAAGTCACCGGGGGTTTTGTGTGTGTTATGAAGGGTGGGATTATCTTTTCACTAAAAGGAAATATTATGAAATATGAATCTATAATCTAGTCTATTTTTTCAGGTTGTTTCAACTATCAAAATAATTTTCAGTCAGATTTCTGACTGTGTTATCCATTTATATTGGGCATATTCCATTTATTTTTAGACATGACTGTCAGTAATACTGGCTACCACATTCTTCTCCATACTTAACATCCATCTACCAATAGTCTTTTAGTAATAAGGGAGTCAAAACAGCAGGAGGTGTATGCCAATGTGCATGCCAAAATCTGTGGAATCATTTACTCACAGTAATGACATAATCCAAGCCCTGTGTGCATGCTGATGTAGATGGTGCTAAGTTCAATAAAATAAAACAGAAAGATAAAGGGAAAAAATGAGACAGAAGGAAAATGAGCACCTAGGGTTTCCATAGATCTGTGCACAAGTAGCACCACAGCCAAAAGGATAAGATAGCTCAGCCTTTGACAGTGAACTGACAGTTACTGCTCTTATTTTGCAAAAGATAATACAATTTACTTTCTATTTTTTTACCCCAGCTTTAAAATTCTTTACAACAGTATTCATAGAATCATAGAATATACTGAGTTGGAAGGGATCCAATAGGATCATTAAGTCCAGCTCCTGGACCTGTGCAAGACACCTCCAGAGTCACACCATTTGTCTGAGAGCATTGTCCAAACACTTCTTGAACTCTCTCAGGACTGGTGCTGTGACCACTTCTCTGGGGAGCCTGTTCCAGTGCCCAAATACCCTTTGGGTGAAGAACCTTTTCCTGATATCCAACCTAAACCTCTCCCAACTCAGCTTCATACCATTTCCTCGAATCCTGTCACTGGTCATGAGACTGAAGAATTCAGTATCTGTCCGTCTGCTTCCCCTCATGAGGAAGTTGTAACTGCAATGAGGTCTCCCCTCAGTCTGCTCCAGGCTCAACAGACCAAGTGACCTCAGCTGCTCCTCCTAAGACTTCCCCTCCAGATCCTTGTGGCCCTCCTTTGGACACTCTCTAATAGTTTAATGTCTTTTTTCTATTGTGGCACCCGAAGCTGCACACATTATTCAAGGTGAGGCCATCCCAGTGCCGAGCAGAGCGGGACAATCCCCTTCCTTGCCCGGCTGGCGATGCTGGGCCTGATGCCCCCCAGGACAGAGTTGGCCAGGGTGATGCTGACTCATGTTCAACTTGCCATCAACCAGGTCCCTTTCTGTGGCACTTCTCTTAAGCCTCTCATTCCCCAGTCTATAGACACAATCAGAGTTTTCCTATCCCAGGTTCAGAATCCAGCACTTGCCCTCATTACACTTCTTATGTTTGGTGATTGCCTGCCATACTGTAAAGAATTTTTATTTAATTCAGAATGAAAAAGTGAGTAATGCCACAGTCCGAATATTCCCATGACTCTTTACTCCCACTCTCCCTCAATTATGAGATTAATTTTGTTCATGTGTAACTTGACTTTAAAGATACACATTTTTAAAAGTTTGATTTAAAATTATCTAACTTAAATTATTTCTTCTTAGACTATACAGAAAGGGGTAGATACAAAGACAAAACATCTGATCTTTAGCCTGTAAAACATCATTATGGGCTGTATAATGTATGGTGTAAAAATAAATACATCTTGCTGCATTCAGACACTAAGGTTTTCTAAAACGTATTTCAAGTGGTTTCCTTTTTATCTTAACCCTTCTGCTTTAGCTTCTTCACATCTGTTGCTGATTTTATACCTATAAAAAGGATTAGAAGGAATGATAAAAAAGTGCAAACATATGCAAAATACTCCTCTGGAAAATACCAAATACTGCAAGATAACCTCTAGCCCTGTACACGAATCTGAAAACATGAACAGTAGCTAAAAGCTAAGAGCTTTCTTAAATGACAGGTATCTCACCAAAGCCAGAGTATTCCCTAGTCAAAAGGGAGTCTGGAGAACAAACTGAAATTTTATTATCTGGACAGCAGTAATCATTTGGCAAATAGCAGCATTTGATTTCTAAAGTAACCTGGGATTCAGAGACATTTTCTATATGTTTGGCACTGCCCAAGTACATTTTCCTAACCTTACTCTTTCCACTATTTTAAGCTCTCCTCCTCTGGGGACAGAGTTTAGCACTTGTAAGCAAACCAGTCATTTCACAGGCGCATCAAACTTTTATTATCATTTAGGATTTGATGTAAAAAAAGGCATGATTGTACATGAGCTTTTATTTTGTTAAGCACCAGAATAGCTAAAATTGTAATCTGGTTTCACTGTCTTTAAAATTGTTTTTATCATAAATTCTAGAGGTAAGAATGCAAAAATTGGTCTAGACAGAACAGGAAAATTAGGGAGGAGCAAGTAGTACATAGAAACAGCAGTGCAGAAATAGAGTCAAATGAAAGCCAAACTTGGAATGCAGTAACAATTATTGATTTTGCAGATGAAATTTACTGCAACCTTGGTGAAAATATTTTCTTCAGTTTATTCCTTGATTTATTTCTTAGTGACTTAATAGGCATTACCACTGCATTGTGCTTCTGTCCACGAAAATATTGTACAATATGTCTTATATGTCTCTGTAAGTGTATTGCTGAATACAGAGTTGGGGATATGTAAAGATTTAGGGTAACGGTAGGACCAACACACGTGCTGTTATTCTTTTTAATGCACCTGTAGTAAGCAAAAGTCATTGGCTATCATAAGGAAAACCTAACACAGGGAAGGACTAAAGGGACTTGTGTGTACATCCATATTGAGAAAGTAAAACTAGATGAAGAAGTGAAAATTTGTTGGTGTTATGAAAAAGAATGAACAGTACAGGGCTGCTTAAATGCGATATGACTGTGTTGTTCAACTGGTAAGCCAGGAACCTGGTCTCCAAACCACAGTAAATAGAATATAATGTAGCCTAGGTAAAATACAAATATTCCTTAACTGAACAAGAATTATGGTAATACTAAAAATTAATTCTTTTAAGGCAGGCAGATACTGCAAAAAATTCAAAAAGGTGTCTGTAAAAACACAGAAAAGAAATAGAGAACATAAAAGTAGGACAAGGCTTAGTTGTATGTGCCAGCCCACACTGAACCATAACAGTTACTGAGAAAAAAAGAAGGGATTTCCTCTGTATGAAAGATGCGATGATTTTTTCTTAGAGTAAGCAAAAAATCAGCAATGTAAAAAGGAATCACATACTCTACTTGATATAACAAGTATCTACTCGGCAATTTTCTTAGTAGCCTCAAAATAATAACCATAAAGGCAGGGATGAGGCTGACTGGCACAGCATCAGGGATAGCCCAGATGGGAAAGGTGTGGAGAGGGAGCAGTGTTGTTGCAGTGCCACGCTCCCCCTTGGCATGCCTTTTGCACCCCCAGTGTCCCTGGAGCTGTAAGCTTTGTGGTTCCCTTAACCCTGACCCTAAATCTGGTCATCATTTTTCTGACTAACCTTAATTGTTACCCTTATCCAGTGTTCCGTTATGTATTTCCAAAGTAATGAATTTAATAATTTAATTTTTAGATTGGTGTCTGGCTTTTTTCTATGATTTGGGAGTTTTATTTGTATATTTCCCTCATCTTTGCCTTTATTATTTGTATGCAAAAAATGAGGAAAGAGCTGTGAGCAAAATTATTGCCGACTCTTAATCCATATAACTCTTAGGAGAGATCAAGGAAACTGGTGGGCAGACACTGATACTTGTTCAGCTATATCTGCTGTAAGTAAATGTGAAACAACTTCTCATCTTTTGTTTCCATCTCACACATTCTTTTGGGGAATTTTGAGGTATTTGAATGGAGGTTCATATCTTTCCATTGAAATTCAGAAGAAATAGAGGTACATAGAGTAAAAGGAAAAGTAAATCTTATGACTGCGTTCAAGAGATTATGAGAATTAATAGTAGAAAATCAGAAACCCTCACAAAAAAATACTGAAAAATCCTAATAATTCTTCTGTCAGGAGAGATACTTGTTTTTGCCCTGAAGCTTTTGTATCTTTGGTTTTTCCATTTTTAGCATTCAAGGGAGCAAGGTGCTTTTTATAGGAAAATACAGCAAGATTTTGGCAGTTGCTTAAAGATTTGATGCTATACCACACCTTAATGAAGATTAATGTGAACAAAGTGCCAAAGGGCGTTTGAAATTGCAAGAAGAATATAATTTGTTCCATCAGTCATCAGTTTATGTCAGTAAATATATGTGACGTGGTATAGAGATCAAAATTTGTCACATGCTTTAATACTGTCATTCATTTTTTGGACGAATCAGTAGTCATATTTCACATACTTCTTGTTGATGCCAGCAACTACTTCTAAAAATGATTTCTAGGTAGTGATATCAACCTGTAGTCTGGAAGTTCCTTTAAACTACAATAGTTTGATTCAGATACTTGTTACAGCTTTATATCACTGACTTCACCTTTCAGTTGCTCTTGCAAACACCTTGAATGTCCTGTTTCTATATGCTCTGAAAGTGAGAAACTGTCAGAAATAAACTCTATAAAATAATTTAAAAGTATTAATGATTATTTTTATAGACTCAAAAGTATGAGCTTTAGGAAGAAACATAGAAAGTCATTCTTTTATTTCATGCACCTTTTCTGTTAGCATTTTAAATGTCAGTGTTTGAATGGAAATGGGGTATAGTACTTTCTTGTCAGCAGTCTATCACTACAATTATCTAGTCAGGGAACATGAGAAAAAAGGCTCTTAAAAAACTGGCTTTATAAGCAATCCAGAAAGTCAGGGATATAGCTTTTTTAAACATGGCTCTACATATCCTCCTAGGATTCCTTTTCAAGTCTCTGGGGCTTCACTGGATGGTATTATTTATTGTATTATTTCGCCAGTATATAGTTGTTTGTTTGTTTCTCAGTATAAACTCTACATTTGTGAAACATATAAAGCAACCTCAAAGAAGTTTAAAAGCTTGTTTTCTCTAATCCTGCAGATTGTTCTTTGGCCATTAAATGAGAATGGTCGCATTTAAATTCCAGTATTTAGTTTCTAATCATCCACTGTACTTTTTTTTTTTCCCCTATAGAATCAAATTATAGCTAAGCATGTGGATCCCAAGGCTGTCCACACAGTGATGAGCTGCCTCTACAGGGTGGTTGGGAAAGCTCCAACTTTTGGTGAAACAGCAGGTGAATCAAGTCATTACAGAAAATCCTGGGGTACTTTGCCTGGTGGCTGCTGTGCTTAATTTAGACTATCCAGAGGGGATAACTCTAAAGCAAATAATATTAAAATTCTTACCCTTATTCCTTTGTGTGCTCTTTGCCAGGTTCATAGCATGTTAATTGAACTTGGAATTCAGCTGCTTTTGACTAACTCCTTTAAAAAGCTGCAAATTGTCAAGTCATTTAGAAATATTTATTGTTATAGGCATAGCAGCAGTACAATAAAACTGTAAAAGAACGCTATTGAAATGAATGACTGTGCAGATTTGTACTTTCTAAATGTCTTGGATGAAAGCTACAGCCTGGCTGAGAAGAGTTCAGAGCCAATATTTAGAGCCAGTCTCCTCAAATCACCACAACACTTGGAGCAATAGAGCCTCCTCCTAAGTTTGATCTGATAACTGTAAATATTATGAATTCATCAATTTAACAAAAAATAGAAAAAGGTTTCTAATTGAAATAAAAGGAGTAATTTAGTAGAAGGTCAATGCATTTGTTTTCCAAAAGCATTCTAAAAGCGTAATCCTTCAGTGTACTGCTTTTCACAATTATTTTAATTATTATTTCAAATGAAGATTGAAGAGTTTGATGTGACCCTGTTGCAGACATGAATTACAGCTGTACCGCCTTTTGAGTGAGTATTCCCCTGTTACTCTCTTTGCATTCGTCTGTGAGTGGCCAACTATGTATCTAAATATGGCAAGCATATTGTTTCCCATTTTGCTTTCTCAACTGTGGAAGAACCAGTGAAGAGTTATAGAAAGAATAATGTAAAAATATGAACTTTCAAGTGATAATTTCACCTCCATCCTTATTAAAAGAGAAAGCACTGTTCAGCATTTGACTATATCCCCAGCTGTACAAGTAACCCTTGATTTCAAGTACACATAGTTGCCTATTTGAGGAAAAATCCCTTCAAGTGTGAGAGGCTAAGAATTGAAAAATGCAGTGATCCTGATGGTCTCTGCATAAAGGCTACGTTTCAAGAAAGATATTTTCTACCATCCATTCATCTCAAGTCTCCTCCTTTTTCACTTCTCACATGTCTGTTGTCTCCTGTATAATTCATGGCCTTACACATGCCAGGCAAGTCACTCTTCTATTCCAATTCTAATTCGACAGATCATCTCCCCATGTTATGGAAAAATCAGAGTTCCACATCTCTGCTTTTTCCAACTTTCTTTAATATATAATTCACTTATATCACATTTCTGTGTCCTAAACAGTTTTTAATTTAAATATTTTCTTCCAGCTTTCGATCATCCTCTTCTTCCATATTCTTCTAGATGTCTGTCTATATACCAAAGTCTCAAATATTTAAGATCCATCCTTTTCACTTTTTCACCATCAGAGTTAAAAAAAAAGAAATAAAATCTTTCAGAATCATGTACATTTTATCCTGTGCTAGTATTTAGCATTCCTATTTCTTTTTTCTTAGGTATTTACACTCTAAATATATGTTTTGCATTTCCACTTTTAGTAATTTCTTTCACTAAAACTGTAGTCTCTTTGTTGGTCACATCACGACCATTACCCATTAGTGTATCTTCCTACCCTCCAGCTTTATCTTTGCTAGTAATTGAAAGGCTATTGGGGTACAGACCTAGGCACAGGGACATTCTTGAGCACTGAAACCCTCTTTTGCTTATACATATATTTTTGTGATAATTATTTCCCAAATTCCATCCAGCCCAAATAGGACTGTATTAGGAAATTTCAGGGCACTGTTCTCAAGTTAAGATAAGCCATGAACATAATATTAAATTCACTGGTTAATTTGGATGAGACTACCCTTTTGTAGAAGGTAAGAACATTTATTGGTATGGACACTGTTTATTGGTCTCATTGCAAAAGTTTTGTCTCAGACATATTTAATTTACAGGTGTACAGTCTCACATTGCTTCTCACTGCAATTCATTCTGAAAACTGCCTATATAGGTCCTACCCATATAGTTCATCCTATCAAACCTACCAATTCTTCCATGTAGATGTCACCCAGTATTTACTTTTTCTTCATTAGACAGGTAAATCTCTCCTTACATAAATCTACCTTTCCTTTTTTTTATACTGCTTCACACATTGAGAGGCTTCCCAGATTCCCTTCCCAGCTGCTGTTTTACCCTGTTTGCTGCTATGAATAGCCACTTCCCCTGAGTGGAGCTCGGAAGGCACTTTGTTGTCAAAGTGCTTTCATCACTTCACACATTGCTTCCTTATTGCCTATAATACCATTTGATTAATGGTGATTAATACTGATTTGAATCTCCTGTCCTATTTGACTTTCCTTTTTCCTTGCCATGAACCTGTCACAAATGACATGGAATATGTCTACAGGGGCTACTCCGTGCTACACAGGTACTTCTAATGTTTACAGAGTCTCTGTACTTGAAGTGCTACAGTACAGATTTGAGTCTAATGCTGATATGCCTGAAGTTTGTTTTTCTTTCATAATGGAATAGATATGGTATAAACCAGGGCAGCCTGAGAGCGTCTTTCGTGCAGTGTGGACACAAGATCCTCAAAGGACCTGTGCTCTGTGCACACATGCGTGGTGTGTGTGTCTGGAACAGGCAGCTTCAGCCAGGCAAATCCATTGCTGGTAAAGACATCTTAAGTGTAGCTCTGAACTGTAAGTAATCACAGCAAATCAAACCTTGGTCCCTCCTTCTGTGCATTGCACCTGTTTCTTATATAGTCAGCTCATAGGTATCAGCTCAGTAGCAGGAATCAGCTCATGAGGTTTCGCGTTCCAAGTAGAAAATGTAACTATAATAAAAACTATAAATTAATTAAAATTTATATAAGCCTATGCATGCACATCTTTTCTTCATTATACTTGAGAAAACATGAGAAGTAAATAACTGAATTTTAAGATCAAGTCAAAGTCCATTCTTACCCTGTTTCCAGCAATAGATGAGGCAAGACTATGTGAACACCATAGAAGTCTCTTGTTTCTAAGATCTCCTGGTTTCCAAAGTTTTGTGAATTAGGGTCTTCCTGAATCAAAGACCATGTCTGGTATTTAGCAGTCTCTGACGGGTTTTTCTCCCATAAATGCTTTCAGCGTCTTTTCAACCTGTTTCAACTTTTCCACATTGTTCTGTGAACAAAGCACTTACTAACTATCCAAAGGTGACCAGGGATTCTTCTGTAGACCTCTGGCCAAAGACAAGTCACTGTGACTTTGAAAGAAACACTAATGAAATCACAAGCCTTAGAAGCTGTAGTTTGGTTTTATTCAGTAGCATACCAAAGCCTCATTTTCTCGTGCAGACACAGTAGAGAAGTACATTGTGCCCACTGTATTGCAGGCTGAAGTCTAAAGCAAAGGGTGTCTGTCCTCACAGATGAAAAGATTTCAGGGAGAGTGAAGGAACAAAGACAGAGAAATAATTTGTTGACATAAGGTAGAGAAGGGGAGAAAAGGAAAGGATGGGTTTGCAAGCCTAGATGATGAATATTTTGATGATTTTACACATATTCATAGATGTTTTACTGTGTCAGTCAGCCATTTCTGATTTAAACAAAGATAAGGCATATCATCAAGAGGAGAAAAGTTTCTTAATGCATTTTATTAATGTATAGAAGTCTAGAGCAGGTAATTATGCTTAAAGGTATAGCACGTAACAGCATAGTACTGACATGAAAAATGTCCAGCCTGGAAAGGAAAAATAAGAGTAGAAAATAGAGTTTAAAAGTCTCCTTTAGCTGTAAAGTGAAACCAGGAAGTCACCTGTGTAAGCATGTGGTGCACTGCCACACTTTGTTGGTCCACAGTGATACCCAGGACTCGAGTCAAAATAAGGGAAAACAGCAGTTAATGCAGTGGTGGGCCAGAGTGCCTCCTGAGAGAGGCTGTGGCTGTGGAAAGGGTATCTGATGGTAGTGACTAGCTGGAGCATCTAATGAAATGAGCATAACAAGGAGTAGCTTGAAGAATAAGGATCCATGGAGAGAAGTTAGTGATGGCCCCGGAGCAGAGCAAGGAGCAGTCAGAAGAAAGAGAAGCTGTTACAGAGAAAGCGAGTCACGCCACAGGAAGACCTAACAGTCCTGAACTGTGAGTAGAAGAAAGCAACTAGCCATCCTAGCCATGTGATGCACTTAATAGCGACACTGGAAAAATAATGTAAAAAGGGAAGCATTCTGTCATTCTATAGTGGGGTTTTTTCTCTTCCTCATTTAAATTCATTCACCAATTCTCATAGGCAGGCAGATGTTCAGCCATCCTCAGGAGAGAAGGACTCCCTCACATGTAACCGTGGCTTGGGAAGACAAATTCTATGACTCTGAATGTTCCAACTTCCTTCTTCCGCAGCTTTATATACTAAGCATGATGTCATATGTTGTGGGATATCCCTGTGGTCATTTGGTCATTTGCGGTCACCTGTCCAGAATGTGCCTTCCCCTAGCTTCTTGTGCCCCCCCCCCTCAACCCCTCATCCTGCTCACTAGTAGGGCAGTATGAGAAGCAGAAAAGACCTTTTAGTCTGCCCAGCAATAGCTAAAATATCCCTGAATTATCAACACTGTTTCCAGCACAAATACAAAACATAGTTCCATATTACTTATTCTAAGAAAATAACTCTCTCCCAGTCAAAACCAGCACAGGATAACAGCTCAAGCCACTGTTTTAGTAATGGCCTCTTAACATTTCAACCTAATCCTTATCACAATCAGTGATTTCTTCACAGAAAAGTTAGGCAGACCTACAACTACCACAGATGTCTCTCTGGGGTGGAACATCCCCAAGCCAAATCATTGTAATTGCACCACAGAGGTCTCCCCTTTGAAAATCATTCATTTCTTAACTCTAACTGTAATAAGCTTGAAGGATTCGCTATCATCTCTCCATTAGAAATAACTGATGTCGAAGCATTCATGCACGTAGTGGATCGTTACCCAGTGATAAAAAAAAGTCTCTGTTAACACCCAGGACTCATGCATCATACAAATTGAATTATTTCTAAGGGTTAAAAAGAACAAAGCTATGAAGCTTTGACCTCTGGATCGATAAGGAACTTACATCTCCAGCAATGTGTGGCTCTTAATCAAAACCATGGCTGCTCATTTATACCAAAATAAAAGGTCATTGATGCACTTTCAGAGAAAAGATTGACAACTTTCCAAAACACCTTCATTCTCTGATCCTTAAAATCTTTTAATGAGCAAGAAATGTACAAGACAAAGTTCTTCTGACTGAAAAATACAATAAGAACTTAAAACACATCAGATATGAAACTGGAAATAAATCTTTCAGGCCTTTGACTGACAAAGCTGACATGAACAGAAACCTTTGTATCCATGTTCTCTTTAAGAGCAGTGACAGTCTGAACTCATCTACTAGGAGCTATATTTTAATACAACAAATCTCTCATCAATCTTTAGGAAAAAACAATTAAAAACCACTTAATGTTTAAAGTAAAGCATTTCTGAACAAATGTTGTTCTACACAGTGTTAATCTGGTTCTGTATGAAACCACGTTTTATTTTTCATACTATCAGCAAATGTTGGAATAATAACCACAATATTTGTATGGTCTTGACATAATTGCAATATCTATAAGATACGTTTTTTATGAAAGTTATGCAGCAATGTCAGTAATGAGTTTCAGATTTATTCTGTTAAGAAATTTATAAAAAAATAACATGCCTTCATGTAAACAGAGGAACATATCACAAAGATCTTGTTAGTGTAGTTAGCCGGTTTTACTGTGACAACTTTGTCAAACTAAGAGTTAAACATTAATTGTGGAGTAAAATTTGAAAACTGCTAATACGTCCTTATGTTTCCATAGGAACTAAACATGCAAAATATCACTGGTAAAAGTAATGTATCATATTTTGGTCATGCTGTATTGTACAACAGTCAGTATCAACAGGGAAGTTTAAAAGTGGTGGGAAGTTCTGGCCACATGCATATAATTTCTAATACATGCAGAAATTTTTTAATAGCAATAAAACATGTATGAATATATTAACATAATAAACCTTGTAACATATAAAATTTAATCTTCAGATTTCTTTGTCTTATGAGAAATAAGAGCATAGATTCTAAAGGAGGACAGATTTCAGTGACACTAGAGGGCATGGATTAAACAATAGCAACAAATCAAAATTTTAAAAAAAGTGTAATGATGAAAAGGGAAAATATTAAATATAACAGAAAAGACTAGAAAAAGATTAGAGAAAGCAGAAGAAGGATTAAAAGGAGAGTAATACAAATGCCATGTGCTGATACATGTAACATGAGGAACAGACAGAGGGATTTGGGGCTCCATGTGAAGATACAGGACTATGACCTCATGAGGATGAAAGGTAAGTGTTGGAATATGTCACAGGACTGACGTGCTGCAGTGGAGAGATATGAGCTCTTTGGGAAAGAGGGAGTGAGAAGGCAAGGAGAGGGTATCGTGACAGGGCATCTGGAATGTATAGAGCTCTACACTGGAGTTTTAGCTCAATGCTGGTGGGATGCTCAGCCCCACAGAGCCGCTCATTCACTCTTCCCTGGTGGGATGGGGCAGACAATCAGACAAAACTGAAAACTTGTGGGTTCCTATAAGGTCAGTTTAATAAGTAAAGCAACTGCCACATGCACAAGTAAAGCAAAACAAGGAAATAATTTAGCACTTCCCATTAGCAGTCAGGTGTACAGCCATCTCCAGGAAAACACGAAATCTCATACTCACAGGTCTAGGCCCATGTGATATCTTCTGGAAGGATAACACAGAAGAAAAGAAGCATTTCTGAAAGAAAGATTTTTGGAGTGGACTGTAAACTACTTCCTGACATAAATGATCCAAGGAACCAACAAAGGGAAATGTTAAGTGCTCTGTCTGTGGAGGTATAACTGCAGGCATCCGAACATGCAAGGGTGGACCTGCCGGCAAGCAGATCTGCAGAAGACCTTGGGGTCTCTGGCCAGCAGCTGACCATGAGCCAGCAGTGCACCCTCAGGCAAAGATAAACAGCATCCTGGGCTGACATAGAAAGAGGACTACCAGCAGGTCAAGGGAGGTATCCTTCCTATCTACTCAGCAGTAGCGAGGACAGACCCGAAATAATGGATCCAGTTCTGGGTTTCCCAGTGCAAGAGAATTAATGGACTTATCGTAATGAGTTCAGTGAATTGTGCAGCAGAACTTGACCCTCTTTGTTGAAAACACATTGCTTCAGAAGGGACAGAAACATCACAACAGATAAAGAAAAGGGTATCCATAAGGAATCTGTTTCTCATGAATGTTGTCTCATGGCAGACAGTACATCAAGTGGGTAACAGGGAACGATGGCGTGGAGGATTCAAAGAGAGCAAGAGGAAAAGCTTCTTCTGTAGGTGAGTAGTAGAGCAGTGAAGCAGGTTACATAGCTGTGTAGTGGAAGTTTTTGGAGGTTTTCAAAACTGAGCTAGACACAGCCATGGCTAATCTGAACCACTATAGTGTCAGTCCAGCTTAGAGTGGAAAATAAGACTAGATGATTTACAAAAATCCCTTCTAACCAGTATTTCTACAATTCTATGAATGTTCCGTGATGAAGACAACACTTTTTAAACCCATAGGTCTGTAAAACTCTTTTTCTACCTGCTGCAAATTTGAAATAGCAAAACCAATCCCTTAGGCGATATTCATGAGTCAGATAGCAATGCCTAGACATGACATGTCATTTCATCTGTAGAGAATATAAAATAAACTCTTTTGCTAAGCTGATAAGAAATAAATTACAAGGAACATTACAGCTCAAGAAAACATCCTCCTTTATTTTTCTTAATAAAAACCAACCAAATAAGCAAAAAAACCAAACCAAAAAAAAAAAAAACCACAAGAAAACCCAGAAAAACCCCAAAAACAAACAAAAACCCAAACCCTACCATAACCAAATAAACCAAGGCTCAGAGCAACATTAAAAAAAAAAATGTAGCTTTTGTAAAGTTTTTTCACTGAGGTATAGCATTTCTAAGGAACTAAAAGTATTGTTGATATATTCAATCCACCTCTTTTGACTTTCTATTTTCCTTCTTAATACATATTTCTTGTGAAAATTGCATTCTGCTTCCTAGCAAATATATGTTACATTATTTTGATGTTTGAAAATGCAAATTACATTTAAGTAAACATTGCATTTCATTATATTTCATATTATATAAAAAGTTTTGATCAACCTGATACTCTGTCTTTTAAAATATTTTTTCCCAGAAGTCCTAACTAATACGTTGATTTCATGATTTCCTTAGAAATTTTATGTAATTTTCTTTCAAGAAGAATACTTTCTCTCTTGACATGCTATGAAGGAAATTAATTAAATTCAAAATGTTTGGATATTTGTGAGGGTGACAAAGACCACACTGGCATTATTAGATTAACCCTGTTTTATACATATGTATGCATATGTATATCAGTTCTCTACACAGCAGGATGAAAGTTTTATTGTAATCAAGAATCTTACTGTTTCATATTCTAGAAGAAACATTGAAGAAACATAGTGCAAGACATGCCAGAAGATTCACATCTTAAAAGAGTTATCTCAAATACTGAATTTTGGCCTGACAAGACATACTTTGTCCATAAAAAATATACATCAAATAAATATTTTAGCTATTATTGAGTTTCAGTGGAAGATGAATACAGCAGCTTCCAGAAAATTTGGAATGTAGCCCCATGAATTCACAGTATGTACTCCTGTGGAAGAAATGTAGTTTATTGTCTTGGGACCAGTATTTTCGATGAAGGGTCCTGTGACTTTTTTGTGGATAATTATTAGGATTGTGCTTCTGTTTTGAGCTTTACGATAAAATGTTTCATGAAACTTATTAAAAATTCACTGCTTTGTCTATTTTTTTTCAATTGATCAGATCACAAGAGCTTTCACAGAAAGAGCCTATCAATAAGACAGAAATATATGAAACTAAACCAATTGTTTACTTTCCTAAAGGCTCCAACTTTCCACATACAAAACAATACGTGCGGTTAAAAGAGGAAGAAATATTTGTTAATATAAAATAAAAATAAAGTTAAGTCCAAGAATTATTGCTCTGAAATCGGTCATAGAATCCCATGTAGCAAGACTGGTAGACTGTGTTCTGAGTTTTGGACCCCTCATTGCTACTTTAGTACTTCTTTGCCCTCACTAAGCCAACAAAATATCCAGCTGTATGTGTAGACATTTTCTTCATTATTTTATTTTGGTTTTCTACTTTCAAACATACCTCAGGACGTCTAAAACTTAACAGTAATAGGGATGTAAAATCCATCTCATAGGGCCACTGCATTTTTTGTGAGTTATAGAAATTCCAGATAGTTTAGGTGCTAATAAATAAATAAATTATCAGCTGCTAATTTCAAACCACTTCTGCAAAACACATATAGCACTCAGTTTGATTCCTTGCATGCAGTTCAGTCACTGCTGTGTAATACTTCATATTCTTCCAATGCTCATATAAAATGGGAATATAAACTCAAAGGAAGACTTGATGCACAATTAATTAGTGGAGTAAGGTGTTTTGCTTTCAATTTGTCCTTCTTAGTAAATTGTGATATGGCTTTTTTTTTGTTTTTACCTTGTCAAAACTTGGCACACCTGTTTTTTCCTGAAAAGAAGATTTTCTCCCTAAGTAATTTTAGGAATGGTACCAGTACAGGAAGAACCAGAAGAGAAGAGAGGCAATTTTCAGGACATATTCCAGCCATGTATATGTAAAACAGAAGAATATAAAAATCCACTCTTTTCTTATCAGGATGGTAAATTGGAAGGCAGTAGACACAGGGTGGAAATCTTCTGTCATACCTTATCCTTGAGCAGTGCAGGTATGTACCAGTGTCATGCAGACTCATTTTTAGCATACAAATTAGCTGCTAAAGTGATCTAACTCAGTAGAGTAACCAAATCACCGAAATAAGAACAGTGTGCACAATTCTTTATCCATTTTACTTAGTCACGTTAAACTCATAAATTTACTTTTAATAGCAAAAGGTGAAAACAGAGGCTTTTGATGTAGTCAGTACAGGTGAGTTCTTTGACTGCAACAATTCACACAAAACCACAGTCTGAGCTGCTTTATGTAAAGAGTGTTGTGGCTTTCTTTTGGAAAGGAACATCCTGTAGATACTTCATCTGACATGGACAACCCTCTCACACATCTCATGTCTGACAGTCCTGTGTGGTAGATGCTGAGGTAGTAGCACGGTGCAGACTAGCATTAAACTCTAATCCTGACATAAATCTGAGTTCACTGTATTACAGCCAAACGCTCACAGTCCAGAACAAAAATGAAGTTCCTTTAAAATTCTTACCTTCTTGTATCAGACCACCTCCCAGTTTTCTGTCACTGACTATTTTAGCCTTAGTAAGACAGATCTTATGGGACAATAAACAGTCTGATAGTGTCTTATAGGACTGTGTTTATACATCCATCAGTCTCTCTGTTCATTGGTGACATTTTGAGCATGTCTGCCACACTCCAAGAAATCCAGGTCTCTTAGCTTTATTTCATGTACTAATTTTCTGTAATACTTCTCTATGTAGTACAACTCTCTGTGGCAAAGCAGCAATAAGTATTCACATTAATCCCTTCTGATTATTCTCTGGGTGTGTATTTATGATTTCTTCTTTCAGCTGACAGAAAAGAAAGGGATTTCATTAACATAGTTTAAATTACAGCTCCATCATGTCACCAAGACCCACCATCAAACAAATAGTGTACATTGCAATATCATTCTTTTCTGTACAAAGTTTGTTAAGAGCAGTAAATCAAGCCAAAATAAGTAAAATAGTAACAGAATGGAGAAGGCTAAAATCCTTTATTTGTTCTTAAACATGTCTGAAGGGATCATAAAACAAAGCAAGACTATCAATGTCTCATACAGTCATTTGGCAGGAAATTCTGTGAGCTGCTTAAAATATTGTCCTTGTGAATTACTTGTGGCATTTTTCAAAATGGTCCTTTTCTGTTCTCATTTTCTACACCTATCAATTGACCGCTTCAAGGAAAGGCATTTTTTATTGCTATACTCATCCAAGAGAAAGGGAAAAAAATTAGTGACAGACCTTGAGAGAAATAGAAAGCAGCAATAACTTGTGTCAGTCTATTTGAGGGCAGATGAATAAAAAGACATTAAAACCAAGCTGGTAATATTGCCCAGCTAATACATTATGCCAACTACAGCCTTATACAGTATTAGTTAATGTAGCTTTCACATAACTTCTGGGAGTTTTTATGTACCCATTTTCCTTTCTGCCTTAGAAGATGAATCAGCAAAATCTCTCCTAAGCTCTCAATATCAGTATGGTAAATTTTGGTGCAGATTTTTCCTCTAGCTGTGAATCTAAATTCCTGACTAATCACATTTTTAGGCTGTTATATTTTCTGCATAATATTTCTGATTGAATAGATCGAGTATATTGGGGCTCCTCTTTTACCCACTTTTTTCAGTACTTTGAAATACTGGCACAGGTTTCCCCAGAGTTGCCACTGGATTGGCTGATGGACTGTTAGTTGTGAGCACTGTAGCTGGCCTGTTGGAATCAGCTGGAACCAGCTGCATCTCACACAGGCCAGCCCCTGGCCTCTTACCACAAGGCCACCCCTCCAGCCAGACACCCCTGCCACAAACCCCTTGCCACCTATACCAACTACATGAGTATGTGAAGAAAATTTATTATTCTGTCTGTGAGATTACCTTCCTTTGGGATATTTAAAATAATGTTAAAGAAGAGTTTAAATACAAATTAAAACAACTCTTACAACAAAGAGGTGAAAAAGACAATCAGTCAGAGGAAAGTAGAATTAATCTTGCTGCCTCAAGGCACATCTTTTTCTTAATGAAAAAAAACCTCGAATACGTTGTCGCCTACAAAAAGTTAGGTTTGGCTGATTTTTATAAGTTTGAAAAGTGATCATTATTTTGCTGTTAAGGAGGAATTCTGACTCACCAGATTTGATGAACTTGTACAGAGGGCTTACCTAGCCCCGGTATGTTGGACTTACTGCTCATTTCAGATCAGCAAGGTAGTACGTGAGTAGGAAGTCTCATATCCTCAAGTGTTTGGTCTACTGTGCTCTGACAGCTTGTGGCCAGGTTGTAAATCAAGTTAAATAAGAATAAACTAATCAAGCATCAAGGCAAGCATTGATTAACTTGGTAAGTAAGTGTAGTCCTTCTGTCCTCTTTTGCTTACTGAGTTTCGATAAAACCTGAGTCAGAACTTGAGCTACCTTCATCTAGACAATATGCCATAAATCTTTAATTTAATGTGAGTGTCTGTAGGATTATGTAATGGATGGAAGTGCATAGAAAAAGGTATTGATTAATGGCTGTGACAACGAGACCTGTAACGGACATTGACAACGCTCTGGAAGTACTTAATGTTGCACACAATGACAAAGTACAATCTGTTGATAAAGTAGTTGTTGTCAACAGAAAGAAGGGAGGTCAGACAGAAACATAATGTATTAATTACCTCTAAGTCAAAGACAGGCATGTAAAAAAATCTCTCCAAAACCAATATTTATTATTTAATAAGATAAATTTATGTCCAAGCTTTATTTTAGTGGCTTTTTAAACAATGGCCTGAGTACTTTGGTTCTATACAAGCTGTATCATCCTTCAAAAGTTGTAGAATAATGTTTTCCACTGGGAAGTTAATATGGTGATTTTTTGTCAGGTGTGGTCATGCATAAATTTAATTCATAGCACCATAGCATCAGCAAGCTGATACTTAAAGAAGAGTTATTTTAAGGTCAAAAATCTTCTAGAAGCACTTCTGTCACACCAATACATACAGTACACTGCTAAACAATATAAAGAATGGAAATTTTAAGTGAAACACATTGCTTTGTCTTGAAAATAAATATTTCTTCTTAAAAATGAAATCCACTTCCTTAGAGTACAAATTTTGTACTGAAGAGAAAAGGAGAGCAGAATACAAGACCTTCTTTTATTCCCTTATACCTATACAAATTCCCTTTAGTGTCAGTGGGCATACAGTGAATAAAATATAATGAATAGAGCAAAGTATAATGAATAGAGAAGAAATCCTATCATGAACAATTTTAAAATATTTTGAGGTAATATACTCTGGAAAATCTTACTGACAGCCCATCAAAAGTCCAAGAAACTGTAGTTATACCACTCCTGCTCTGTTTCCGTTGCCTGACATGCCTTTTTACCATGCTTAATTAACTCTAATGTTCATAGGGAAAGTGGCAGAAACTCCCCTATGCTGAAATTCATGTCTCCAAGGCAGAAAGAACACCAACACTGTCAGTGCCAGTGCTACTTTCTTTGTCAGTTTGATGTGAAATCTAGGTAGACCACAGCTCCTTAGAAGGCAGAAGGTAACACTGACTATATGAACAGCACTAGGAAGCAGATGAGAACTATAATTTCATTTGCAGTCAAAAGAGACATCACTCACTGCCAATGAATGTGATAAGGACCCATGCCTGCCCTGCCTGTTTGGCACACAGTCTGAGGACTGTGATTAGTGGTAGGTGAATGTCTTGGGGAGATACGAGATAAGAAGTGTCAGGTGCCCCATCTCTAGCTTTTCACAGAAGCCCTGTCCCCTTCCCAGTAGCCCCAGCATGATTTCTCTGGAAGTCATGCCCAGGACCAGACACTCTCTACTGGTTTAGGAGTAAGAATACCAGCTCCAAAGGCCTTTCCCCTCTTTACACAGGGGACTGTCATGTTTCAGCCACCATTTTAGGTCAAGGCGTCTTGTCTCCATTTTATGGCAGGTAGCTGTTACTTTCTTAAATGTCATCCTGCTCTATGACTTGCTGATTACCATTTCTTGGCATCATCATACACACCTGTTATCTGAGATTGACTTCCCACTTCCTTTTGACCAGGAAGTGTTCAAATATAAATATATGGACTTCTGTGTACTATATATATATATATATATATAAAATCATATTGTATTTAATTATACATAGATAAACTATTTACATAATATACACATCTATATATAGATACATGTGCTATATATATATGTTTATGGAACTGTAGAAGTTAAATAGATATAGCCATAAAATCATAGGTACGACATGGCTAAAACAGGTTTAATAAGAGCTAATAGAATGGATAATTAAAGTTTAAATACAAATAGCAGGTCATGAAACAAAAGTAGAAGAAAAGTTCAGTGCTGCCACTTTACCAGGTTGCAGTACAAGCCATGGCATATCTGAAGTGTGGGAACTTCAAGAGAGTGGAAGGGTAGTGAATGGGATAAGGGACAGGGCACAGCCAAGCTGTAATGTGTCCAAGGAGTGCAGACCCCTTTTATGAGGCTAACAAGATGCCTCTGTTGCAAGCTTGGAAAAATGAGCCCAGTCCAGTGAGCTGGAGTTAGAGATCCCTGCATCCTGCTGCAGCCCAACAGGATGAACATGCAGTTTTAGTGGGGCAGACTTGGGCCTTTGTATGGTGCTGCAAGGCACAGGCACAGCTGCCTGAAAATGGAAAACCAGAACAAATGGTAACTTCAGAAAAACCTGTATGTATGGACAATAAGAAAAAGGCACAAAGGGAATCTCCCAAAAGACTGCTTTCTTTTGCTTTCTTTTGGTATTTGCACTGACAGGTACTTCAGGCTTAGAAGTATCATGTAGGTGCACTGGCTGGGGCAGTAAAGAGATTTAATATTAAGCTGGTCTTCAGTGCCATAACACTAAGTAAATTGTGCACCTGGTGGTTACAATTCACTGCACAATCTTTTGTTTCCAAAAATTCTGACTAGGCAAATACAAATGCATGTAAATAATCAAATGCACATTGCAATTAGATCAAAACTGTCTGAACAAAACTTAATTTCACAGGTTTTTCTGGGTAGCAATAAAATGTCTCCAGAATGCCTAGATTTATAAGCTGTTGGAGTGCACTAAACTAGCTAATATATCTCTAAGTTCAGAGCCACTCAAGAATCCATATGCCAAGACAACAACATCAATATCAATACCATCAATACCATACTAATAAGTTCTTTCATTTCACAGCATAACGTCCTAGAGCTGAGTGTGATCTTTCTTGGTCACAGCTATGCTACCTAGAGTCCACCAGTGAAGATTCTTCCTTTTCATGATCGGAGAAGCCTTCTGTAAACTGAGACTCCTACTCCTACTTGATTTGCAATGGAGAACATCTGGCTTGTATCTGAAATAATAATTATCTTCTTCTGACACATTTATGAGTTTTCCCTTCATTAATTTTTATCTGGGAAATATTCACTGCTATGGTAGGGTAGTTTTAGAACAAACACCTGGTTTTTACAACTCTTATCAGAAATTTGCAAGGTTTCAGGCAGGGAACAGCTTAAAATTAATGAAGTGAAAAGCTTAACCCTTTGGGCCTCCTTTTGAAGTGTCTCAGCAATACCCTTTCCAGTAGCTTTGAAGGGTAATTTTTTCCTTTACTCCATATATGTTATACTCCCTCAGTGACTCACAGCTCACAAGGTGCCATTACTTTCTGCAAACCAGAAGCAGCAGAAAGTGAAACACAGAATAGAAGTCATTTCATCTGAAAGATCTGAAACCTTTTCCAGGATTCAAAATTTATTCCCAATTTGTTGTTTTTCTGAATGCAAACAAAGAATGAATTTAGCATCTTTGAACCTCCCTGTGGTCAACTCTCTACACATTTCCTTGTATTCTTGTTAATAACTTCTGCCAAAGAAACCTTAATATATTTTTTTGAGATGATTCACAACATCTGGCAGCAACCGTTAAAGTTATCTAGGCTACCTGCCTTAAGTCAGTAAAAGGTACTGTGTGAAAAATGCAAAATAGTTTTTCTGCAAGGGGAACATAATTTACCAAAATTATTTATTGGATCATAAAATAACAAACAAATATATTTGTAAAGAGTACTAGGAACAATCTGAAGCTGATTGGATAAGTAATTTTTTTAAAATTCAACCACAATATAAAATATACAAAGACTGCAATCTCTCCTAAAGAGAGAATCCTTGACAAATAGAAGTACAGAACATATTAAATTGATATAAATTTTAATGTATACAGTCTCATAACACAGTCAAATTGTGATAGTGTTCAGCATTCAACTTACTTCCCACATTTATTACACATATAATATATATGGTTTTATGCAAAAAGAAAAAAAAATCAACAGAAAAAACCCTTTGATTTCTTTAACTCAAACACTCATTCTTAGAGTTATGGTATAAACCATTACAAAACCTGATATTTGAAGAAGAACTGAAAACTCACTGTCTTGGTGACAAAATAGGTTTTCATTATCTCTGAGTCAGGGTGCAGAGCTCTTTCTGAGAGCTGGGAGAGATGTTGTGTATTCTGTTTTGAGCAACTCAACTTTTTTTTTTTTGCTTCATGTTTGGATAGTATTTCTCGATTTATGTAGCTAAAATTTTTTTTTTTACATTTTCAAATGACAAGTTTTGACATCAAAATATCTCTTTCCAAAATTTATCTATGAAGGTCTCATGAAAAGTAATGTCTCTCTTAGCATACATGCACACTGCTAATATAGTTTGCACAAGGAGCTACAGTTCTAGCACTTGCTAATCTTTCTACACCTAATTTTCATGTTAGCCGATCATTTTAACTTTTAGAATACAGTTTTCTCTGCTTCTTATAAAAGAACAAGAAAGAAAAAATTAAAAGAAAATAATAAGAAAAGAATAACCTCTTTAATCAGTTGACACATTGCATGCACTATCAGCACAATAAAAAACCAAAACAACCAACACTCTGTTATTCATAAAGGATTCTTGTAGTCCTATGCAAAGAGACTTCGTGTCTTCCACCAAAAAAATATCATTTGAGCCATTAAATAAGGTTTGCATCTTTCCCTTCCACAGATATGTTGTTCTTTTAAATTACAAAGTCGGAAGAAATTCTCATTATTGTTAAATGAATGAAATTCCTCCCATATGCAAGAAGTCTATATTCATATACCAAGTGTATATATCAAGTCAAATTACTTGAAAAATCTTTTAGCATTAAAAAAAAATCTGCTTTTCCCTACTGTGACATACTTGATTCTGTCTGCAAAAGAAAAAGACACACATTTTGCCTATTATGTAGGAAATGTAAATGCAAACACACCACTTAAATTAAAAAGAAAAATAAATAATCCTAATGTTGCATTAGTTTTTTAATTTAATACATAGGGCATGTAAAATGGTTCCTTTTAAAAAACCTCCTGCAATGAGAACAAAAATTTGAACAGTTTGATGTCATAAATGTGAATTCCTAGCTTCAACTGTGAACAGAAGAATTTACCCTTAATAGATCAGAACTTTACACCAAAAACTGTAGAGCTGCACACTTAAAAATCCTAATTTTTAAATTTTGTAGTTTCTCCTACTGGACTTGCTTTTAATTGTCCTCTAGCTTCACTGAAGTAACTACTCAAAACAGAAACATAAAATCCTGAACAGGTTTAAGATCAGATAGCACTTATTAAGTTGCTTTTCTTAGGGAACAAGAGGTTTTATGATTAGCTAATGATTTTCAAACATACTAAACAATTTAGCCAAATTTTGCAGGCATCTTGAATATTTCAGGAACTTTATAGGATCTTATGGAAACTTGATTGTGCAGTTCTATTTTACTTATGCAAATTCTATTAAATGTTTGAAGTAATAATTTGGCCACTTTGAACTGAAACATAAGTTGATGATTTCATGCTATAATTCCACCTGCTTATTTTAATCTAAGGAATTTACAAACAAAATCCCATTTGTTTGGGATCAAGTTCCAATATACTCATTGTGAACTATCTGTTTTATACATTTGTTTCATAAAACAAATATATATTAAATAAAACCTGTCTGGTTTATATCTTTTTAATTTGAAAAGATACAAAATAATTTTTTTAATAATTTCTACATACAGATAATATGTATCATCATATATGTTAATATTTTGTGAGATGCTCATGAATAATTATGGAAATAACCGTAGTCAAATTTAATTAAAAATTATTGTCTCATCTGCAGAAAAAAAAGACAAAAATATATTTGTGACAATCAAAAAACCTAAAGATCAGAGAACATTGATTTCTGCTTGAACTAGCAGTGTTCATGGTTTGATTAACTGAATGACCTAGTATAATTCCATCACTTCATTTCTCTTCGCAAATCTTTGTTTACACAGAAAACAATAAGCTTCTAAAGTTAAGAAGACGGTCAAGTTCCACAAATTAGTTTTAATAAAAATCAAACCATAAATGTTCAATTACTTATCTTGTTCTCTTTTACCTTTCTGTTTTCATGGCAATAAACTGGAGGTAGTTGTGTGTGTATCTTTTCTGCTATGTCAGGTGAAAAGATGGCAGAAGATTTTGCAGTTATCAGTTAACCATGCCCTGTAACACAATATTGTTACGGAGATTCAGGTACCACCCTCAGTATCCAATTTTATACAAAGTGGTAGCAAGAGTAAGTAATAAGTTAGTGGTGAGAGAATCCTCAACCAAAGAACCTGTTTCCAGGATGCAGGTTAGACTAACAAAGAGCTCACCAAAGCTCACCATGCTCAGGCTACCAGTAGTTGACCTAATTAGATAAATTAGGTTTTGAAAAGCCATGTTGCAGACTGCACTGTGGTACAGGGAGGCACAAACTACTCTTAGAAAAAATAATGTTGCAAGACTTGCATTTCTTACATATTAATGTGTGTAGCACAGTAGGTCACAACCAAACACGTAGGCGCTAGATCTCTATATGGAGGGAAGGGGTGCCACCCGGAGTAACCTTGGCAGGCCTGAGAGGTGGACCTGCGTAAAACTCACAAAGTTCAACAAAGTCAAATGCAAGGTGCTGCACTGGGACAATCCTGCTCTGGGACAATCCCAAGCACAATTACAGACTTGGCAGGGAATAGATTGAAAGCAGCCATGTGGAGAAGACCTACGGTGATTGGTAGATGACAAGCTGGATGAGATCTGGCAGTGCACACTTGCAGCCCAGAAAGCCAACAGTATCAAAAGGTCAAAGAAGGTGATTCTACCCTTCTGGTGTGCTCCGGTGAGACCACACCTGGCATACTGTGCCCAGCTCTGGAGCCTGCAACATAAGGGCATGATGCCAGTGCAAGTTGCAGAGCAAGTCCAGAGGAGGCCACAAAGATAATTGGAGGGCTGGAACACCTCTGTTAAGGTAAAAGGCTGAGAGAGATGGGGTGTTCAGCCTGGAAAAGAAAAGGCTATGAGGACACCTCATGGCAGTCTTGCAGTGCCTAAAAGGGGCATGTAGAAAGCAGGAGAGGGACGTTTTGAAAGGACATGTAGCTGAGAGCTTTAAACTGAAAGAGGGTGCATTTGAATTAAGTGTTAAGAAGAAATTCTTTGATTTCAGGGTGCTGAGGCACTGGAACAAGTTGCCCAGAGAAGCTGTGGACGCCCCATCCTTGTAAGTGTTCAAGACCAGGTTGGATGCAACCTTTGAACAACCTGGTTTAGTGAAAAGTGTCCCTGCCCATGGCAGGGGGGTTGGAACGCGATGATCTTTAGTCTCATCTAACCCAAACCATTCAATGAATTTATGACTCTATATATTTGCTTACAGAGTGATGAGAGGAGGATGCAAAAGAGTAAATATGTGGGAGCTAACAATACCAAGAAGAACTACTCTAGCAAGTGCAAAGAGAGACAAAGAGGCTAAGAGTCTACAGGGTGCAAGTTCCGGAGATTTTTCCTGCTCAACTCTCTTGGTATACTCTATTCATATTAAATTTTTTACAGACTAGCAAAACCAGTTTGGCCACTAGAACACATTTTTACAAGGCTCTGTTTCCAATTTAGTTATTGCATTTGAAAACTTCAGAGGTTTTCCTATTGGAGTTTTACAGGAAGGATAGATAACAAAAGCCTAAAGTGTTTTGTATCGAATGCTTCCTTAACATCCTCTCAGCATAAGTCAGCACAGAGACACTCAGCTGCACATAGCTGAAGGCATGTATCAACAGAAACAAAAGTATGTTCCAGAGCACAATAAGTGAAATTATAAACTTTGTTTTAAACAGATCCACTCAATTTTGTTTATGAAATGCCTTTTAGTTTTGATTCGATTTCTTTTGTCTTATTTTCTTTCATTTTTGTTGTGATTCACTACTTAACAGTTTGGAAACAAAATTCTCCTTTGTTCACACACCATTGGAAAAGTGAGATTTTTTAAAAGCACTGAGTGTTGACCCAGTTGTGTCTATTCATGCCAATATGAGCTTTACCTCTGACTCTGGTGGAATGGAATTATTTTCTAAATTATTGTTTGCCTTTCCTTCTAATTGATGTCCTTTCAAAAAAAAGGCAAAAATTTCTATGACGGGAGCAAGGTTGGAAAGAATGAATTCAACAAAAATCAGGCAATTCAGCACTAGAAAATTAAAGAATTAGCAGCTAGGAACAGTGGTAGTATGCATTCTACAGGCCAAGAAATAGCACTAGAAATAGTAAGTGTAGTCTATTGAATACTACTGATTTCTCGACCCGGTTTCTCTACCCTTGGGTGCCAGAGATTCTGCAGGTGATCAGCAAGTCTTCTCTGTCTACTTTCCTGGCCATCTTTTGTCATTGCCATATAAACACTAACTTTCCAAACCCAGTATTTCTTTTGTACAGAAGTAAAATATCCAACACAATGCAAACTCAGTTTCATTTTGAAACATGTAGATACCACTGTGTTACAAAGCAATAATATTAGGTTACAAAACTACAGATGTGTTCAAAGTTCCACAGATGAAGTAATAGAAAAAAAAAACTTGGGAAATTATAACAATTCTGTTGACAATAATTTCCTTATTGATCTCAATAAAAAAAAAACTTTAGTAGCTAATTTATGCTAAGGCTGATGAGGAAAACACTATGTTAATGATTTTCTCAGAGAAAATGTATTTTTCTCAAAATTTAAATTTTCTGTAAGACTTCGTTTTGAGGAAAAAGTTAATTTACATCTGAAAATTAAATTAAGCATTAAATTTTCAGGATATTCCACCTATAATTTTAATATTTTTCGTTGCTGTAATGACCTAAAGGGTAAAGGGTCCCAACCACATTTCTCTAAAGGTAATCGGCTCTGCTATGTGTAGACTCCTCGCCTTGAAGACACATATATCCCAGAGTAAACTGGGATACACCCAGTTAAAAGAACAGTGAGTGTTCTCATACCTCATTTCAAGTCTGATAAACCTGTTGTGTGCACACCTCTTCCTGGACTAAAGAAAACCTAGATTCAAGCTTCTCTTCAGTCTTATTTGGAGAAACCTGGCATGAAAAATTGTAATGGGAAAGAGACCGAGCACAGACTTTTCCTGAATGTAGCATATTCCTGTTCAGGAGCATTTCCAATATATTTTCAGTGAGGTTTTACTTGAAGATAATTCTGCTTTCTCACTCTTTCAAATATCTGGCTTTGTTCTCAGGAAAAATTAAACACTTTTTGGTGTCTTTAGTTTTGCTTTGGCATAGAATTGTCATATTCATTTCAGTACTCATTATAATGTGTTTTGAGCTAAGAAAACTATGTAACATTAGGAAATCCTCTAGCAATATGTACAAATAGGATAAAACTTCAGTTATATAAATCCTGAACACTGCCTCTTAATTTTAGTAGCACATATATAAAGCTCTTTTCTCTGTATTGAAAGGTTATATGCTAATCAGATTATGGTTCTCAAACTTATTCCAATCGGAGTTATTGCATTATAACTCTTAATACTTATTTTAAACCCCAAAGAACTTGTATATATTTAAATTCTTTGAGAATTTTCTTGTCCCTTATGAATAGAAAATATACCATTAGCAAAGAAAGCTGTTTCATGCAGTCCATGGGGTGTAGATTTGCTAAAAAATATCTGAGCTATATCTTATAAAGTAAATTAAACCAAAAAGAAAATTAGGCATATGAATGATGAGGAATGAACGGAGGAAGTGAGGCATAAAAAGAGAATATTGCATTGATATTAAATATAATATCGTTTGGGTGGTTGTTTTGGGGTTTTTGGGGTCTTTTTTATCAAGACATCATGAGATGGCTAATAGGAATAAGTTTAAAGAAACATAAATTTTCATAATCAGGGGAAAGAAAATTCAAAATGCTTAATATACTCAAGCGTGGACACAAAGTGTTGACCATACTGGGTTCCTGAAATAACTGTAATATGAAATCAAAGATTCAGTAAAAAGAATTTAAAATTATGTCAGGTCAGCAGCACTGTTATACAACAATGGAATGACAAAATAGTACCTGCATTTAAGAAACTAATATAAGTGATATGATACCTATAACATGCAAGATATTAGCATGTGTCACATAGAAAATGTTTGTATAGAATGAGGATAAACAGAAGAATAAAATGTTGATTTACAGGAGTGAGTTCATGACAGAATAACTGGGTAGATTTCTCTGAGCAAGTTAGTAGCTTTCTACATAGAGAAAATTTATGTTGGCTGCAGATAACTTGAGTCTCTCATTTGATACTGGTGGCTGTATGGGAAACAATTAGGAAGCCAGAAATGCTGGTTAATACAAAAATAATAAGCTGAACAAGCAACGAGTGAAATGAAGAGCTGTGAGGCTTAAAAAAATATTAATTAAACTATTAAACTTTTAATGGTAAATAGTCTGGACGTATTTTCAGTACATAAAAATGAAATACAGGAAGACTTGAGTAGCCTTGATGAACAAAGTCACAGGAACAAGGTTTGAGTTTTCCTTCACTAGAATTGGCCTACTCCTCAAATATTAAATATCAAGTAAGTACCATACATCGTGTCTAGATCGCATCAAAATTCTAAGAATATATATTGCCCTAAGTCGTTTTCTTCCATTTCCAACTACAATCAGGTTTTTTAAAAATTATATATAGATGAGGCCCTGGTCAATAATAGAGAGTTTATTTTTCCCCTTTCGCTGCAAACCCAATGGCTATCACAATTAACAAGTGTATTAATAGCCAGGTCTTTTGAAGGAGATTTGAACTTGAATTCTTCATCTCCTATGCAAGCATTGTTTTCTCCCATTTTAGATTACTTTAGGATATCACTTTTGATCTCTCTTAAATGACTATATGAAAGAGATTAAGACAAAGACTTTAGTTGAATCCACCCATATCACAGGGTCATAGAATATCATGAGTTGCAATGGACTCACAAGTATCACTGAACTTCAATCTCAGTCCATGCACAGGACAACCCCAAAAATCACACTGTGTTCCTAAGAGCATTGTCCAAACACTTCCTGAACTCTCTCAGGCTTGGTGCTGTGACCTCTTACCTGGGGAGCCTGTTCCAGGGTCCAACAACCTGCTGGGTGAAGAACCTTTGTCTAATATCCAACCTAAACATTCCCTGATGCAACTTCAGGCCATTCCTTCACGTTGTGTCACTGATCACAAGACTGAAGAGATCGGTGTCTGCCCCTCCTCTTCCCCTCACGAGGAAGCTGCAACTGCAATGAGGCCTCCCCTCAGTCTCCTCTTCTCCAGGCTGAACAGACCAAGTGACCTCAGCCGCTTCTCACATGACTTCTTCTTCATGTCCTCCTTTGGACACTCCCTAATAGCTTTGTTTATATTACACACCCAAAGCTGCACACAGTACTCGAGGTGAGGTCGCCCCAGTGCCGAGCAGAGCAGGACAATCCCCTCCCTTGCCCAGCTGGAGATGCTGTGCCTGATGCCCCAGGACATGCTTGGCCCTCCTGGCTGCCACGGCACTGCTGACTCATTCAACTTGCCATAAACCAGCACCCTCAGGTCCCTTTCTGCAGCACTTCTCTCCAGTCTCTCCTTCCCCAGTCTGTCTGTAGACCCAGGACTGCCCTGTCCCAGGTGCAGAATATGGCCCTTGCCCTTGTTAAACTCAGTACAGGTGGTGATTGTCCAGTCCTTTCATTTGTGAAGATCTCTCTGCAGGGCATCTCTGCCTTTGAAGAAGTCAATGCCTCCTCTCTATTTAGTATTATTAGCACACTTACTTAGTAAACCTTGAGTCCTGCATCCAAGTAATTAATGAAGATGTTGAAGAAAAGACTTCTGTCCTGTTTCCTTTTTTGGTTTTATATTGAATGTATATTTTTTATTCAAATATTTAATTTAAATAAGAATTGGGAAGCAGTAATTAGAACTCAAGATTGCTCTTTCCTAGCTAAATTACTGAATAATGGAATATGAAGTCATATTTAGTCTTGGAATTGCAAAAACATTGGGCTTAGAAGGGACTTCTGGAGGTCCAAGTCCCATCCCTAACCCTGACAGAATTGGATTGGGTCCAGTTAGAGCAGGTTGCACAGGGTCATGTCCAATAGAGTATTGAATACTTCCAAAGATCAAGCTTTCATTAACTCTCCAGGTAACGTGCTTCAGGGCTTGACCACCCACAGGGTAAAAGAAATATTTTCTTTATAAAACTGCCTTGTGCTCACTCTTTGATCCAGTCCACATTTTGCACTTCTGTCTCCTTGTTAGGTAACTTCAACTAGGAGTAGAAAGTAACGTGCTCCCGTATATTCTACTGTCCTCTGGAGGAGCATCATCAGGCTTAAGAGCATTCAGGTTTTGAATGAGTGTGTTCCATACCAGATTATTTTGTATAAATAGTTGATACATGCTGCCCAAAAATATGTTTTGCTTTCTTTTAGAAACATGAGTTTATGAGTCTTTAAATGTTAGGATTTTTTGACACCTGACTTTCAGAAAAGCTCAAGAAGTTTTACAAGGAGATCAAGTTTACTTACAGGCAGTCTTAAGAGAGTGGTTGTGATGAAAATACAGTCCCACTCTCCTTGTTTGCTAGTTTTAGGCAACTGCAAGCTAAACTGATGTGAACTGGCACTTTCTACAGAGGGCTTGTGCCTTTGAAGATGCCAAAATTTCCCTGCATACTGTTATTGAAGCTGATGCGCTACCTGCGGATTCCTGGATCTCTTTCTGATATCTCTGACCTGTTACTGTACTGAAACTGGGTGACAATTCTTTAGGAATTGTGGTGCAGAATGACTAAGACTCATCCTGAACTGACAAGGGGATAAGCAAGAAAACTGATTTTATTGTCTACCAGTGGATCACAAGGCATGTGCCATACATAAAGCGTTATACAATAAATGAAGCTCCTCAACCCAGTCAAATGCCTTTTCTATGTCTGTTGAAAGGATTATGTGTCTCCTAGCAAAAACTACCAAACTTTAATAGTACTTTGTGCCTTCGCAGTCATCCTAAAGAGTGACTACTGTCCCCATATAAACACAATTAAATATTTGTGAAGCAGGATAGGAGACTACCTTTCCTACGGTAAGAGTGATATTGTCTCTATACTTACTAGGAGGGAGGGAGGGAAGAAATCTATAGCTGGGACATTTCTCTTCTTAAATGACCATATTGAGATATCTAGCTCCTCTGTGGAAGAAAACTAAACAAATTAGTCATAACAAGAATCAGTGGTGGGGAGTGGGAAATGTGGGCATGGTGTATAGGGTGCTACTGAGATTCATTAAAATTGGCAGCTTTATCTGATTTCCTCTTCTTCATTTTAGTAACTACTTCTACTCTTGTGTTTCTATTCAAAGAGATAAATTGCTCTGAGGATAATTTAGGTAATTTAATATTTTTTAGATTTCTTTCAGAGGGGACTATTCTTAGGATATTGGATGCTATGTAACCAGCTGCAGTAGAAACAAAGTTTTAGTTAACATCTTTGTTACCCTGTAGCATAATTAACACACAGCTTTCTTGCTGATAGAAGTCCAACACCTGTTTCACAGTAAAAGCCTGTAGTGTACATGCTTTTGAATTGTTCTGTTTACATCAGTGTGTTCAGTATGTCTTTCAGTTTCACACTTCTTCCTTATATTGTGTGGTTGAGATAACAGGAACCTTAGTTTGAGGAAGAAAATGTTTTTCTTGCCCTAGATTTGGCAAGTTTGTTTGCTACTTGCCTTTGTTCTTATATAAATAAGGAAAGCGCTGGACTATAATAGCATGTCATGTTCCTTTCTAAAACGATCACAGATATTCACCTTTTCCCAGCAGTGAACACAAAATATTTTGAATATTAAAATATACTGTGATGACCTTAGGCTCTCTGTGGTTTACTGGAGAACTCTTGCCTAGTACCTTGCTAACTGTTCCTTTTAACTTCAAGAAAGTCTCCAGAAAGATAATTATTTATCATTTTTACCCATGATCTGTAAAGCCTTATTCCCCTAAAATTGCTTGAACAGGGCTGATGATGATTATTCTCTACTACAACATGGAATAGCAGCCACGCTCAGAGTAGGTTTTGCAATGAATGTGTTTATTTTACAAATGGGTCCATGCATGCTGTGTTAAAACATTCAAGTGGTGAAAATCTCCTACTGCAGAATGCCCCTGAGCCAGAAGGTCTCCAGGATATCTGATGAGTGATCTCCTGTTGCTTTATTTGGCTCTTGCTGGTACCCATTTCACTGCTGACTGGACAAATGCCATTCAACAATAAAATATTCTTGCCTGGAGGACTTGACACAGATGGGTCTGGTCAGATTAGTCCGTTTAAGGGTAAGGAATCAAGCCCATGACCTTTTTTACTGATAATGGTATTGTATATCATATTTTTCACAGAACAGCTGTTCACTGCTTGAGTTTACATTGTACCTCTATTTAATTTTTACTTCTTTGGGTTTTTTTACCTGATATTCCATATGATGGTAGATCAGTGTATGGAAGCCCAAGATAACACATTATTCTTCTATGCCAAATATAAAAACAAACCACATTTTTTTCCTTTTGTTTTTTTTGGACGAACGCTACTTTTTATTAACAATTGACTAGTCAGTATGAAGATTATTATATTCAATCTTTAAAAGTAATTTTATGGTGATTTGATGTAAAATAATTATTATTCCTACCAAAATGTGACAAAATGTTGCAGAGCAGCAATTCATAAATTGCCATGTAGTGAGATGGTAAAAACTGGTACACCAAGCCTTTCTCCTTTGGCAATAATATAAATTTATAAATACTTCACTGAAGTCAGTAATCTGATTCAAATGAAAGGAGAATAAAGTTGCTATGCTACCATAAACCTTATCTCTCTAGTAATGTGGTGAATGACTAAAATAAAAAAATTTTCAGAAGTTATCAGAAAGTAGCTTTTATTGATCATATTATACATGTTTCATTCTTCTAATTGTCTCTTTTTCTTTATTGGAGTCATCTTGCAAAAGTAATCTTTATAACCATATGTAAGTAAACCAAAATACATTCCTGTCTATGGTATCTAGAGAAATACAGATTTTTTACCATGAGGTGAGAAAATAAATGTGACTCTATAAGGCATCTTCCATAGTGAAAGTAACTCTTGTAAAATGATTTCTTGAATGTCAACATTACAGAATACTACAATTCGTTGCCATGATGTTTTATGTTACATCCCTCTGTTTAGCAACCAGAAATTAAGGAAATGAACGCAGGTTTAACATTTTAACTGAATGTATCAGGACAGCCAAGCCACAACTGTTGGATTGTAAAATAGCCTTCCATCCCGTCTTAGGACTCTGGCAGTTTGCATACCCGGCTGCAGTAGTCAGTGATCCAGCAGCAGTAATTGATACAAATATCACCACATGATCTCAACCACTGGCGTAGGCTAGTCTCATCCTAGAGGAAAATGCTAGAAATTTTGCTAAATACATCTGTGAATTGCTCTCAGAGTTTTGGCTAGTGCCTGGGCTATGCAGCAAGGATTTTGTGTCTCTTGGCTAAGGGTAGTAATTCTGCTCTTGATCACGTGTCATGTAGGTCAGGAACATATCACCTCAGTAGACTGTTGTAAGGGGTTACCTCTTATAGTACATCATAACAGAGTTTTGGTATGGCCAGGTAGATTTACTTGCAAAGTAAGGTAAAATTGAATATAAGGATCTAATAGGGATCTAGTTTAAGAAATGTCAAATGTGCATGTGTGTAGTTCACTAAAAAAGCTGAGTTTTGTCTAATTACTTACTCATTATGAAGTGTTTATCCAACTCTGATGATTAGTCATTGGTTGGCAGAATTTAATCTTCAGAAATACTAGAAATATTTCTATGTAGATGCAGCACAAATAACTGGAATGTAAGTTCCCTCACTTTAATGTCTGTACATCTCAGGTCTAAATTGTTACTATAAAGTTGTTTTAAATTAAAACTTGGAAGTTCAAATTGAAAATTGTCTTGTATGCTGTAATCAGTTTTTGAAAAATATAATCGTAACACAAGATGCCATTTAAATAGTTATTTCCCATGATGTAATTACCAGTGAAGAAGAATAGAGTAGCTAAACTACAGTGAGATTGAATTTACAGCTGCTAATGCAGCTCTACTTCAGAGTACACTGTTGGCTGAAAGGTAGATGTGAGATCTCCCAAGGTTACAGGTTTTAAGTCTCAAAGTGTCCAGCAGATTTCTTCCTTCATAACCACACGTTTCAAAGAACTCAGAGGCTTGATTTTAGAACAGAAATAAGTACCCCTCAGAGAAGGCACCAGTACATGATTTTCAAGAAATTTCAACATTAAAACTATGATATAAAAATCAACATCTGTTCATAGAAAAATATTCCAAACTTTTGCCTAACCAAACATTTCCCATGTGAAAGGCATCTCCTGCTTCTTATGGCTTTTTAAAAAATTCCAAACCCAGATATATAAAGAGAGAGAAGGCTGGAGATACAATCATAATGAGCCATTAGTAGACATGATGACAGATATGTAAAGATGTCTATGCATCTCTGATTATCTCTTTATCTTCAGACTTGTCTTATCCTTTAATAGTAGTATGTTTTAATCCTATTTCGGTAGTTCATTTTGATATAACAACCTTATTGTTCCCCACACTTTAGATGGCACAGACAATCTGTAAGGTGATGAGAGGAACACTGTCTGCATTCTCTTCCATAGTGCTCTGCTCTATTGACCAGGACCAGAGTAGCTTCAAGAAACTATGAAGCATACAGATGTCCTTTCCCTTGTGGCTACCTTTTGCCCACAAAGGAACACATACACCTTCCTAAAAAGCAGAGTTTCCACAAGCTTAGGAGAGAATACATCAGATAAAAGCACTGCAGCTGCTGAATATGTTTTTATATATTAGAGCACTTTAAGATTGTGGGTATATTGCAAGTAAATGATTTAACTACATTCAGCTGTCCTGTAAGTTGTTTGTAATTACTGATTTTGATTTCAGATGTGCATAATAAAGTTCTCATCGTAGCTCTTTCAAATGCAGCAGCAATGCTGACTCTTCAGTACTTGATAGTTCAATCACACAGGATATCATCATATTCAAGTGAGAAAAAATAAAAAAGAAAGATAGAGGCAGAATAAGGTAATGCATGGTATTATTAGTGGCTCAAATTCATTTGCTTTGCAATGATAGCTACAGTCTTTGAAAAATTTTTATATTTTTAATCATATCTCTGGGAGTAGTCAGAGCTTTAATATTTCAGTAAGTCTATAAAATTTTTCTTTCATACATTGATAAATTTTCCTACATAGTCTAGACGAAAAGTTTCCTACTAGTCAAAAGTGATATCAAAATATCTTGTCCTAAAGAAGTTAGATGATCACACTGCATAAAAACAAAGCCAATTTTTCAAGTGTTGGGGTAAGTTAATTTGGCATATACTCTGATCTCCAGTAATCACCCATTTGCTCCACAGCTTATCACCATGATATTCAAGCACCTGTTTTTTTCCATTTTCCCCAACAAGGCGAGTTTTGGGTTTTTTTTCTTGGTTTCCTGTAGAATCAAAGCATATACATACATGCCCTATATATGTCTAGCTGTTGATAGTATAGCAGAACAAAATAATTTGTGAAACCCTCTAATTATAATTAGTATACTAAAACTTCTTTTCACAAGAACTATAAGCAGATAGGCTGACACAAAACAAATTGTGATTCTGCCAACACATTCATCAGGAAATATGTGAAAACACGATTTTATGAAGTAGCAAGAAATTTGATAGACCAAAAGATGAGAATTAGAGTGGGACTGAGGCCCAGATAAGTAATTACAGTGCTTCCACGCAAGCTGAGAAGAGATCATCAAGAAGAGTTCATGCTGAACAGTATGTTTAGCTTTGAAGAATTATTTAAACTTTTTGATTTTTAATTTTCATTTAAATTAATTTCCTGACAGATGATTTGACTTTCAGAACATCTCTTTCCACTTCCTTTTTTGAAGATGAGGGTCTTCTGGTGGAAAAACTTCATCACTGCCTCTTTTGAACTCCCGTTCTCCTTCCATCTCTTCTACTCTTCAGATGTCAGCAGAAATGTCCATCTTATTCTGGGAAATGAAGTTTTGCATCCTGTATGATGAAGAAAAAGAGTTTCAAACTAAAATTGGAATTTTACTTAAATCACCTCAGAACCTGTTCCACAAGTGAAAGCACTTTTTAATCTGCTTTAATTTGATGCCAGAATGTACACATAATCTGAATTAATAAGCTTTTTTTTACTAAAAAGACCAGATACACACAGTCTTTTGTTTACCTGCAGACCATGCAGCATTAAAATGAGTTTCAGGAGTTAATTTTAAAAGGACAGGAATTAAAATGGAAATTAAGGAAAATAAATGCTTTCAAAATTACTTTATTTTCAAAGACTCTTCAAATTCTCTGCAAATACAAAGTAGCAATTATGAAGACTGCTTTGTATATAAAAGGCAAAGATTTGTCTGTCTTCTCCAAGCAAGTTTTGCAATCAGATTTTAATACAGTATGCCCTTTTCTTAAGAGAAAACTGATTTTTCAATCCTTTGCACTGTATAAAGGACTTGAATCCCCACTGTAATGAAGTGTGAATGGTTGAACACAGGAGTATTTGAACAGCTATCTTCCTTTCAGTGTGCTGTATGTTTTAATCTGTAGGTAAATATATTTTAGAGAGATAAAACACAATGCAAAACTAGGGCAGGGGTTCAATAAATTAAGCTCTAGTTGTTCAGGTTCTTGGCCTGCAAAAGTGTACCCCTGAGACAAAGTATCAGTGTTTATGTTCTGATTCAACATCTTTGTCTAGTATCTGGCATGAGGGGGTTTCCTTTCTGTCTTAATCTTCTCTGGGCAGAATAACTGTTTGAGAGCTTGTTAGAACAGATTACCGTGCTGTTTATGGCTACTTCTGTCCAAGGACTGGTTTATATACTACACAGTAACTATTTATGGCGGAGATAAAACACGACTGTGCATCCTCCATAGGCAAACTGTGGTCCATCAGAAGCCACTGCTCATCAGAGAAGCAGAAGTCAGTCACATTAAGCTGTCCCTTTGCAACTAGCACTGAGACTATCTAAACAACCATTAAGACCTAACTACACTGAATCTTCTCTCCAGTTTAGCGCAGCTAAAACTTCATTCAAATTTAGTGAACCAGTATAATCACAACACAGAAGATGGACCTAATCTAAGTGGCTGTAGACACTAGTCACTTCAACTGCTTTTCTTTCTTATCTAGTGCACCCAGGTTAACACTATTCCATTAAAAAGTATAATTTATCTCACATTTATTCACTTGCTCGAAATTTAAGTATCCAGGTGTTCTCTTTAGCAAGAGATGCCTCTGGAGAGCAAGTAGGTATCTGAGCTAGTTAGGCTACTTCCCACTTCTGAGGTTCTTTTGTAGTTCATTTTGTTTTTTTAAGGCCCAGAGGCTATTGCTGGGAGCTGGCTGGGTTAAGAAACTGCTGCCTGTCCAGAGGTGCCCAGTGTGAGAGAGGGCACTTCAGTAGTACATTTGTACCTCGCAAGCTGGTTTCCTCGCCCATGCGATGGAATGCACGTAGCCACGCGCGCCCGGGGTTAATCAATCACCCAGGCGTAGCCAGAGATAAGTGAGTGGAGGCGGCCCTCACTCGGAATTCCAAGGGTTTATTGCTAAACTCCCGAAGGGGTCCAGACACGAGAGGCCCAACTTCTGTTCGGGATACACTTAAAAGGAATACAGAAAAGGAGGCAGGGATGATACAACAACCACCTAGGGGAAGAAGGGAAAAGGGCAGAACACAGGTCTGGCTACATTCTTTTAGGGGATACAAAGGGTATCTGTCAGCTGTCAATCACACAGACCGAGCCTACATCAGGTCACAGGAATTCAATGGGAGAAACCTTTCTCATGGGGATATGTAACCTTTGGAGCTGGCCCACCAGTAGGTTTCCTCTTTACCTGGACTTTGTGGCCCCCTGGCCATTACTGTGGCTGGTTCAGCCACCACAACAAGAGACTATCAAGAACCAAATGTTAAGCTTCAACTGTGTATTGACCCTCTAGATAATTATATTGACTGATATGAAACTTTTCAAAATCTGTAGGGCTTTTACTTATTTTCATAATTGTGTGTCCTTAAGTCCTCTCTTTTTACTCACATTAGCGTTTTGATCTCATAGCGCTATTTCTTTGATTCTGCCATTAATTCTAGGCTTGACAGCACTAGTCTGCTAAGAAAATCCTAGTAGTCCACTATGGGGACTGAATGAATACTGGAATTTTCATTTAACTGGTTTTTCTGATAAATCATGAATTTTTTTTCATTTGGAAAAAAACTTGTCCTTTTTTTCACTGTTTATTCCAAGCCAAAATATGTATCAACTGCCAACCTCACATGAAATACTGAATTCTACTCTAAATTATTCAACCCTTTAAAGTCCTTTTTTTGGGGGACGAAAATTAGAGCTTTCACTAAAAATGAAATAGTAAACTGGTCAGATTTTCAAAAAAGTTGTAAAAATCAATACAAAGCATGGCAACATTTCTAGAAATTGTTTCATATTGACAAGAGAGTCATCAATGGAACTCGAATTTAGGAATAGTTTCAACATGGCGACATTTACTATTTGCTACAAAGAGGTCAGCATTCAAACCCATGGCTGAATTAGCACATCCTGAAACATTACCATGCATCAGACAAACTGTTGTAGTTCCATGTGAGCTCTCCATCTGTGGTAAAATCCACCAAGGTAATTAGAATGCGTTTAAACTGGGAAAATGTGACAAGCCTGAAACTGTGAGTGGTCAGTTCTGTAACTCGGTAGGGGAGAGTTACATGCTATTATAATTGAGTCCTCAGGTTAGTTATTCCTGTGAATTGCAATATCAAAAAAATTTTTTAAGTCTTTAGCACTGCCTTTTCCTATTTAGTTTTACTTAGAAGAGAAAAGGAAATTCTCAAAATGAAGGCTAATGTACAAGCATAATTTGAAAAAAAAAACAGGGAACTACAGCTATTTAAAACAAATGAACATGTAACAAGCTTACAGCACTGTAACAGCAGGATACAGGAGAAAAAATGCTAAACTAGCCACTTCAAAAAATTGTTTATTAGAGCACTCATCTCCACAGCAGGAAATAAGAAAAATACTGGAACAGCCACCTTAAAAATAATTTATTAAAAAATGCATCACCAGAGATGTACAGAAAGAAAACAGTTTACCAACCAGCTTAAAATAAATTTATTCAACTATGCACCAGCAGGAAATACTATAAAAACGAAAATTTCCGCTGTGTGAAATAAATAAAATTATTTTCAAACAAGGGGGGAAAAAGTTCTTTTAAAATAGTTTTATATAACTTGCTTTGCATTAGTTGAGCATAAAGACAGCTCTATTCGCCAGTGGTTTCACCCTTCATGATGTCACATTCCCTGGCCCCATTCAACAAGCATGTCCAATATGCATTTAAACAGAAACATGTGAGAGCTCCCTGCTATCTCAAGTTTAAATGTTGATAAGCTCATCATCTTTAATAGCTGATCTCTTTAAATTATATTATATTTTAAATTAAATTTCTTGCAAGCCTATTTTGGAGAGGGTGATACAGCTGTTCTAAAATTTCTTTTCCAGCCAAGTCACGATTTTCGCTGGGAATCTGTCATCCTTCATGGTATGTCTCAGATGTATTTGTGTGAGGGTGGTACCCAAAGTCGCATGGAAGTGCAGTATCTTTAGAGAAGCCAAGGATTGCCTAATTACCAAGTAGGAGCATGCCAGTGTCTCATCCTTCTACAATGCTGTGTCGTTCCACTGGCCCCAGTGGGGCTGGTTCTGATACACGGTGGTAGAAGTGGCAACACAGTCATTCCAGGATATCAACTTGATTTTGCCATCTACTGTGTAAGCTCAGATATACTTGTTAGCCCCATAGATCATGGTTGTCTGTTTTTACAAATCAACAATGATCAACCAGCCTTGCTGCACTAAGGTGGAACATTTAGGATCTTTATTCCAGGCCGTTGCCTCACACGCAAGTGAAACGAACCTCATACATACTTATGCTCATCTCTCACTAGGATTTTTGTTGCACCAGTGTGAGCCAGGTTTGTCAGCCCAGAGAACTTCTTTTATATTTAAATAGCCCAAGCTCCCTCCATGTGTAGGAACAGGCTTGGGACAACAAAGGATGCAGTGATTCTGCTGTGTTTCAGTAGACTTAGATTAGCTACATGCTTTATCCGTGCCAAGCCTTGGAAAGCCACCATGCCTATTGATGCTATGCAAAAAGTCAGATTCCATGGCTCCTCCCAGCAGCAGTCACCTCTATTCCAACATGTCAGACTTTCTGTGATAGTAAGAATAGGAAACCCCTGCTCTCTGACATGTTACTCTAATATTTATTCTACGTATCCCTGCCCTTTCCCCTGAGGCAAGGAGAAGTCAGGTCCTGGACTCTCCTTCTTGATGTGGGTGAAACAGCCACACTGATAAGAAGCTCCTATCTGTTTGTATGAAAACAAAAACACAGGAAAAAATGACATGAAAAATATGTATGGTCTTAGCAATAATGATGAGTTGAGAATTGATCCTTCTAAGTAGCATTACTAAAAAACCAGGGAAGATGAACTCACATTATATACACAGTAAATACCTCCATAAATGGAAATAGATACGTGTGTGTATAAACATAGAGAGCAAAGGAGATAAGAAAAAGATGATCATTGACTAAAGCCTACTGTGTTAAAATGCGGTTATTATAACAGGTAGGTCCATGACATTAAAACATTTCACTACTTTTAGAGAAAGCTAAAATAAATGCAGTGAACCTCTTAAGAATTGATTCTGCATACAAGTCAAGGGAAGTTACTATTTGCATGAATAAAGACTTCAGGATCAAGCATAATCCTCATTTATATCTTACCCTGTTGTATAATTCAATAACTAGAACTGCAAGGTAAAAACATGTATAAAATTTAACCTATTGAGATGTGGCTGATCACTTCATCAAAAGAAGAGGATTGTGTTGTTGGATTGTGTTAAATCAAACTTCAACCTCTTTATGATCTTAAAAAACCAGCAGTAAAGCTGGTGTTGCTGCTTCAGGAAACTATTTGTCAGTGATGTTGATGATTATAGCCAAGGAAATAACCCCTAGCAAATTATTTATTCTATGAATTTCACCATTTCTTCTGTCCATGATTTGTCTAAGATGAGACAGCAATTCTCTCAGTGTTATACTTAGTTCAGAATTGTTTGGGATGTCATGCCTGAGTGCATCATGATCTGAAAGACATTCACAAACAGCTATTCAGATAACAAAACTGGCCTGACGCCTGTGATTGTCTCCAGGAGTTTCTCAGGTAGCAGGTGTCTCAATTCAGCCTTTTCTCACTGACTTCCCACGAAGCTTTGTAGAATATCTTGGAGAAAAAGTATGTGACCTCATTTCAAAAAAATTGCCTCACTGAACATCCATTTCTAACTCTGGAAAACAGCGGCTTAATTTAAGTTATGGGGAGAAAGATTAAAATATTGAAAAATGCCATTTTCTTGACCAGTTTCTACTGGAAATCCAGTCACATGGAGGCTGTGGAGAAAGCAAGTACCACAACTGGTAGCTCCTCCTAGAACAACCTTGCATTACCTTCCCCTTGGTATTTCCTAATTCATCTGTATGGTGGCAAGAAAGGAAAGCTGGAATGTTGAGGTCATCAGGTGGTCTCAAATACCACGAAAAAAAAGGAGCAATCTTTACGGTGTAAATTCTCCCCCAAGTCCTCCTTTCCAGTATCCTTCCCTCTCCTTTTCCTTTTTGGATCAACCTGCTGTGTATAAATAGTTATATTCAATAAATATTAAATAGCAATATTCAGTAAATAGGAATGCCAAGTTGATGGCCATTAGGGGTGACTCAAAACTCTATCTTACATTTTTCCTGTTTTCAAATACTTTGTATCTACGTGAAAACGTCAGTAGTGACACAGAACACTATGACCTCAAATAACAGCAAAATAGCAAAAATAGCAAAGACTTCAATCATGAGCAAATCCTTGTAGATTCATTTTAACACCCATATTCAGTACAGCAATGTTTACTAAGGATGCCAGGGATTGGTAAATTGATGCCAAAAAAGGTGTTCTCATTTCTTCATCAACTTTCTACTCACCAACCTAATGTTTATCTGCCTATTGTACTATTGCAAGAGATTTCTGGTTGGCTAGTAAAGGAAAATTCTCATGAGATTTCACCTGCACAAAGTACTAAGGTCTGAGCCATCGGCATAAGGAAAATTTCATAGTGTTTCAGGTATTAAAACTTGTTTAAAGTATTTCATGTGTCAGTGAGAATATTTGATATACCCTTTGGTTGTGTTGTGTACATTGGCTGTGCACTACCAAATACTCTTTTTCCCTTAATGGTTTTGGAAAAGGAAAATATAATGTTTTGTAATAGGATTATAATAGGTTCTTATTATTTTTGATTTTTTTAATAACAACATTCAGGAGATATTATAGTTCTCCTTTTATAGGAAAATTCTTTTTTGGTTGTATTAAAAATCATTCATCTAAGGAGTTTAATAACATTCCTATATAAAGAAGTTCTTATATTAATATGTGTATTTCATGCCATTTCAGCTGTAGTTCTATCTTTAATTTCATATAAGCTATTTGGAGTTGATTAACTACTATATAATCTCTGCCTGCCAAATACATGAAAAGTTGGTGGTGTATTTTTAATCATCTATATTCAGGGCTGGAAATTAATTTTACTTTGATTTTTTTTTAAACATCTCCTGATTAAAACTTAAGCAGTCAAACATCTCAGCCATTTAACTTCAATGTTGTGTCCTCCTCTATCAGAACAAAATTGGGCATTTTCCTATACACAATGGAGGAAAAAAAGCAATTACTATCAATCAGTGACTAAGCAACAGATTGGAGTATTTAGAAAGACTCATTCATACACAGATTTGCAGCAGTGTTCAGCTCTTCTGATTAGATTCCATAGATTTTAAATTGTAGCTAATTAGGCTGTCATAGGTTCATTAATGGCTCTACTGATTCAGCACTCCCTCACCTGCATGCATATTAAAGCTCATTAGCTCCCTTGTCTAAAATACCACCTGCATTAATTGCTGCTGATGCACTAGGACTCTTCAGAAGGCTCTTCTGACAACTGGTCTACCTGCTTGTAATACCCATTGCCCCCAGAGCTCTTCAGGAGAGCTAGCATGTAAAGTTCATAGTGTTTCACACATTGTAATGCTGCAGCTGTTGTGAGGGCAGTCAAGCCTGTTTTCTGCTTAACAGCAGGAAATAAATAATTAGCAATGCCTATACTGTAATGTTTACCACAGGACCAGTTTATTTGCTCTGGAATCTCACTACTGTAACCTACCTTACAATATCACCCACTAACAAAGTACTGGAGCAGATCCAAAGACATAAATAATCTATTATGACCAAGAAGAATAGCTGACCTCAAGTTTGACTATGTCTGATGTTCTGTGACCTCTTCAGATTAAATGTTTGGTGAATTATCTGCCATAAATCCAGTGGGCCAGGCCTGAGACACAGTTCTTACTAATCCTTTAGTCATTTATTGTATGTTGGTGTCCTCATAGGTATCGGAGCTAGGTTATGTAGCACAGGGATTACAGTCTACAGCTGGAGGGATAAAGCATGGCTGTAGTGGACTGGAAGATCCCTCTAAGAAAGTTCTCCTTGGCTTCTGATTTCCAACCAGTTACAATCACAGGTGGACCAGCGAGCTAATATATATCATAAATTCAAAACTCACTTGCTAACATTACTGACAAGCAAGTGAGTTTTGCTGAAAGGCTGTTAAATTGCAGACAATGTCTTGCCATGTCATGGAGAGTTCTGAGATAAGCAATGGTAACCTTTCATAGAAGGCGTCCCCCCATGCAGTTTTATATTTGCATTAATTGTGCTTAGGAAGCTTTATTTTTTTCTCCCAGGAGTTAAATATGGCTCCTTTCAAAGCAGCTTCTCATATTTATAGTATTATTCTCATACATACATACATGTTTGCATTATCAATCTTCCAAAATTTCTTTTTTCTCACTTCTTGGTACAAAAATAAACATTTTGAAGTAAATGTAATTTATTATGCTGATTTTATTATAATTAATTTATTGTTATTATTTCATTTAAATTTCATTGAAATAATTTTTTAAATATTGAAATTATAACAATTGATTCTTTAAATTTTCTTTCTTAGTTTGTTTATGTGGACATATAGATGTATGCACAAACAAGCATCTATAATCCCCTAGACTTTTGCTTATATTGCACAAGTAGAAAATTCACAAAGTTTTGCTTTGCTTTTGTTTGCTGTAAAAGTGTTTTGGGGGTGAGAATGAACTATCCTGATATCTTCTTTCCCTTGGAATTACTCAAAATATCTCCTGAAATTTTCTATCTTTTGCTAATTTTGAATAAGATATTTGGAAGAAGGAGCACTACAAGTGAAAAAACCTCTCTGTTTCACATCCATTATTGCAAACTTATCATACAAGCTGACATTTCAAATTTAATTCTTCAATGTTGAAAATACTTGATGGAACAGAGAATCCCTGTACAGTAAAATCTAAATCTTGTTTTGGTAGAAATCCCTGTCAATATATTGACTGAAATGATTAGTGATTCTTCAAAGAAATAGAAAAATATAGAAATTTTTAGAACTTTATGATTATTGTTTGAAGCTCTTCCTCTGACACTGAGTTCTTTCTTATCTATCCTTTTAAAAAATCCAAAAAAATTAATTATCAATGAGAAAAAGACTATTTGAGGAAATTCTCAGTTTGCTCAACAGTCACTGCAGTAGTTGGAAGACAAAGAACAGTTAGAGCTTTTACAGTTCTCTTCCTCTTTTTACTGGACACATTCTAGTGTTTGATGACACACATCACAGTTGCTGTTGTGGACGCTTTTACATCCTGTTATTTTTTTTTTCCCCTTTAGTATCATAAAAAAAAAGAAGGAACAAAATGTTATTTAGTTCAACCCTTTTTAGCCTACCTGAGTCCAAGTCTTGAGTGAGAGTAAGCACAGAAAAAAACAAGTCCATATTGTCAGTATAATTTTATTATGATCAAAGGCAGCATCCGTAGTTATAATAGTAGTGTCACTATGGTGAGAAATGAATACTTCAGAAAATGTCCCAGCCCATCAGGGGTTAGTGTAATGGGAATCTAGATAGGCAAGTTAAGGTTTAGGGATAATACTAAGCCTTTCACTGAATTTTGATCAATACTTTGATCTTGCAAGTCTGCATGCCACTCTGGGGAAAAAAAAGAAAAGAAACCACTGTATCAACAGCAGGTGTCTTAAAAATACCTTGCATGTGCACTGAGGCACAGACAGATGGAACCAGCAGAGCAAACTCACCAATGATGTTTTAGAGCCATTTTGGCAACGTCCAAATATAATCCCTTCTTCCCATCTGTGTAAATGCAGACAGATGTCAGCAGACCTGGGGTAAGAAAATGAGAGCTCAGTCGCCCACTTCTTCCCACCTTATTCATTCTTTCCAGTTGTGCAGGGCTCCGAAGCGTGACAGGAGGGTCTTATACTAGAGGACTTCATGTGAAGCAGAGTCTAAATCTTGTCAAAGTGGTGGCAAGTGAGAAAATGACTCCTTAGTCTGTATTTTGCTCTAAGTTTTATTCCTTTTCCTTTCTATCTTCCATTAATTAAATGCACTTGTGGACTGAAAACAAAAACATTGGCTCTTCATTTTTCAACTTTTATTTAGAGACTAGTTGCATTCCAGACGTAATCAGATTTACTAATTTATTTGGATTATATTCTTCACTTTAGACTGGTACAGATACAGCTTTTTTTCAGATGTGGTTATGATCATGACTCAGTTTCCGTGCTTATGGAGAAGTCACTAATTCTCAGGTGCTTTTCCATTAAGAGTTTATTTTTCCATGGTATGTTATAACACATACCAAGTAATGATAACTGACAACAATTTGCACCTTTACTGTCAGCCTCAGCTGAGTGACTACACCAGAGAGACCAATGTGTTTCCTTATCCTTAGATGTGGGAATTGGGACATGGCAGTTAGCAATGTGAGGATAGCTGCTGCTTTTTACCAGTCAATGAAGGGAATTTTTTTGACAGTCTAGTGTTTTCAGAATATATTTCTCTAAGAGTTTTTGAAGTATAAAACCACTCAAACCCCTCTATTTCTTCTATCTCTAGTACTCTGTAGAGTTTCTGATATTTCCCAGACGTGCTGTCTGAGAAGATCTGTCGCATCACAGTTGACTTCCCATAGGGGAAATACACAGGTGCTTCCAGCACTGCACAGAGAATAACAAAACATATATTTTGTAAGCATATACAGGATCAAATTGTCACCCAATGCTATACCAGAAGACATGTTGTTGGAAGGAATGTATTTCTTAGCCCACAAACAGATTACCATGCACTATCCCATGCAAATGCTTTTATGTACAAATCACAGAAGTATTTATCTATGCTGAACAATAGGATTATTTTCTTCCACTCACCTGCACATACATACAAACAACCTTTTATTTTGGAAGAGAACAGTTTGGAAGAGGACTGTTTGAAGTATCAAAAATTATATTTTTCCAAACATCTGCCTTTCAGCACTCCAAAACAAGTGTTGTGTGAAAGAAAAATCAGAGGCAAATCTGGCAGGGAAGATGTAGCTATTCCTGCCACTTTTTCCCATAGAGTTCATACTAAAACCTCTCCTTTAACTTGGGATTAGTTATTACAGCCTGCTCGCCAGGGCACAGATAAGAGCCACTGGCTGCCAGCCAGGAAGCACCATGGCCACCTGCCAGCTGCCTGGCCACTGTCAGAGAGGGCTCTGTGGGGATGGTGTGCAGGCACACACGACCTGCACCGATGGCTTGGACATGTCCCTGCTCGTGCAACTTTCTGTGGGCCACAACTGCAGTCTCATTTGCACCAGGCAGCTCAGTGCCAAATATCGACATTAGGAAACATCGCCATTGTTCATTAGTGTCGCTGAGACCTGGCTTTGGGTTAGACCTGGAGATTTTGCACTCTGTTGGAGAAGAGCATTTCTCTCCTTCATTTTTCTTGGCATAGGAAGAGAATATAAGGGCCCGTCAGTTTTGTCTCTCTCATTTAGTGACCTGTTCAGCCAGAATATCTAAAACAATAGACTAATACCTATTACAAGCAGGTATGAAGCAAAAACCAGTTTTGATGCACATTATATTTCTATATTTGCTTTAAATAAACTAGAAATGCCCCTACTTTTCTTTTCTTAAAATGTTTTGTCCGTTTATCTTTGAAACTGCAATGTTAGCAGGAAAAAGATCCTCTCAAGTTCTTGCTGCAGTGTCTTTTATTTTTCTCACACAAAAGGGAGTGCACAGTGCCTTTGAGACCTTAAAGAAACCTGACTAACAGGACAGGCCTTTGAAGTTTAAAAAACATCTATAATCTACTTTTACTTAGTCTAACAGAAGAACCATATTTACCATGCTCATGTCATTATGGATTTTAGGTTTTTGTTCTGAGTACAAGGTGTATGATAGTCTGGAGATTATCAATTTGGGATACATTTGAAATTTGACTTTGATCTCCTTAAAGCTATCAATCTCAGCTTTAGAAGGAACAAAGAGATAAGAGAAACTGGAAACCTAATTTGCATCTGATACCTCTGGAAAAAAAAGCAGAGAAAACAGGGAACTAAATAACTAGAAAGCCAAAAGTCTTGCTCTGTGCACTGCAGGGTCTTTGTAAAATTGCTTGTTTTATAGCTAGAGAGACACCCAACAGACTGTAGTGAGATAAAATCCAGCAACTCAATTATAGCCATGGGCAGCCTTATTCTTTATATGGCTCATAAAACTAGGATTTGTTTTTAATGATGAACTAGAACCTGTGTCTTCTGCAAGATATAAGCCAGAAGCCACACAATAGGGGCATTTATTTATACTTCAGAAAGAAGCCTGATAAAAACTGGATGTTAATTATAAAAGGGAATACAGGAATAGCACTCTGTTAAGAGCTCTGCTTGAAAGTGTGTTTTGATGATTTTTCTTTTGAATCAATTTCATCCACTCTCTTATCACATCACACCACATCTTCACCAATGATTCAATACCAACATACAAATGCTGCATGCCTTTCTTCCCATTATCTATATGAATGAAGTGCCCTACCAGAATGGGTCAGGAAAGCCATTGCCTTTTCCTTTTGTAATTGTTTCCTAAAAAAAAATACTTCTCTTCTGTTGTCTGCAAGGAAATGACCAGGTCAACACGCACTTCTTCAACCTTGTAAACTCTAACATAAAAAAAATAACAGTGAATGCATTGGAAAAAAATATACCAAATCCCTAGCATGGCTGAATGCTTTACTACACTCAATTCTCCCCTAAGAATAAATGCAAGGTATTTGAAGGAGATGCTAGCAGTGTCATTTAATGCAAAAGGGTGCACAACTTTCCCTGTAGAGCACTCACAGTCTTCAAATGGCTGAAAGACTACAAGACACCACACACAGTCAAGAGGATGAAGAGCTCTGGGGATTGTGTGTGAGTGGATACATAGCACCAGTCCCCCAGCCAGCTTACAAACCTGCAGGGAGGGATGGCTGCAGCAGAGCTAAACTCTGGGATGATCCAGCCTTCCCATCCTCTCCAGCCGCTTCCTTCTGTACCCTGAGACCCTGTAGTTCACACTCTGTAAATTCACTGTCAAGCCCTCCAGGCAAACAGCGAGAGCCTTCATGTCACTGTGTATGAAAATACCTGTGACCAGGAGCGAGAGCTGCCTGTGCCTTACACTCTGACGATTGCAGCCAGTGGTTTGAACAGAACAGGCTCTCGTCGGCCTCATTTAATTATCTCGTAAGGGAATTGCTTGTGCATCAGTGGGCATGAATTGGGGGACATACAGACACCAACTGAAATCCTGTTTTTACACCTACTGCTAATTGCAAAACTCTCGCTGATAAAAAGTGGGGGTGGAGTGCAAATTTCATCAATTTAAACTAAAAATTGAAATCCCTGTAGGAAAATGAGAAAGCGTCACACAGAGTTAAAGGAAGGACATTTGACTGTTGAGATAAGTCAAATAACTTGCAGTGGATAACATGATCTGTTCATAGCTGAGGCAATATATATCTCACTTCATTCCTAAACAGCTTCTGGAGGTGTGCATGTCTGCCTGTGTGGTGAGGCTTGAGGGGGCCTGAGGGGGTTTGCTGCAAGGAGGGTGTGTTCTTTTATTTTTACTAATGACAATCTGTAGGTAATTTAAGTCAGAAAATGAACTTTCACAATTTTTTGCTTAATAGTCATACCCTCAAATTCTGATTAGAATCTACAGGAATTTCAATGATATTTTGTCTGTATCAGATGATACAAATAACGTGCTAGTTTTAGTGCACATTCTTTTATTTTGTGTTTCAAGCATTCCTTTATTATCCCTGTGTCTTGTGACAGAAAATTGTCTTTTTCCCCTCCATTCGGTGAAATATTTAGTGAATAAAATTCTCCTTATTTCAAGATGTTCTTCAGCAGCAAGACCTAAATACTCACTGATGTATTTGAAAGCTGTGTAAGCTTCTGCCTGAAAAAAGGATATCTAGGGTGTAATGCATTGAAATATGAGACCTCTCAGTGGATGTGGAATTTTATTTCTTTATTTTTATATACATTTTTTTTAAATTTAAAATTAACTCCATCTGGCAGTCTTTTGCTAAGCTTTTTAAATTGTTGGAAGATTTCCATTTATGGAATTGATCACTGACAATATTTTTCTTCTTTTCCAATGATATAAATCAAGAGCAATTTTGAAAATGTCTAAAATGCTTTTGCACCTTGGGAGCTCAATTACTTTTAAACTCATCTTGTCACTTCTGGTGTCATTCAAAACTGGGTGCAAAATAACACCATATTGACAAAATTTTATTAGACTACTATGAATAACAACAAGATTAACTACAGAAAATTTAGTGACCTGAAAATTCTTTGGGTCCATTTACAGTCACAGGGATCATGTTCTTTCTTTTCTGATTAGTGCTGATGATCATTTTATCAGTATATTTTACTTGTTGACATAGGTTTTAATACTTTGCTACAAAATTCCTCTTTTTTGGTGTGAATAAACTTCAATAGATCTGTACTCTAGTTTCACCCTAATAGATTTTTCTTGCTGAATTGTTTCTAACAAACTATATAGAACTAATTCAATAAAAAATGTTGTGATTAGTAAAGCAGATCCATGGGTAAGTTCCACAATGAATGAAGCATTTCTGAATGAAGCATACAATCAATGAAGCATTTCTGTCAACTCTGTATTGTAATGCCAGTGTTGGATTTCAGTGAACCAGAAAGCATGACAATGAAATATAATGTGATTACTTTAAAGAAAATAGGTACAGAAATGGAGAAGTGTAGAGGAAAAGGACTGAGAAAATAATTCTTTAACAAAGACATCATTCATTGGCAGCCTAATTCAAAGCACCTAAAAAACAATGGAAAGCCTTGTAATACCACATAAACTGGCTTCGGATAAATATTTGGTTTTGTCTCAAAGATGCAAAAGTTGCAGCACAGTGAATATGACTCTTTTTCTGGTTTACAGGCAAAATGTTTATTTCTTTACTTGGCATGGAGGACTTATCTAAGAGCTACAGCATTATAGATTATAGGACAATAAGACCTGATAATTGTTAACAACAAAAAAAAAAACCAAAACAAAAAAAACCAAACAAACAAACAAAAAAAAAGAACCAACAAAAAAAAACCAACACAGTGGACTGCTGATCTCCTTTCTGAGTAGAATAAATAGAAAGTTGTGTCCTTTGATGACCATCGTACTTGGTTCTGATTGGTTTATGCATCTTTCCCAACCTTTTTTTATCTTTATGCCTTCTTTTCCAGCACACTTCTCTGCTCAAGCTTCAATACACCAGAGCTGAACAAGCCTAGCAGGCAGCCTTTAACTTTCAACAGACACAGAAAGAAGATAATGCACTGCAGCAGAAAATTAGGTAAGCTTTATTCATACCCCCTGAAATAAAGCACATTACCGGCCATGAGGACTAAAATGTGCAGATAAGACCTCCCAGAATGAAAACACATGCATTTCCACTAGGAACTAAATAGTGTCTTCCACGGAAACTCTTGCTCCCCCAGTTCTTGTGTCAAGGATGATAAAATGTATCACATGGATTTATTGACACTGGCTCTGTGCTCGTGCGTAAGGAAAGGGAAAGGACACAAAAAGTCATGCCTTCTGCACTTGTCTTGCAGCAGCATTCCCATACTGAGCAGTTGTTAAAATTGCAAAGACTGCTGGAAGCAAATGCTGACATTAATTAGCCTAATCAAAAAGGGTCAGGAAAAGAAGAAGGTTATGACCACATAACCTGACATCTTCTGGTAAGAGATTCAAGCCTTTTGTAGCCTTTGCAGTTGCCTGGAAATCAGTTGAAAATACTGTTTAGTTCTTACTAAAGATTTAACATGAACCAGACATGAGGTGCTATGATAGCACTACTTGTCTAGACATAGTGCATAGATTCAGTAAGAGAAAGCCCTGGAATTTCAGTAAGTGTGGTGAAGTTTGTGAAATAATATCAGTGGTTTGGTTCAGTTTCATTCTCTTTTCTCTACACTTGGCATTTTATGGAGCTGTGTATATATAGAGAGCTACTTTGCAAACCTGAAAAAGTGTATCAAACAACACATTGAAAATGGATCATAAAAAATTAGTTTCTATTGTACTGTGGTATCCTACTCTTACAAAACTAATTCTTAACATTCACCAAGGCTAAATGAACTTAATTTATTTACAGTTACATTTAATTAGCAAAATACATTTATGATTAATCCTTTTTTTGAAAATGCTGGCCACCAAATTTCTCTCCCCAAACATGAATTGGAGATTATACATTAGGAGAACATTTGTTATAAATGATGTTAAGAAATATTTTTCTCATAGAACCACAGGCTCAAAAAATATCTTTAATTCCATATAGAAGATACAGTAAAAAAGTAAGAGTAACAAAAGAAGAAGGAAAGGAAAAAAAGTTGAAGTGCACTCTCAAAAACTATGCAGATTGCAGGGAAGTTTAGCAATGTTATTTGAAATAATTTTTCCTCCTTTGAAGTCAGCAGTCTTGAGATGTTATCATGTGCTGATTTTGAAATCTTATGTGATCATATTCTGATTAGTTCTTCCACTCTCCAAGGATCATTGCTTGCATAACACTGTAAACTTTTCTGGGTTGATTCAGCAAATTATATATGGAATTAAATTGTAATGCAGAATAATTCGTACTCTCTTTCTTTCAGGATAATTGCTTATCAATTGAAATAATTGATCAATCTTATAAAAACAATCCCTTTTGTCTTAGGTGAATTTGTTTTGTAGTTAAGCAGAGGAAATTCAATCCACAGAGTATTTATATAGCATCTCTTACCAGTGTTGAAACCAGTGACGCTATTTTTTTTTTGAAAGTGCAATATTATGCTATTTCATCTCATTACAATATTTCACTGTACTGAGATGGCGTGTACGTGTCTCATGTACCACTTATAATCTGACCACCACAAAGTTATGTCATAAAAGAAGCCATATTAGGATATTAGGGGAATGATTCACTTTCATATTCATAAAAATCACTATTATAGTTATTATTAAAGCTTAAGCTGTAAAAGTACATAAGGGCTGCAGTGGTGATGAGTCTCTTATGCTGTATATGCATGAACACCCAACAAAGTTCATAAAACTTCTTCCAGATTTCAAGGCATTCAGCAGTGGAGATAAAACCAGCACTACTTGACATTTCAGAGAACTTGCAAGAGAGAAGCTTCATCAGAAAGTTTCGGCACTATGACACTGTGGAGCATGCAAAGTGGCAGTTGTTTCTTCTAAGGTTTTCGGCTAATTTTCAAGAACTACAGGAATATATTGCTGATGAAGATGCAGCACTTCAATGAGTATGCAAACTATACTATTACATCTTTGTGGTTCATCTATCATCACACAACATCTGACACCTTGATAAATCATCATTTATTTCTAACTTAGTTTATGCACTATTTTTCTGCAATGTAGTTGATTATATTTCTAACAGATCCTAATTTTCAAAGGTTTGCGAAAAAGTAGATCCTCTTCTAGAGTTCAAGTCAAAGAAGATAGTAGTAATGGGACATTTGTAGCATTTCACCTCAAAGTTAGCAATTCGTCTTGGGATCAAATCAGAAGAAACGGAAGTTATAACTATACAAAATTTTGATCATCTCCACAAAGTGAATTTATTGTCTCCATTCAGTTCCCAGTGTCCATGCCGAAAAAACCCAAACTACGTCTTGCTTTCCCACCCAATTGCTGGCGTGATTTCAGTGAAAGAATATACCTTTCATAGGCATAAGCTTTTCTGGAAGTCAGAACCAGTGTAATAAAGAAAAACTGAAAGCATTTTATTTCCCTCTAAATTTACAGACAACATATTCTATGTGTTTAGTTTATATTGCAGTCCATCTTTTATCTTGGGGTATGTTAATAATCATAGCAATGACTGTATCTAAAACCCTAGGTGTGTATGACCCCTGCTTTCAAAGAGCAGTAATCACAGGATCACAGAATTGTTGATGTTGGAAAGAACCTCTGGAGATCCTCTAGTCCAACCCCTCTGCCGAGGCAGGGCCACCTAGAGCAGGTGACACAGGAATGCATCCGGGTGGGTTTAGAATGTCCCCAGAGAGAGAGCCTGGGCAGCCCGTTCCAGTGCTCTGCCACCCTCAGTGTAAAGAAGTTTTTCTTTTTGTTGAAGTTGATCTTCTTGTCTTTTAGTTTATGGTCATTGCTCCTTGTCCTGTCACTGGACATCTCTGAAAGAGTGTGGCATCCCTCTCTGGGCACACACCTTTTGAGATATTTATATGCATTAATGAGATCCCCTTTCACTCTTCTCCAGACTAAATAGATCCAGCTCCCAAAGTCTTTCCTCACGGTGAGAGATGCTCCAGACTTCAGGAATTTTATATTAGTGATGATTTTATATGAGTGAAGCAATTAAAACCAAGACACCAGTGATGGAAGCTCTACAAGGATAAAACTGATATCATACTCATGTAAAAATAATGGGTGGGTGGGTTCAAAACATTGATGTATTGCAAAGGAATGAGTTTTAAGGCATCATAAAAGCCCACATTCTGCTTGATTCAGCGAATGATATTTGGCTGATTTTCTCTGGGAATCAGAAAATAAGTAAAACCTGGAGACAAGAAAATAAGAATGTCCCTTATTCAAGGAAGTTCAAGGAAGGCATGCCTTGATTATTTTTGCAAAGGAAAATTCCACCAGTATAAAACTAGAGAGACGAGAGTTATGCTGCATCTTGAAACTAAAAGTGAAGGAAATCTGTTACATGCTCAAGGCTATTGAGAAAAACTGATCTGAACAGATAGGTTTTGTGCATGGCAGAAAAATATGTTTCAATGAAAGCAGGAAGATTAGTAAGAGATAGTGCTGTTGGGTTGGATGGATATTTTTCATGATGCCACAGAAGCAAAAGTAACACAGAAGGAGAAAGAGTATGGATATTAACCAAAAATAACTGAGGGCCTGTCATTCTGTCACTCTTAAAGTATTTATACATGAGGAAACAACTTACATACAAAGTATGCTATGCTGGAATTTCCAAGTATATGCCGTATCATCTTTTCATAAGACTGCTCTGGTGTAGCAGGGTGGAGAGGATAACAGAACTTGCAATGCTCACAGAGAGTAAGGTTTGTTTCATAGTGGAGACTATACAGAAACAACAGTAAATAGGTATCTAATAATTTGGATGCACTTCGAAACACACTGAAGAGTTCTCACACACATTGTGACTTGTTTTTAAACATCACTTTCATAAAAGTCAATACATTTCAGAAATTGCCTGTAGTCTAGTAGCAGTATATGTTTCCATTGTACCAATCTAACATAATCACTGCTATAATACCTCTTCCCAAAATAATTCTCCTTCCACAACTCCCTTTTCCCCTAAAGATTAAAACTAGTAGCAAATCCCAGTCTCTACCTGCAGAGAACAATGTGTTTTGAAGGATGATAGCTCTCTTAGGCAAAGGGAAAAGAATAAAGAGGAAGCTGCAAGTGAGCTGACAGCATCAAGCGAGTACATGATGCTTGATCAATGCTTACCTTTGTCAGAGACATTCTTTAGGGAAATTTTCCATTGCAAATGTCATACAGTAAATGAAGTAGAACAGAATTAATACTGAACCTGCAAGATTAACAATGAAATTTTCAGGCTTGCATTTCTTTGCTGCTTTTCTTCTATAAATGCTCTTTAAATTGTCTAGATTTGGGAATGAATTGATATACCCTAGCTGTAAGCATTGCTTTTTTAACCCGCTTATGATCTCAAACACACATTACAACATTGATTTGGTTTTAATTGAAAAAGCACCCCAACGAACTTTTCATGTATTCATATAGAACATTGATACCAATGTATAATAAAAAATGTTGAAATATTTTTGCAACCAACCAGAATGGCAGCAAGAGAAACTTGTTTTACTCCTTCTGTATTTTTTTTTGACCCAATACAGGTGGGAGAAATTGGAGAGAACAACAGTGAGGGAGAAACACTACAAATTTTGTGTTAAGGAAAGGGAATTGTGTTGGGGTTTTTTACAGCTATTCTCAGGCCAAAAAGAGAAATAAGTCATCCTTCCGGTAAAATGTCATAGAAATTAAACAGGTCAATCAGTATAAGTGGAGGATATGTAACAAGGAATAATTCCATCAGCAGCACAGGTAAGTAATGAAGATGATAGGATTTTCTTACGTTAGAGTATCAAATCTAACATATTGGTCCCTTGCTGGTGTTGTTGTTTTCCTTGACTCACACAGTGACGAAAGACATTATGATAAAATACTGGAGAACAAAAGAGTGCTTATTATATACTCCTTCACACTAAGAGATGGGCATTGTCTTTTGTGTGTCAAATTAAAACACTTAATAATCATTTTAACACTCATGCGGCAATGAGCCTTTTTTTTTCTTTCTATTTCTTTTCCTTCCCTCTTTTTAACAGGATATTTCATTCATTTCTAATTCTGCTTAGGACCCACTTTAGTAATACTTTCTGCCTTAGATTAATTACCCTGATCTAATTCATTTAGTGGAGGACAGCTGTGGTACGTGGGTTGCCCACTGATGTATTGTGTTAAATGACGCCCATCTGTCATTGCAGCATATCAGCATGGATGCAGTGTCATCCACTTCATTGGCTCTGCTGAGATGTGAAGTACAGCTACAATGTTTACCACTGTTGTTAATTTAATATCTACACCTTTAATAACCTGACTGCTGTCATTTGCTGAACAATGATACATGATGGCCAGCAAACAGCCAGATAGAAGGCATTAACATGACAGTGGAGTAGGCCATTTGGTACAGTTAATTAGAGCACTTCTGGGCAAGCTTGCTGTTGAGGGTCTTGTAGGGCATTCCCATGCAAAAATACCATATTGAAAATAAAGGTAAAAAAACGACTTTCCTGTTAACAGTGATTTTGACAAGTATGATCATTAGCCCGTTCTATCGACTCAGAAGTGTTATTTTTTTTTATAATGGCTACTTTCTCTTATGACTGATCAGTCCCCTGCTCTATCCTCCAGCCTGCTTCTTGTCTTCCCTCGTTTCTTTTCCCCTTTCTCTCTCTGAAAAATGGAAATGTTAGCGATGCACATCCAAACATACACTGTCGTTTCAGTGGTTCATTTCAGTAGAGTGCATAGGTTTATAGTGGTTTATATGTATCCAAAACCAGTGTGGATTTCTCATTGTGCAATGTCAGGTTCAGTAATTGACCCTTTAATGAATGTGAAGAAGTAACCCATTCAAAGGATTCTATCTGTCGTTTTCTTTCTGAATGGGAAAGGTAATACCAAAAGAAAAAATGGTAGATGCCTATCACAAAAGTTCTCTTACACCATAGACAAAAATATGAATATTGATGTTCAAGTATTCTCTAGAGAGATGCTTTATAATGGTTTCCCTGTAGGCTTACATGAAGACTTAACAGAATTACAGAAACACATACTTATGAAAAGCATACCATGTGCTCTTAACCCACTTTCGTGCATCTCTGCAGACAGAAATAGACACACACATCTGACCACACTGTGGTTGTCCTTTTTGGGGAGCTGGGGAAACCCATATGATTGCCTGAATCTGGTAGTGTGTGATTACTGTTTTAAGACTCTTGGCTGTGTGCCTCAAGAACTCATTCAGCTTTGGAGGAAGACTCCCACCTGTTACACCAGCTTGAAGAACCTCAGGACTCACACAAAATAATTTGGAGTATTATTCAGAGAAAAACCTTGCTGAGTCCTTTGCTTTGTTTCTTTTTTAGGATGCCCTAAATAGGAAGAGTGTCTCAATGGTCACAAGGTGGGAGAAATGTCCTTGCACATATTTCCTATTCAATTTTACATTGCCTGTGAATAGAAGTATTTGTTGGTGTTTTAAGGGATCTGGGACTTCATGTTTGTCTCCGTTTTCTAGTTGCAAAATTGAGACTTTCCTATCTCAGCTGGCATTGCAGTAAATGCCTTGAGACCTTCATGTACAACACAGATGGACAACACTGATTGAGGCTTGAGAGGTCCTAAAGGTCTAGGTTAGGTGAGATGACTCACCTTGTCCCCAGGCTGGTCTAGTTAAAATAAGCCTGGAAGCTTCTGTAGACAATTATTAAGATTAATTCACTGTAGTCAACACTGCAGAATCGATATGACTACATTAAAATTGAGCCACTTCTCACTATTTAGTCTGAATGATCCATTTACAGCTGGATTAGGGTGGTTTTAGGAATGAATCAGAACCAAAAATGAAAATCCCTCCTGCAGTAGGAAGACCTGCAGTGAGAAACCTGAGGGTACAGCCACAATAGAGGCTTAGAAAGCTCTGTAAAGAACAGCTTCATGCCGTTCATGAAAGAAAGATATAGCTCCTCATTTCCCCACACTTAAATAAAGTAAACCCAGTATCTTCCTGTGGAGATTGCTTTGCCAGGACTTGCAAGAGTTTTTTTAACATGTTCCTGAAAAATTATGAAGTAATATTACCAATGGTCTAGGGTTCACGAAACTGACAACAGGAGGTATGATATATTTTGAAAAGTATATACATTGCCACACTTTTTACAAAACAGACAAAATAGTTCTAGCTGCACAGCTAAGATTTAATTAGTACCAAATCTCTTATTTCAACTACTCAACATGCCATTCATCTACTACTTTTCTTTTGAGAAATAATCTATAGGAAATCAATGTCCACAAGAATTTTAGTACACCAATTTTTAAAATAAAGGTGTTTTTTATTTTTTATTAAAAACCTCAGATTAGCAGAAACATCATAGAGAATGCATTCCAATTGATAATATACAACTGTTATTTTAATACATTTCCTACGTTTTTCCATCATACAAAGGAATATTAGGAACTACCACACTGTGAATAAGGTGTCTGTGAAGATCCTGAATGTAAAGCCAAGGAGTTACTCCACGTATAAATACCTTTGCTGACTGCTGTGACGTGTACGTAGTCAGCTATGAATGCAGATAAACAGCTCCTTGACCACAATACAGTCAGAGCAAAGCTGTTGAATTCTGCTCCAAACCGTTTATATGTTGAGAGTGAAAAATTTACATGGCTTTGAGAAGAAACACAGTCCCAAACCTTTCTGGTTTTGAGGCCTATAAAATGGCTCCCGTACTTATGTTTGCAAGAAGGAAACTTTTTTTGTGTATGTTCTCCTACCTTTCGCTGAAAGAATAAAATAAGACGAAGAATAGATTGCTTTAATTGACTGGGTGTTCCTTAGGTTCAACTGAAAATAAGATTTTTCTTTAAAGCAGTCTTCCTGAGATCTCACACATACAAACACCTGGAGACAGACAAATAGGGTCTGGAGAAAGAGAAAAAGGCAAGTTTTTTTAATAGGCTCAGTTTTTAACTGCTTCCTTTTCCTTTTAGAGTAATGATATATCTTGCCTGACAAAAATATAAGCTAGCTGAATCAAAGGAAAGCAGACAGGTCTTGGAGAAGCAGATACAGAAAAAGAGATTTGATTCAAACCAGATGTGCAGTCATTCTTGACTCCCTTTAAGACAGGGGAAGGTACCTTGGGAGGTATTAATCTGATTTTTAAAAATATACCTAAATAAGCCCAGATGAAAAATTCTGTAAAGGAAACTTATCTCAAGAGAAATTCTTCAAGATTTGAAACCCCCTTGTTTCAGTGGAGAACGACACTTTCTCATTGGATAATATGTTCTCCATTTATTAGGTAGAAGACTTCTACAATTTAAAGCCAAGAAATGTCTGTAGGGCACTGTGGAAGTTATACTAAGAATATGTTTGCTACGTTAAGAATCTGTACTGCTATCTGTGTAACACATCGTTTCCACCATTCTTCCCACTTAGAGCTGTTTGTCTTTTACTCAGAAATCTCACACAGTTTAACAAGACCAAGTGCAAGGTACTGCACCTGTGTCAGGGCAACTCCCAGTATCAATACGGGCTGGAGGGCGAACAAATGGAGAGCAGCCCTGCTGAGAGAGAACCAGGAGTGCTGGTGGGTGAGAGGCTGGACATGACCCGGCCATGTACGCTCACAGCCCAGAGAGCCAAATGTGTCCTGGGCTGCACCAAAAGCAACCAGCAGGGTNATTCTGCCCTTCTGCTCTGCTCTGCTCTGTGGAGACCCCATCTGCAGTGCTGCGTCCAGCTCTGGAGTCCCAGCACAGGAAGGACATGGACCTGTTGGAGCAATTCCAGAGGAGGCTACCAAGATGATTAAAGGGATGAAACATCTCTACTATGTGGAATGGCTGAGAGAATTGGGATTGTTCAACCTGGAAAAGAAAAGGCTTCAAGGGTGACTTATTTGCAGCATTCCAGTACCCGAAGGGAGCCTACAAGAAAGTGGGAGAGGAACTTTTTAAGGGGAAACATAGTGCCAGGTCAAGGGGGAATGGCTTCAAACTGAAAGACGGAAGGTTTAGATTAGTTAATAGGAAGAAATTCTTTACCTGATGATGAGGCACTGGAACACGTTGCCCAGAGAAGTTGTGGTTGGAAGTGAACACATCTCTGGAAGTGTTCATGGCTGGGCTGGTTGGGACTTTGAGCAACCTGGCCTAGTGGAAGCTGAAAGCAAGAAACAGTGCTATGCAATGTAAAGCAGACTTTTTCCTAACAACTCTGAAGAAGGAAGCAAAAGCATTTAGGAATGGCAGATGCGTGCATGGGATGCAGCAGGGAAGATATATAAATCGAAAGCAACAGCCATTTTCCAAAGAGACAGCAATGTGCTAATGTTATCATACAAGACAACTTTGACAAAAATGCAGGTCCAATCACCTTTCAAAAAATTTTTCATTTAAGCTGCAACAATCACAGAAATGGTCCACCAAAGTAATTGATGGAACAAAGCACCTGCAAACTGAGATAAGAAGACTCTGAGATAGAGTATCCATACTAGAAAATATAATGGTAGGAAAATAACATGATTGCATTAAGGAGGAAATTTCTCTATTTAATTAGAGGTTAACATTGGTGCATGGGCATAATTGCATAAACCAGCACATATATATTAGGGCTGGAAGTTATAAAATGGCTCCTGATTATCAGGGTCTCAGCCACTGCATTCCAAGAAGAGTGACTGGAGCTAATGGCCTGCAGGATTTTAGTATGGAATTTTATAAATTTTAATAAGAAGTCGAAGAGAGAAAAGAGAACTATCTGTCTAGTCTGTGGCATGGGTCAAAAGAACCCTGTGGAAACCCAGAAAACATTGTATGTCCCCTTGGCCTAGAAATGCTAGCTTAGATTTCCTAAAACACAGTTATGGCGCTGTCATCCTGCTCATAAGCTGCCAAACTGCCTCTTGTCATTTTACAGGGTTAAATGAATATTCACTGTGACAAATACTGAAATTGAGTAGCCTCATCCCTAGCTACCCAACCACTCAAGTAAAGGCTTGTTCTGAGATTTTGTCTCTTGCCCAGTCCTAACACATTAAACTATTTTCTACAAGAAAGGATGTCTTGTGCAAGGTGGAGTGATGTATCTCTTCAAGTCCACAATGCAGAACACTTGATTAAGCCATTACAGAGGAGTGAGAGCTCTTTGTTTGGAGCATTAAATCAAACAGAGAGCAGTGCCATAGCAGTACCTAAATTTTTTTGAATATTTTAGTTTAAAAGAAGTTATTAAGTTCCTTTAAAATGCAATGCTTGAAGTAGGTTTTAGCAATTAAGTAGTTAAATAAAATTATGTGCACAGACACAGTGAAAAATAGATCTAGAGCTTGTTTTACCAAGATAATTGCATACCTCCTGCATGTAATTTGAATGATTTTACTGGGTATCAATGAACTGCTAAACTTTGGAATTAGATTAATATTGCTATTCTTTTCAGTTCAAAGATAAAGAAAATATGTAAGGAAACGACTGTATGGAAAAGACTTTTTGTGACTTCAATGAACTTTAGCTTTTGGCAGTTTCTGAAAAAATGCTTCCCCTCCAAAAAGAAGTCACCCTTGCTCATACATCCTAGCTACTTTCAATTTAACACTGTACATCATAAAAGCAAGAAAAATCTAAGGTTAAGAAAAGAAAGTTCTTCCTTTTCTGAAAGAGATCTGTGAACAGGGCAACAGCCCTTCAAAGGGCCAGCTTCCTAATCAGAAGCAGTTCCATCAGAACTATTGAGGGAGGGGGGGAAACAACTGGGAAAATCAATGAGACTCTTTAAATACTTTGTAGTTCCTTCCACAGTCAGCTGGTCCATACAAGTTTAAGGTTAATTTTGCAGACAGCTTGCTGGCTTTTAGAATTTAACATTTTCAAAATATGTGCAACTCCTTGGAATTCCTACTTGTATGGGCTACAAAACAGAAAACAAAAATTAGCAACAGCAAAAATGCCAACATTTCTATGCTGTAGATGCCCAGCCAGGCTTGTTGGTGGCCTTGGACATGACTTGATGTGCAGTCAGTTCCTTGATCATAGATCACTACGTGAAGTCTCAAGAGAATAGACCAATGAAGGTACACAGAATGGTATCTCTTTTGCTTCTTAGGGCAACAGAGCAGGAGCATCTAAGTATCTGAGATATAGTAAAGCAAGTCATAAACTTCAGGCTCTCTCTGGGCAGGAGACTGAAAATGGGTCCTTGGCCAGCACTGTGGTTCAATCTGTGCCAGAAACCTTGCGCATCTCCCTGCCAGATTTGCATGTATTGACCCTACGCCTTCCTCCAGGCTTCATTAAGGTTTTCTGAGTCCCACTGCTGGGTTGAGTTCAAAACAGTAGTAGATACTGATCATATCAGTCTCATCATCTAATAAACATAGTTATCTTTCCACGCAAATAAGCTGAGCTTCACAAAGAAATTCATATGTAAATGCTCTGGGTTCACACAGTTTTTGCTATCTGTTTCCAAACCTAAGTTTTTCGCTCTCTCATTTAGACACTGGCTAGTGACAGCAGGTGTTGCATTGATCTAAAATGACTTGTCAAGATGCTTCTCTTAATCTACAAAGGAAAATAAAAACTATATGCACAAGGAAAAGTTATGCATATAGGGTTTTTTTGCATGAGAGTTTTATAAATTAATAACAATACTACTGGAATTGTTAACATTATTTTATTTGTGAGACTATTGATTTTGTTCACCTTACTTGCTTGGAATATCTTAGTTCAAAGGCATCTTCGACTCAAAGAAACATTAGTTTTACAAGACAGAAGAAAATGGTGTATTTCTTTCTTTCACTTTCTTCTTGTAAAACAAAGCAACAAAAATCCCTCAAAAAAAGCAAAAATCTCCTTATTTAGCCAAAACTAAATTTGGCTAATGCCCAGTTATCTGTGTATCATGAATGGGATTCACACCCACCCTGAAGTCAAGTCCTAAATTTAAAGCCAAAGTCAGACATTAATGAAGCATAAAATGAAGAAAAAGCAAGCCAGTTAATATCTTAGGCTTCACAATAATTTTGGTGGATTTTACACAAAATATTCTTCTGTGCAGCCAACAGTTGTAACTACAGTTAATCTAATTCTGCACAATCACAAAAGGAAGACATATCATAAAATCTTACCCTTTGTGTCAATCCATTCTTAATACAAATTCTTGATCCTTTTAAAGAGAAGAAACCTGCTGTTGCCTTCTATGAGTCAAGTAAAAAAAACAACCAAAGATTAATTTTCATTCACCCTTGCTCATCTGCGTGTGATAAAGCCCTTGGCTGATTCAGCTGGGCATAATCTGATTCACATAAATGAATCTATGCAGGCGATACCTTTAAAAATTCAACTTATTTATTAGCTATAAGACTTCTTTTTCACTTGTATTTTGTTGTATTTGACACACATAAATGACAAAATACTTCCTAAGGAAGTATTTTCTGTCCAGTGTCATGCTAACAACTTACATCTCATATTTTAAAAAATCAATGCATATATGTTACATTAAGCAAGTGAAGTTATAGCAAATACTTTGAAAGTTTGTTTAAGAGATCTACTGTAAAATAAAATATAAGTAATGTGATGTGAACTCTATATCCTTTCCTCTAGAATATATTTCAGTTGTGTAGTGTCTTTTGGCTCTTTGGGATTAAGTATATCGAAAACAGGAAAATTATTAAAGGTTAAGTACTGTATTTTTCATTATAAATTTCCTCTGCACAGTAATGAAAACTGAATAAGCAGATTAAAAACTGATTTAAAAATTAATCCTCAAATCTCTTCTTCAAGAGATTTTGGTCTTCAATTAGTAACTCAAGATTTATAAAATTCACATTGTGGAGATCAAGATTTACATTATTGTCATGGCTGTTGCAAATAACCTGGGTATAACTGACATGAAATGAGACTATTTCCTTAATCCTATTTTAGCATCAAACTTAATGAGTAAAATAAAAATAAATTATGTATTAATTTTCTCACACTAATATTCATTGTGAAGAAATTGTTGTCACACTAACTTATCTCAAAAAATTGTTGTTTCTAGAACAATAAAATTGTTTCTAGAAAAATACAGTTCTGGCAGATTTCAGATAAGAGAAAATTCAGAAGTAGGTGTTTATTGACTGAATTTGAAATACTGAGTAAAATCCTGATCCCACAGAAGGCTATGGCTAAATGTTCAATGACTGAAGTAGCACATTTTCACCTGTTTTGAAGAAAAGTTTATTATGTTTGATGCTTTTGAGAATCTCACATTTTTCTTCCCCACTGGTATGAAAAATTTTTAGATATCATCTGTCTAGCAAAGTAACTTTAACTGGGAGATAATTTTAGACTTTCTACCATTTACTCTTTTTCTTGGTAAATTTGAAACGAATTTCTCCCCAAGAACATTGACTTCTTTCGTAGCTAAAATACGTTAATGCTATTTTGGTGAAAATACAGAACCAAAGATCGTTATTACTTTTTAAAAAGTGAATGTGAATCTATACATCTTATCAAGATGGTTCCTTTGTACCTCCAAGTTTTAAAAAACTACATGTTTTAAAGCAGATAGTCCATTTTTTATATTTATCTTTAGAACTAAACTCAGGAAAACAAATAAATAAACAACAATAGAAACCATAACCTAAAAAAAATAAAATGCAGAGTGTGATTTCCTTCTTCAGGGCTACTACCCATTCAGTACACACTGAATACTACAGGTTTTTCTATAGTGCAGTCATTTGTTTCTTTGATAGCTATGGAGGTGTGGTTTAGGTTTACTAAAGCACAACCATATCCAGGTGCATCAGATTTCCTCCCATTTTCCTGCCTGCCTCTAGCAGTGTTTTACGATATACAGAACATGCCTGCTCATATAGACAGATATAGATAGAGAGAAAATGTACTATGTAGATAATACTCTTCTCCTTCTTAATCCAAAACAGCCACTGAATTTTCATACTGACAGACTGCACTGAAATATAGAGAATGATCTTTCTTTCTTTTCTGGCCCCTTTGTTCATTCGGCTCCAGACATGGTCCATTCCGAAAAGAAATGCAAATTTGTGGGTTACAGCTCAGTGTCATTCAGTCAATGGGACTTATTCCTACTCTGCTGGGAGATAATAGGAGCTAGGATCATAATTTTCAATTTTGTTGCCAAAAATGCATCACGTGCTTCCTCTGAAATAATCTCCACAGGAAAAAAGCTCTAACTTGGCCCAAAGGACTGCCTCCAAAGATCTGAAAACTCCAGCTGTGGTATTGGGGATAGCCTCAGAAGAATTTAGTTTGTAGTTTTGAACCATTTCACTACCGCAGTAAAAAAATGAGGCATCTCGCTTCTTTTGGTTGTACTCCAGACTTTGTCACCCAGAGGCAGACCTGCCTAGAAGGTAGGTAGCCTTGTTAGTGTGCAATGTTGTGCCTAAATGTATATATTGGCTCCAAACCCATCAGATTAAGTAATTGAATGGTGAGAGATGGGTCGTAATGTTCTGGACATGGCAACATAGACATATGCCTTGCAAACAAGCTGGTTTATGGTTAGTGACTCAAACCTCAGACAGATAACTCAGATCATTTTTAAACAAACTTAGGAAAACTCTTGACATAGCAAGAGTCATGCTATTTTCCCTCTGGGAGTTGAAGGTAAAAAGGCTCCTACCACTGTGTAATCTAGTCTAACTTCCAATATTGTAAGAAATATTTCTTTAATTTCAACCATAGTGAGTCCATTAACACATCCTTGGTGGGAGGACACCCTCCAAAAAAGGCTTATTTGAAGATGTCAGGAGAAGAACAACCCACCATTTCATTTGATTCTTTATCAAACAATTAAACACCATCACTGTAAAAACACTCTCTCTTATTTTGGAAATCAAAAATAAAATCAGCCTAGTTTTCCTCTTTTCGAGTATAAATCTGTGTCCACTTTCTATACCTATTTCAAAGATAGTTTTAGACTATTAACTTACGTTTGTACAAAGGTATTGATTGAAGGAAAAGTAAAAAGAAAGCTTAAAAAACAAACCCAAAATCATTCTTTTAACACAGTTTAAATCTTTGGAGATAGAAGCTCAGGTTTATCAAAACAAACTTAAAGCAACATTTACCATTTACATTTCCCAGCACACTTTTGTATTTAGTTAGGACTCCCCGTGACTCCAGAATGGAGGCATAAGAAGTCTTTCTGTGAAGCAGTGTCTCACCTGCTCCAGTTTAAACCTGAGTGTCTGAAGTCCTACAGCTTTTAGATAGCCGGAGTGGTTGAAGACTATTCTTCAACCACTCTTCAGCCACTTTCCTCCCTGAACACTCCAGTTACGTTTCTTGATAAGAAGGGCAGTAAGAGTCCAATCAAACCTTTATATTTTATGTATATAGGTGACATATTTTGGCAAAAGATGGAAAAAAATTATACAGTGACATTCGAAATGTACTGTGGATAATCAAAAGGAATCTGTAGGGCTCAGTTGCTTTATCACAAAGACGTAAGATCTGGCTGTCTAAATCAGCCCAGTGTTAGGGACAGAAAATCAGTGACAGAATGCAGGATTCAGAGAAGAGAACATTGCCCTATTTACCAAGGAATTATGAAGCATGCAACTCATTGCAAAGTATCGATTGCTTTAAGGCTTTTTGCTACCCTCTCTTTGAATTATCAGGAAAAGCAACTATCTTGAAAGGACAACCTTGAAGCGATTTGGAAAAAAAAGCATATAATCTTTTGGTTTTGACATCATGAAAGGAGGCCAGTTAGTCATGAAACTATGTTGGCCCTTAAATGTTTTCTCCTTAAAACGTTAGTCCAACTTGAATGCTGTATCTTTTCATGCACAAAAAGTAAGTCTTATTCTCCAGACAGAAGGTGAATGGCAAAGAGCACTGTGTGTGTTTGCATTTGCTGACAGTGCATAGCCAAATAGCCAAATTAAAAACATTCCTGCAAATGTGTTAGTGTGAATGTTTATTTTCCAAACTTCCAAAATTTAACAAGATTCAAAGTACAGTTGTACTGAAAGATATGTCTAGTCTTAAATTAGGGTTTTACAAATATGTAGCTGAGATACATGGGGAAGAGTCTCTCTTGAGGTGGCTTTGTCTTCCACACACTACACTTAGTGCCTGGATGATTAATTCAGAGTAATTACTTAAATTCTAGATATTTAATTTTCATGAGATTATTTTTATCTGGAGTGGCTAGATTTACAATTTAATTCTCTAATCTTTTTGTTAGATCCATCAATGTTTTAATTACGTATAACATCATTTGATGCAGAGAACAGTTTCACCATGTGGCACTGTTTTTGGATGGCTGACCACAGCTCTGAATTAGGCACCATTACTGTATCTGACAATCTGAATCTAAACCAGTTGGACCTGTGAATGCTTATATTAATGCAAGAGGAATATGTTGCCTTTTGAAATAAGTTCCATGAGCTCAATTTCGCATGTGACAGAACAGTTAAATAAGTGCACTTTTTCTATATAAAACCTTTTTTTAACAGAACTTCTCTGTCATTTCATATTGTTTACCCTCTATGAATCGGTGCCTGATTTTCTGAATGTTGGGACTATTCTGTTCCAAATATATTGGTTTTACTGGAGTTATGTTATTAAGTGTATGAATCAAAATGGAAATTGTGTCTTTTGTGTTCTGTTTTTAGGGTTGGTTTGGGATTTTTTTCCTTTCAGAAATGGCTGTGGTGATTCTTTCTTTTCCCAATCCCCTAAAATATATTTTTTTCTTATGGCCTTTCCATGTTCTGCCAATCCAGTCCACAAATCTAACACAACCTTTCTGTGCTAGTTATCATATTTAATCTTGATATTGTGAAAAAGTCTGAAAAGTCTTTATTGTCATGATCTCTCTCTTAGCTCAAACAAGGGTTGTGAGAGTGAATTTTTTCCTTTCACAAAGACAATTCAAACTCTAAAGGACAACTGGAAATAAAAAGACTGAAGTCAGTGATGACAAGACTATGATTTGTGCTGCCAAAAGACTTTAAGGAGTTCTAAGAAACACCATTTTTAAAGACCACTAAAGCATTTTGTCTTTCCTTGTAAATTCAAAGCGCACAACTTTTCTGTTCCCTTGACCTAGCACTTGCACATTTCATCTTACCCAGGATTTCTAGTAGATCAAGAACACTGATTGAAGTCCTGTGGGCTGTTGCCGGTTCAGTAACACATTCCACATTCTGACAGGAAATAAACCCCCATCATTTTCCATTATGCTGTTTCCATGTGCACAAATGATAAAAGAAATTAAGATTTGTCTCTGTTATTTATTCCGTGAACTTTGGAAGATGCAATAGAAGGGAATACAAATAAGACACCTCTCAGCAAGATTGCACTTGATACGGAAAACGCAAGTTACTTCATTATCACAGAAATAGATGGCAATATCTGCCTAAGGTGGTAATGGCTCTTCCTAAGCTCACTTAAAATTCAAATACAAATGTCAAATTGCAATGTCTTTCAAGAAAGCCGCATATTACTTGAAATTTATTCATATATGTTTTAAGAAATGTCCCTCGGGGAAATAGAGCCTCAATTTTTTATTGCTTCAGAAAAAACAGGAAGCAATCTATGGGGCTAGAAACATAAGATCCAAGAGAAAGAAAAGAAGGCCTTGCAAATGGTGCTGAATCCCAATGCAGGCACTTTTAAAACTGGTAATTCACTCGGTTCTTACTGTTTTAACCTTCTAATTTTCTCTTCTTTCCCAAACTGAAATTGAGCCTCTCGCTTTTCAGATCAGGCACTGAAGGGTTTATATTTTATAGTAATAATACTCAAAAAGCAATTCAGATATGAGTGAACAGAGTAGCTTATGTTTTCTAAATAATTTGTGGCAATCCCTTCAAAGCAATTCACATTGCCTGCATATTTGTGTGGATTGCTTATCCTCAGACAATGGCAAACCCCCACAGTGCATAACCCCAAACTAAAATGGCAATAACTGTAAGACAGCAAGAGCTAATTTTATCTGGTATGAATGAAAAGGGACTTTAGAGGATTAAGTATTGTGAAAGTTGCCCAATTGTTTTCAAAGTGAACTGCATTTTAAACACATCCTCTGAACTGCTTATAGGAATCTGGTTTCCAGAAGTCATTACTGGCCAGCTTTTCTTAATGGCAGAGACACAGCTTCTAAAGATGCTAAGGGTGAAACTTTCAAAATGCCTGCTCTCCGGTGATATCCTTCTACAAATGTAGGTGGGACCTGGACAAACAGTATACACATTTTCAAATGAAGAGAAAGAAGAATAAATGGTAGGAAAAAACAATAATCAGATTTAAAGTGAAAGAAAGATAAATCCTGTATGTGGGTCCCTATATGTACTTTAATCACTGCTCAAGAAATTTATGTTCATTTTGAGGGGGGAAGACTCTAGTCCAGTGTAAAGTTAATACTGCAGCATGACAATTATTTTTAAGCATTAGGTTCAATTGAATCAAGTACAGTTGTTTAAATTAAGAAGCTTAATGACAGAATTTTCATTAACCACAAGTCTCAAAGGCAAATGAATTTTAAATTATTTCAGAGATTTATTTTATCTGTAAAACCTCATAACCTGCTTTTATATTATTCTCTCTTAGAAAAAGCTATCAAATGAATTCTAAAAAAATAGAAAACATTTAATACTATAAACAATTTGCATGCAATCACATAAAGAAATAGTGCAGTGCTAAATTTAAAGTATGACCTTTTATAATCTTGCAGAATCCCTCTGAATTACAATTCATTTTTGATCTTCTTACTACCATACCTTCAAACCAATAACCATCACTTGCTTTCATCAAATATTTTTCAGCATAGCCTAATGCCATTCGAGTGTTAGGAAAGTATTTTCAGCAAGATGCAAACAACTAATAACAGGAAAGTTAGTTGTGCAGTATTTAGAAGTTACTGACTCTACATGGAGAAAATTACCCTTGTTCAACAACCCTTTTCACAGGTGAATGCCTGGTTATGTAAACATCAGTTTATGAGAACATCAGGGTAATTTTAAGTCTGTAAACAGGACTACAGGAGCAAATTACAAAGGCATGTAATTTATCTGGTTGAAGTCTAGAAGTTGCCCAGAACACGGTAATAACTCAAACGGAAAAGAGTATGTTAGCTACTTTAGAATAATACAATCAAATTTCATATTTTGAGTTTAGGATGAATCTTATTTACCTTTACATATCATAAAAATTAGAGTCTCATTTAAAGCTCGTCATTAAGGTTCCTATAATAACCATAGAAAAAGTTATGCCTCTCAAAAGAATGCCTTCATGTAGATGCATAACACCATGACAACTTAGTTTCAGACAAGGTAAGATGAAACCCCAGTCACATCTGTTTAATATACGATGAGACTGATGATAACAAAAAAGCACTATACCAAGAAGACAGAAAATACTTAGAAGTAAAGAAGCAATTTTAAAATATAATCATCTTATAGGCTGCTCAGACAATATTTACATTCTACGATCATAGAAAGACTAGAGAAATTATACCTATTGCCACAATTTCACAGCTAAAATCAAGGCAATGTAAACTCAGATTTCCTTTTTCTTTAACACAGACTGATGTTATAGCCCCAAAAGGCCTAAAGAAGCACATTTGCATAAGTATTTCCCAGTAACATTCATCAACTTTTTACCACTCGCGGAAAATAAAAAGAAGAGTTCACTGCTTGCAATTTACCAATAAAATATGCATGTCTGAGTGATGGACTATACTGGTTAAAGCCAACTCGGTACAACTGCACTAAGAGTGAGGTCTTGTGCCTTTGAAAGCATAATCAGGGAGTGCAGCACAGTCAGAAGTCTATCCGCCTGGGGAGCAGCCCTGTGGAAAGGGGCCTGGAGGACCTGCTGGACAGCAAGATCAGTATGAGTGTACAGTGTCCCTCGAAGCAAAGAAAGCCATTGAGATGCTGGGTTGCATCAACAAGGGCATCACCAGCAGAAATAAAGAAATCATTATCCTACTACACTCTGCACTTTTCAGGCCACAACTGGAATAGAGTGTTCACTTTTTATTCCTGCTACACATAACAGATGTGGACAGGGTGGAGAGGCTCCAGAGAAGTCCTCAAAGATGACCAAAGGACCAGGAAGCCTGATGTATGAAAATGGCTGAGAGAGCTGGGTAACTTTGGGAAAAGCATGCTTAGGTAAGACCTTATCACCATGTTACAGCATTTAAAAGGTGGCTACAAAGAAGATGGAGGTTCCCTTTTTACGAGGAGTCACACGGAAAAGATGAGGGGTAGTGGGTAAAATGTACCCCTGGGGATATTCTGATTGGACACAAGAGGAAAATTTTTCACAATGAGAACAATCAGCCATTAAAATAATCCACAGGGATGTGTTAGCTTCCCCAACATCAGACAGTTTGGAGATCCACCTGGTCCAGATGCTGGAACCTCTTGCCTAAATAGCACTTTATGCTGAGAAAGTTTGACCCAGATGATCCTTGGAGTCCCTTCCAACTTGATATTCTATGATTTAATACCTTCTACCTCTGTTTTGGATCTTGATGACTGATCCTTTGAAAAGCAGAATAGTGGGGAGTTAAAATGATATCTCAATGTTTTACTCCTTGTACATCACTGAATCACATGTATGAGCATCACAAGATTTTAAACAAGTTTAAGACTAGTAAGAGAAGTACCTTTGGCTTTTTATGGGATGACAGAACTTGAAGTCAATCAACATTTTCCAAATTTAGCAGCTGAGAATTATATACTCTTAAAGGCGACTGCGTGTCTTTTCACTGATTTCTGGTGATTATTGTGGGTTTGATTGAAGCCCTGACAGAGAAGTATAACAAGACATTGTTTATCTTGTAATACTTTCTTTATCTTGAATACTCTGAAGCATTACAAAGATGAGATTTTTTTCTAAGCCTAATGTGCTTAGAGCACTTCTAGTTTGTGGACATCTGCAAGCCATATATTTCTCTCTTCGCCACAATTCAAAGTATTTGGAATGAAAAATAAGCTAGTTTTAAAAGAACAGCAAGAGTTAGTGGACAAGTCCTCTCATGATGAACAACAGTCCTAAATACATCATAGCTGAGTAAAAGATTTATTTATATCCCCATTGCATTGTAGGTGTTACTTAGGTTGGTCATAAAAGGATGAGACTGCATGGCAGTTGTGTATATTGAAGTTGTGTTGCTGAAAAGAAGAAGATCTGTAATGGTTCCATTCACAGAAATGAACAGCATAAATACATTATATTAAAGGTGGAAGAAGCAGTGGGTATAAGAGAAAATAATATTTTCCTGTACCTGTAGTAGCTGATGAAACAAGACTTTCATGAAGGCTCTGAAGTTCTGTAAAACTCTGACATTTGCTAAATATAGTTTAATGACAGTGACATTTTAGCCTAATTTGTTCTTTTAATAGTTTCCATTAAAAATGCTTCATTTACTTTAATTTCCCATCTACCTCTCTTCTTTTTTAATGCATTTGTTCATTTGTTAATGGAGGGAGTAGCCTAATCCAACATTGTTAGATTTTGAAGAATATAATTTAAAATAACAAACATTGTAAATTTGCCTAGATATGGGGTAACGAACTCTAAGAATTTTATGAGATTATTTTTTTCATTTATTAGAATGACAGTAAGTCATTATGCCCAAGATAACTGTTTCTGTTAATCCATGTGTATATGCCAAGGGTTATCCCCGGAAACAGATTCATATATTATTATGAAACTGCAATTTATTACACATATTCTTTCCCAAGAAAAATCTTTAATAATGATCTCCTGTAATGAACATGATGAATTCAAGAATCAGAGTAGGAGTTTTCCTTTCAAGATCTTCCTACAAAAGCAATTAGAACTCATAGAATGCAATAAGGAGGTTGGGACATTAAAATGCTATAGTCTGAATATAACCTGACTTGGGGGAAAGAAAAGATTGAATGTTGATGTGAGGCTAAAACTCTGAGCAGAAACTCAATAAGTTCATCTTCTGCATAACCATATTACCATCCATATTCTTTGTGTCCCTGAATCTACCATAAAAATTTCTGTGCCTCTGTGGCAGTATATGTAGCTTTTGGAAATTCATTGGATCAAATACATTCTTCAGCTAGATTAAGAATTTTAGTCTCTGTCATTTTTGCTGGAAACAGTGGAAGTTTATCCAAGAATCTAATAATTTCTTTTACTGTCATTACCATTCAGTTTACATAAAAGAAAATCTAGATTTTCAGTCTATGTAAAATGTGTCCCAATTCACATTTGTTTGTAGTTCTTTATATTAAAATGTAGTTCAATCCCTTGGTGTTGATCATCCATCACGTTTCCCACCCTAGAACGAAATTTCTGAGTCTACTCCCATGCGCTGTCATATATACAAACAATTTTGCATCTGCTTTGCTGAGTCACCTTTCTTGAATCCATGAGTCTCACCAGACTGTTCAATGGCTTCAGTCTTTCTTTAGTACTGAGCCTTATGCCTTCAGTATAACTGAAGTATAACTTCAGTATAACTGAAGTATACACCACTGGGTAACATTTAATATTCTGACTATTGACAATGGAAGACCCTGTAGACCTAAGTCAGTCTGTTTTGTAGGTACACTTTCCAATTTCCCACTCCAATCACATTAAGTGTTTATTATTACTCTTTAGTGACTAATACACAAAGTCATTCTTCTTAATTTCTAACTAATCAATTTTCAGATAATACTAAACTACCAAGTTACCAGCCCCGATAAAATCCTATATTACTGCTTTAATTTTCATGGTCTGCTTATTCTTTTTGTGAGATACCATGCTGTTTCTCTATATAGATGATGTCTTCCAGGTTTGTGTCATGGGTAAGCATAGTTCCCTACTTCAATTGAATTTATAGTAAGGTCACGAATTAAAACATTATACAAGGTCACATGTATTTGTTGAAGGACCCTGGTAATCATTTCTAGCTCCTAAATTCTGCCTTGAACACAACTTATTGTCATCTTCCATGTAGACAATTTCTTATCCACTTCACCTACAAATCCCAATCTTCTTACTTGAGGTGAGCAGGAATGCATGCATTTGCACTGCTACTTCAGATTACAAAATCCACATATTTCAGGAAAATGATTCAATTATTCAAATTTTCACTGTTCCAAGTCCTTACAAGTCCTAACCCAGGTTCATCTGTTTCTGTTGACCACATCTTCTGGTGCCCCAGTTTATTGCACACACTTTCTGTCTACCCCACAAAGTCTGATGGATTATTCACTTTCTTCACTTGTACATGTCTTTTATCCTACCAAGCAGAAATATGAGCAGAATTAAGTGTCCTTGAGTATGGAGGTGAGTATTGTAATTTAAAAAAAACAGAAGTAGCTCAAAAGTCTGAGTCTGAGCACTTTGAGCAGCTAAACTTGGAGAATAGATTTCTCTTTAAATTCAAACTCAGGTCATTGTGAAGCTTAATTTGTTAATACTGTGTGAAGAACTAGGGTACTATAGCGATCATCTCCATGAAAAAGCTTGCTGACTTCTGAGAAATAAATGTCCATATTTCTGGTCAACAGATGAAAAGCTGTAGTTCTTTGATGTTAACCCACTGCAGAAACTACACGACATTCAGCAGACAGACTAAAATTTTCCAATGCCCTGGATTTCAAGAAAGCCATAGTTAAGCTGGATAGAGAAGTAAAATAACTTGACTCATTCTACCAGAGTCTGGATGGAACAATGATTTGCCTAAGAATTCTCAAAAACAGATGGAAAAATGTAACTGATGCTTTCATTTTTTACTAAATAGAGATCCACTTTTCAATTAGAAGCCAGCAGATGCAAGACAGAGGACAAAAATCAGACGTGAAAAAAACAGTTTCAGTCACATAGAACCAGGTTGAAAAAAATTGCAGGCTACAGCTTCAGATTGTGTACAAAAAGAGTTCACATGCAGTGATACAAGCCACATATGTTTAAAGGTAATGAGATAGGTTTCATGATTAATCGACAGTGATGAAATAAGCCCCAATTCAGTACTGCATGTAATAGCTTCATAAAATTATTTATTTCCCATTAAATGGGGGGAAGAAAGCATCCATTAAAATATTTTATTTATACTTTTATTTATTGAAAGCAAACCACTAATTTCCTTAGCGTAGAGGCACAGAAATGAGCTATCCATTAGAACAGCATGAACTATCAGTGCACATCACTAGCAATATTCTCATCTGCAGTTTTTCTGTGGTAATGTCTGCCACAATGAATGTGACTTTTCATTCTTATTAATTTAAACCTTTCTTGTTTACTATATTTGAACTTCTTTATGTTCTGCAATTTTTCAATGAGTTACCTGAAATCTGCTTTACCAGTTCGAAGGTAAGCCCTACACTTACCTTTCTTTATGGCAATATCAGCTTAAGGAGTTGCCACTTTTAACCTGTGTCAATTCCCTCGTTTATATATGAGACAGTTTAAAATGAGATATATGGGGTTAGCTGGTGGCAGGAAGGCTACAGTGAACACCCAGATGGAAGAACTACTACCAAGCTACTACCATATAAGAGGTATGTGCACCTAAGATTTTGACATTTGCCAAAACATTAGTATGTCGGCACTGTTGTTGACAAGAGAGACAATCTTCTAGTCTGGTGATTCGGTTGTAAAAGTTCATTAGGTAACTTAGCTGCTGAACTAAGCAGTTCACGTTCCTTTACTGGGTCTAGAGGAATGTGGAATAAAAGGGCAGGCCACATAGGAGGAATATGGGAATGTTTTCAGAGTATGCAGGGATGCAGCCAGTAAGGCTAAGGTCCACTTGGAACTAAATGTGATAATCTATGTCAAGGACAATCTAAAGGACTTCTTCAAGTAATAGCACTTTAATCAGTAGCAAAAGGAAGGCCTGGAAAAATGTGGGCACACTGCCAAATGAGGTCGGTGCTCTTGTGATGGAGGATACAGAGAAGACACAGTTACTGAATGCCATCTTTGCTTCAGGCTTTACTGCTAAAGCCAGCCTTCACCAGTTACATGCCATGGGGGCAAGAGAACGGTTAGAGAAATGAAGATTTTCCTCTTGCAGAGGAGGATCAGGTTAGAGATCATTTAGGCAAACTTAGCATCCAAAAATCCATAGGCCCCATGAGTGCTGAGGGAGCTGGCAAATGTTATTGCTAAGCCAATTTCCATCATCTTTGAAAGGTAATAAAGAGATGGAGAAATGTCTGAGGACCAGAAGAAATTCAGTTTCACTCCAGTTTTTAGAAGGCAACATGGAGGACCCAGGAAACTAGTGGTCAGTCAGCCTCACCCTCAACTCTGGAAAGGTGGTGGAACAACTCATCCTGGTTTTCATTTCTAAGCATGAGGGGAATGGTTATCAGAGAAAGGTTATATGGATTCATCGAGGGAAATCATGCTTGACCAGTCTGAAAGCCTTGTGCAACGTCATGACTGACCAAGTAGATGAGGGGAGAGCTGTGGATGTCATCTCCCTTGGCTTCAGAAAGGCTTTTGACACTCTCTTCCATAACATCTTCATAGGTAAGCTCGGGAAGTGTGGGTTGGATGAGTGGGCAGTGGCATGGATTGAGAACTGGCTCAATGGCAGAGCTCACAGGGCTGTGATCCATGGCACAGGGTGTAGTTGTAGGTCTGCAGCCAGCAGTGTCCCCAGGGGTCGGTACTGGATCCAGTCTTGTTCAACTTATCCATCACTGACCTGGATGAAGGGACATAGTACTCCCTCAGCAAGTTTGCTGATGATAGGAAGCTGGAGGAGTGGCTGATACCCTAGAGTGCTGTGTTGTCATTCAGCAGGAATGCTCTCTAGGCCCTGTTCCTAGTTTTTAGGAAGAGAGAAGAGAAAAACATATTTTCTTTTACAAGTTCTTTAAAATCGCCAAGTCTAAAGCTTATTGAAGTCAAACTCCTGTTATTCTAATTGGGCATTTTCAATACAGCCCAAAGAGGAAAACATACCCAATAAAATAGAAGTGAACATATGAATGAAAAATTCAGTTCTTTTGGTAGGAATGAAGCTATAAAGTGGTGGACTAATCAACTGATCACTGGAGAAGGTGGTAGAGTGAGGAGGAAAGTGAAGGGAAGGATGAGGAGGCCCCTCTGCTGTGATTTACTTTCTTTTGCCATGCAAGGTAATTGAGAAGTCAAGGAGAAAGCCACGCTCATTATGGTCTAACATGAGTCGGTTTGTGAGTATATCCCCAGAGCAAAGCAGCTCATCAATTTAATGACTTTTTAGGCCTAAATATCTAAATGATAAAAATAGCATTTATTCTTTTATTTTCTCCTTCAAGTCCCATTAAATAAAATAAAAAACATTTCAAGGATTTTTTTTTCTTGAAACTTACTTTATTAGATCAATTGTCTAAATATTTTATGTCAGTGATCCTGTGGAAAATAAGAAATTGACACTGTTCATTCAGACTTGCAGTAGCACTTCACTCCTGAATTCTTTCTAATTTTCCAAGAATCCAATCAAATAAATCCCACTTGCTGAACCAACTGAAAATATTATCAGTCATGACTAGAAATTAAGAAGTGAGGACAATATAGAAACAAATATTAAAAATGCATCTTCCTTAATTTTGAGTCATTGTTGTGCATAATCATCAGCATTCTTGTGATTGAAGGCACTCCTGAAAACCATGTGCGTGATTTAAAAAGTGGTCTGATCTAGACATCAGAAATTATTTAAGATTGAAAAATCAGAAATGCCTCTATCATAAGATCGTCTATAAAGGAGATTTGCATGTAGAAATAGTAAGATATTTTGAGTTCAGTAATAACAGAAGATGATTGAGGAACTTTGAAGCTTTCCAACTTTTTCTGAGTTAGAATTGAGATAAAATTGTGCACTTAAACAAGGCTGTGAAGATTTTCATGTTCCTTCTTCCTTATACCTTTTCATAAAATCAGAGAATCATTAATGTTGGAAAAGGCCTCCAAGATCCTTGTGTCCAGCCTTTGACTGAACAACACCATACTAAACCACAGCACTAAATGCCACATCCAGTCATTTCTTGAACACTTCCAGGGATGGTGACTCTGCCACCTCCCTGGGCAGCCTGTTTCAATTCTTGATAAATCTTCCAGGGGAAACAAAGCACTTCCTTGCACGTAGGCTCTTTATATCCCATGACATAGTGATACAACCTGTAGTGAATGTATGATGTACAAGAGGGTTGGAAGAGCACCAGAAGAGAAATGCACAGCTCAATGACACATACTCACCAATGTATTAACTCAACTGAATAGGTGTTGGGAACAGTACAGTAATCCTCACGCCACAAAACATGCACATGAACCAAAGCTTAACCCCCTAAATCCAATTTAGCCCAGTACAACATAGGCCCAGGGAAAGAGGTCACTTGGACCAGTTGTCATGAGGTCAGGACCTGCCTGGCGGTTTGGATTCATTTTGTGGCAGCACTTCCTCAGGCTCTGCCATCCATGTGGAGTCAGGCAGCCCTGTGTTCTCCTCCTGCCCCATCGGCTAATGTTTGCACTGTTTCTGTTTTTGTCAACCAGTCTGTCAGCCAAAGCAGCCCACAAGCTCACCATATCTGTTTTAGTTTTGACAAAGAAACTGGGACTGCCCTCACAGATAGTGTAACGGGTACAGAATAGCGGTGATAAAACATGGACATACCACAAGTGCATTCAGCTGTGTAAGTTGTTTCTTTTATCACCTTATTGGTCCAAAAGACTTGTCAGGATCCTCCTGGTCTCATACATAAAATAGATATTATTATATATATAAAAAATAATATGCTGTGAACAAAACAAACCCTCCGCATCCTGATCTTAGCTGGCAAAACTCTGCTATCCCAACTTTCAGTTGGCCATACCCTGTCAGAAAAAAAAAAACATGAACACAGCAAGTTCTCATCTTCTCAAAAGCAAATATTGTGGACGCTTTCTGTCCCTCTGGAGCACCACCATGGGAACCCAAAACCATCTCTTGGCACAAGTATAGAATAACTTGCTTTTCCCTCTCTCTGCTCAGACACTAGGTTTGTTTTACTTTTTGCTATCTGAGGATAATTCCATCAGTCTGATTCTCTCCTGTACCTCAGGTGCTGTTTTCTCTGTGAGCATTAGCCATGGTATCCAAAGACTTATATTGAAAAATGTAATATTTACAAACTATTTACAAAATATTTACAAAAAGCAAAAGCCTTGAAGAGAAAGGCATATCAAAATGATAAAACAGACTATGTGTGTGATACATATGTATGAAGCTTGTTCACATGGTGTGATAAGTCTGGTAGTTCTAAGCTTTTTCCAAAACTGATAGGTGTCACTCTCTTCCTGGAATATGTTGTTACCTCGCTTTCCCTTGTCTTCAGTGAGAAGTGGAAATAAAGAAATAAGTAACTTCTGATTTATTTGCTACAAACAGTCAGAGGAAAGAAGTGACAAGGTGGAAGATTTCCCATAACTTCCTTTACATTCAGTCAGGATGAAAAGCTTTTGTGCTCAAAACCTTCTTATCTGAATAACTGGGGCTTTGTTTGTTTGTTTTTCTTCCTTGTATTCCTAATATGTTCAGTATTTTAAAAAGTATGTTCAGACTGCCAGCTCGTAGCTGCTCAGAGATGACCAATATGAAATATTTGCCCTTAAAAGAGTTTCATATTTCACTTTACACAGAAGTTGCCACTACTGTTTCTTTCAAAGACCTGAGATGGTACTTTCCTCTGAACTAGGCTGTTAGAGCCTGGAGAGGCCGTTTATGTTTATTTGGCTGAGTTAGATGGTTGAGTTGAGTTCAGCTAGTTGAGCTCTCTCCTTTTGCTTGGATACTGCACTGAAGATTTCATACTCCTCTTCTGGCTTCTTAACCTTCCATCTTTTTGATGCTAACAACCTCTCAGCCACCATAGGAGGCATCTAATGTTGATCACTTCTTAAGGTCACTGTCCTCTTTCTCCTCCCTGTCTTCTTCAGAACATGGGGGAAAGTGGATCTCTGATGATCAGCAGAGATGCTGAGTGACAAATTAACATCAGGATTGCATCCAGAAGCTGTGATCAGAGGCAGACACAGGACCATGATCTCCTGGCAAGTCCACAGTGACAGGGAAGGCCAGGAAGCCCAGTCTGCAGGTGTGGGTGGAGGGCAGGATGGATGGGGTAGCTTGTGAGACTGAGCACACACTTCACCGGCCCGTCTGTGAAGACTCACAGGCTGGGGCTGGAAGTAAAGCCTCTTCTTAAAAGCAGCTCCCAATGGAAAGGAGAGGCAGTCCCTCACTTTTAGCTTTCTTCACAACAGCTTTTATCAGTGAAGAAATTATCTTGGGCTAAGTCAGCTAAACACCTTAACTCAGCCACATAAGCTCCAGGAAGGGGGGAAGTTTGCTCAGGCTCTTGAGACAGGCTGTGAAATATACAGGAGCATAGGAAGTTGGTTGATACTGTTTTGATAGTTTAAGTTAAATTAAAGAAAATGGCTTATTTCATAGGCATCTTGCTAGTATGTCTAAAATAGGCTAAGATTCTCAGATATAAAATGCCTTAGAAGTGAAAAGCATTTTTCTTTCCAGGAATTAGGTATTGAGAAAGAATTTGAACAGAAATTGTGATGAATTTAAGGGCTTTCCTAGAACATAATATAGGAAGTATAACACAGATCTCATGAGCAGAGATTAATGGGCTTTCTCATGTTGGTAGCTAGAAAAAGAATGAAAATAAATATAGAGAACACTATCCAGCAAAGCTACTTACCCCTGCAAATACCCATTACTGAACAGAAGCAGAAGATTAGCTGGACCAGGGCAGCAGAATAAATCCAGAGTAACTACTGAAGACAGTGAAGTTACTCCACATTTATACCAGTTTAACTGAGAAAAGGAAAAGGTCCGTTGAGTATAATTGAATCAAGGAGTTTTCCATTAAGTCCAAATGACTTTCACAGCAGGAGGCTCCTGAAAGCTCAGAGCAGAGCAGCCATTTCAGAACAATAATATCTCACTTTTGTTCTGCTGTTAAGTCTTTAGTGTTTGGACACAGTGTTTTAAATTATGCTCAGGATATACTGTGTTTTTTACATTAGCTATGTTTGATACCAAACACTCTTGAATTCCAGCTACAACATCCATATTTTCTATAGATATTTACTTATATTTTCTGAATTTTATGTCTTTGAGTTTTGTTGGGTTTTTGGGGGGTTTTGTTTTTGTTTATTTGGCTGATTGGTTGGGTGGCTTTATAATTACTTTTGTTATTGTACAATTTATGTGGACTTCAGTATTGTATGTTTTACATACTTTCTTTTGGAGGTTCTGGTCATGTGTGAGTGAGACATTTCAGAAATCCAAAGGTTTAAAATATTCTATTGCCTTACTGAAAAATTAAACATATGACTAAAAGGAAGGTTCAAATATTCAAAATTGCAGTTGGTTTTGCATAGTATAGCAATTAAGTATATTAAAAAAACCTGTTAAGGGTTGTTTTATTTCCAGCTACTCCAAATGTTTGTTCTTTCTGAGGGTCTCTTTTGGAGATGGGAGGGAATTGGGTGCTTGTTTGTTTGTGGAGTTTTTTTATTTTTTTAGTTTGTGAGCTCCAGTTTGGATATATATTATGCCTTCTACATATCAGGAAACACCTGGAGAAAAATTAAACTTACAAAGATACACATACATAATGATTCAATGAATAATTCCTATACCTACAGCTATTAAACACAAGAGCGAAGGGGAAAAAAAAGGTATTTAACTGTTTCTAAATCTTTAAAGTTTACCTATATGTCCTCACATTAACGACGCAATATGTAGCAACATATAGATGGGAATTTTGCCCTGGCCACCAGCCTCTCTTGAAAATAGTAAGACTAAATACCTAAAGAATTACTCATTTTTTTATCACAGCAACAGGTCTCTGAATTCTTACAATATATGCATATGTGTATGTAGCTATATATGCACATGCAGTATGATAATTATATGTATATGTTCTAATATCTTTAATACAGTAAAGCCTGTACGATGCTATAAGCAAGTAGAACTACATCGAAATGCTAAAGCTAGCACTTATTTATTTATTTATTTGAATGTTTGTTGTACAAATATTAGTCAACCAATTATTGGAAGATAGATTACACAAAAATTGAGTTTGATGATAACCAGGAATATTACAGTTATTAATTTTTAAAACTAGTTTCTAAAATTAAGCAAGACTGCTGAAAGCAAAGTTACAAAGTAATTAACAGTTTGTTTTCTTTTTTAATTGAAAGTGAGAATGTAGTTCTGGCTCAGCAACTGTGTCTCTTTACTTCAGGTTTTACTGTTTTTCGTGAAGTAAATCCTTTTCATTTAGCTGGCAGAGACAGTAGGTATTGCTATCTTGAGTTGACAAGTAAAAGAGCACACTGCAAGAGGACCTGCATTTCCTTTTCTAGGATCAGACTATATTTAGGCACGTTTTCTTTTTCCACAGTGAAAGCCTGGCTAAAACATGCCTTGCTTTTTCAGAGCATGATTAATTTCTCCTCCCAGCTTCAGCCACTCAACCTGATTTGCATGAATCTGATTATTTGTTGCACTATTTTATGATTAATTATCTAATTCTAAGGAGTGATCAATGAGGAAAGAAAGCAGGTTTTCACTTTGCACATATATGTTGAAATTTTAATAGTGTCTTTTTTTTTTCTTATCACTCTCTTATCCCCCGCAAGAGAGAAGAGATGCATGAAGGTCACTACTGAAGATTCATAAACCATTGTGAATAATGTCAGAACTATAATTTAATTAGCGGCCCATCTGTCACTTTCTGTTTGATGAGCACTAAATGTCCAATTATCATTTAATATCTGCTCTAATCAGCTCTGGCAAATTTCGCAGGCACACTAGAGATGACATTAATAGATGGAAGTGAGGCTACCTTTGCAACATTATCAGAGAGAGGAAGCTTGTGCAGTTTTGACTTACAATGGGGAAGGCATGAATTCACTCCAATTAGCAGCAAAGGCCTTTAATGCAGACTCTGTTACTGCATATTGCTAACTAAAGCTTTTAGTTGATTTTTTTTCCAGAGTTTGGTAAAACATTTCTAATTTCTATGGAATTTTTTATTTTGTTGGTGTCCAGAAATAATATTAAATACTATATTCTCAAAGCCTCTATCCTTCATCTCTCTTTCTTTATTGTTTTAATGAATTAGTTTGCACCTTTTGATTCTTCATTCTATTTCTGTCATTAGTCCTTGCAAACAAAAGATCCACAGGGTTCTTTATAAAGAAAGGAAAAAATGTGTTGAATAAATATGAGTAGATTTAATAAAAATCCCAAGCAAATAAACAAAAAAACCAACCTGAAATACACAATACAGACAAAGAAAAATACTGGGCTACATTTTTAGTCATTTACTGGGACAGAGGACCAATCCCCACCATGACCTTTATCTGGTAAAGGAAAAGTAAAAGAAAAACTCTTTTAATGAAAACTTATGGTACATGTGTCCTTTCAGAAAATGACCACATGTTAAAAGCATAGAATTCTCACTGATAAGACTGACGGTCTATGAAATATGTATTGATAGCTTCCTAAAATGCACTTTTTCTCTTGTAACAGAAAATTAAAAACCCTACTTTATCTACACCTTGGGTCAAGGTCAGTCAGCCTATACCTTTCAAGACTTGAGATCAATAACATAAGTCTCTGAAAAGGGCTTTTGTCTTGACAAGGAGCTTCCTCTAATAAGCAGGAACTGCTCACGTGACACTTTAGATTTAGTCCCCAACTCTAGTTCAAAGTGAAATCCTCCAGCACTAGGAAAGAAAATATGGCCGAAAAACTACTGTTTGTAATATGACTGCATTGGTTTGATGCTGAGTAGCTAATAAGATTGGTGTTGCTGCCTGGTAGATCCACTGCAGTGATAAAATAGTCAGCTAAAAGATATAAAATAAGCCCTTTTTCCATCCTACAATATGTTTTGGCAGCAACTCTAGAGCTAGAATGTCTTTTCTGATACTTCTATATTTCTACTAATAAGATTGAATCTGAGATTGTACCAACTACAGCTCGAATTTATAAGAAATTGTCAGGATGTTACAGTCTCCTTAACCCCTCATGATTCTGCTGAACCCAATATGCATCATAGCATCGGGTATGTAGAAAACAGAAATTTGCTGCTGGATGCTATGCAGGTTCAATTAATGCACATGAAGAGGAACTGGTATTACATGTATTCTCTCAGGTTTCCTATGGTTTATAGCTTTTTAAACCTGCTGTGCCTATGAAGCACTGATTTAATAGTATGCTTCTAAAAATGGGCACAAGACATCTCTGAATCAAGGCATAACAAAGGGATTTTTGCATAAAGACAAATTAGCAAGAATATGCACAAAGCAAACTAGTATCACCCCAGGAGGAATGGAAATGAAGGAGATTATAAGTCCCCAGACATGATTGATCCTCATTCCTTTTCCTGAGCTTTGGCTCAGAAATTTGGCTCTAGACACAGGTCTGAAGAAGATATAACTCAAATGCAGGGATCTGCTCATGAGAAACCCTGGAAAGAGGTAGTCCACTAGAGCTAAAGCCAAATCCTGCAATGAAAAAAATGGTTATCAAGGACTTGGAAGCCCACAGGACTTACTTTGGGGAAACAAAGGATTGCCTTGATTCTGAAGACAATTTTAAATGCCCTCGAGAGTTAAAAGAAAGAATTCAAGAAGAGAGGAGGTTGTTTGCATGCAGGATTTATATAAACAAGGACTAATATTAAGGTCTTGATCAGATCTTTTCTTTTGGATGAAGTATAGCAGAAATCTTCAGATATCTGTAAAAGGTAGGCAATATTGTGATAAAAAGTGAGTCTTGAGGACAATAAACTATCTCTTCATGTGTCTATGATGTCTGAGCATCACCATGCAGTCTTTTATTTCTGATTATGCAATGAACAGCTAAATAAACCGACCATATAGAAAAGTAATATCAGGTATATATAATATTTTAAATTATTTTGAGAAGTTGTTTTGGCTCCTATTCTCTTATGTAACAATAGGGACCTGTCGGTATACCTCAAGCATCTCTCATTATCACATCTGGTTTCACAGGCATTCAGATGACACTTTTCCATTGTAACTCTCTCCATCTGTAGAAATAACTGGAATAAACAGGTATAAGTACCACAGGGCCTGCACACTTTGACAAAATTTTAATGCAGCATTGTCTTGACTACCCTTTTATTCTGGAAAAGAAGCACTCAGTCACATGGACTAATGAATAGCTAAATATTTTACACAGATTGTGACATTATGAAAAAAATTGCTGGCATCAGCACTTCCTTTAGCTCCACAGCCTTGTTGAAGTTCCTTGTTGAAGATGTTGTGGCAGAGATGAGTTATATCTTGTCATGCCCTCTCTGTGACGGTATAATGGATATCTAAATCCTGATGTAAGTAGGCTTCTTAGTTTTGCCTTGTAAGCACAATGATAATCCAACCAGGTACTTCCAAATGTTTTATCTATCATTTAAAAAAATGGTTTAATTCAGCTGAAATGTAGTACTAATTCAGACCCATATCCACAATTAGTTCTGGATTACTGAAAATACATATTCAGGAAAAGGTAATTTGCTTGTAAAACTTCAACTCATACCTGCTTTTTTTCCTGTCTCTTTAAAGTATATATACTTTTAAATCAGTACAATGAATGACAGAAAGTCAGTTAACACCTATTAATAGTTTAGGATTGCTGATACAATGAGTCATTCTTCAATATGATAAATTATAGGTGTGGACTATCCCTAGTGAAAAGTAAAAATTTATCTGTCTTTGTAATGGAGAAAACAGCACTTAAACCCAGGTTATCTAAAATATGAAAGAAGCCCATAAGAAAGAACCAGAACACCTCTAGGATGTTCCATAAAGAATGGCAGCTGGTTAGGAAAAAAAGTGCTGGGGAAAGCAGCTTTCACTGGTAAGATATATATTTTTCATTAGCATTACATCCTGCCCTAAGGGTCAGTGCTTAGACATAGTGTTAGATGAGTATGGTATCTCACCAGCCTAAAGGTTAGGGGTTTGGAGGGCTTTTAGCACTGGTTTAGCTGATAGATCTTAACCTGGAAGACCACATTTGCCTAACAAAACAAATGATATGCACCTATATTATAAAAAAGGCCTGGGTTATTTTATGACTTAGTCCATTAGCAGAAAAGGTCCAAATGCTATTCTCATTTCTCTTTCTAATCACATCTTAAGTTTTACCATTCTCTATCATAGCATTGTATGGCTGTAATATTTTTTCAATATTAGACACTATATGAATAAATTAATAAGTATAAAATTACTACATGGGATCTTCTCTTCAGATAGCATAAAATGTAATAAATCTATTTTTTCTTTTTAAGAAACAAATTAACAGGGAAAAAATAATTTCCAGAGCATTGTTCAGTCATTTGGCTAAGACTTCAGTATAACTCTTCCACTGTAAGCAAGTTATGAAAGTCAGTCAGCAACCACAAATTAATGGTGCTTTTCAGTAGCATGCTAGGAGAAAAATAGAGACAAACCCCTCCCCCCCCCAAAAAAAAACCAACAAAAAACCCAAAAACCTCAACAACAAAAATGGAGCATGACCTGTTAGAAAAAAATTGGATGTAATTAATAGTGTTTTAGAGAAGAAATACCAGCCAGTAGATAGTGGGCTGGAGAGTATACCAATAAAACACTGCACTGGCACACTATCACTGATACTGTAGGTAACCCTGGAGAGCCTTGCTTTACCTCTCTGTCTTCCTGTGCACCTGCTGCCTATTCAGGAATTTTTGTGGCTGCTGTTTATGAAGGACATGGCCTCGTTACCTTTGATGTCAATGGTCAAACCGTTATTACTTCCTTGGAAGCAGATGGGGCACATATGGCCTGCTTGCATGATCATTGCTCATGTACAACACCCACAGAGCTAACAGGTTTCTAACTGGGATGAATTGCATTGTGACAAACAGTAAAATGAATGAAAGAAGCTAAAACAATGTGAAAACTTTGTAGGAAGCAGTGAATTTTATAACCTTCTTCTGGGAACATCATGGCACCTCACACCTTTTGAAAGACTCACTGGAGGAATGAGTTGCGAGAGGCTATAATGGGGCAATGATTAACAACAGGAGGATATGGGAAAGGTCTGTTACTGTGGAAGCTGAAGCAGTAAGACTTAATTAGAGAACCGTTACTCTCTTGGGTTAGTGTATGACCCTGGTGATATCACTCTGCCCTTAGGAGACTCCTGCTTCTTCTGGATTGTGAAATGTGGTGGTTGTGAAGTGCAATGCCCCCAACATCTGAACCCCAGTGTTACTCTCTCCAAAGCAAAAAGGGGAGCAGTAGATGCTGCTAAAGAGCATAAAACTAAAACTGGTTTTCCCCAGCTAACACACTGAGTGTATTAATCTTGAGAAGTGTCAAGTGGAGTGCTGAATGAAGCACTTAGGAGCAGCAAAAGGAGGTACTTCAGGGCTAGGAGGCAGAACTGCTGTCTGTACAGTTCAATATCAACTGCTCTTAAAGGATGTGGCAGCAGGACACACAGTTGTGAAGGCACACAAAGTCCAAAGCTAGCATGGACTAGGCATGTTTGAGAAAGGGTGTAGCATCAGAGCGTAGCAGCTAAGCCTTGCTACAAGGCAGGGTTAATTAGCTGAAGTGAGACAAGCTGTGGAGCTAAAAGGCTCTCAGACAATTAAGAGTGTATATAATATTGGCAGAGATTCACTCTGTCAACTAGATAGAGTTTGCTCACCCTTAACTTGGAGAATCTCAGGATGAACTGCAAGTAGTGCTGTTCAGAGGTGCTTTTTTTTCACCAAAAGCCTGCCAATGACTAATCGAGGCAACTGATCTCATGGTCCTAACTGGAAGGAAAACACATGCACAAACAGCTTTGTAGTTACAAACTCAGGGCAAGCAAATCAGATATAGCAATAACTTTTCAATATGCACACCAAGTCATGGCTTCAACTTTCCCCAGCTTTCTTCTTATTTCTCTCGATGAAAACAAATACAGTTCTAAGATGTATTTTTATCATGCACAGTGCTTCAGTTTGGGTGTGAAAAGTCTTTGATGGTTTGAGCAGCTAGTCCAAGAACCCAAGGCCTGGCACTGATACCTAAGATTTGTAGCTTTTTATATTTTTCATATATTTGTAGCTTTGTAGATGACTAATGCATGGCTGTAGCTCCTAGTACTTTTCCTATCTTTTTTTCCCTACATTTAGGAACAATAAGCACATTCCTAAAATAGTTTTTAGTCTTATTCCAAGAAGAGAACCAACTACAAGGACATTCTCTTTTCCAACCAGAATCTGGGAAGACATAACAAAAGTGGGGCAAAGAAGCCCCTATACCACTTCCAGTGGGGCAGGACCGAGGGAATTATTACCTAACCAACTAACCTTCTAATTGGACAATATATGATATGAATACTAATCCACTAACCTTATAAAAATTGTAAAATTACTGTACCATGTGTGCTTTTTGCCATATTGTGTACCTGAAGGCTTTCAAGTAAAGGTTTGCTTTTATATTATCACCCTAACATTGTCTGGGAAGGTTTCTTCTACTTCCAGGCAACAGCACCAACAGTAGGATTTCACTCTCAGCAAGCAAAATAATACCAACTTCCTCCTGTGGGCCCAAACGATCAGACATTGTAGAGATATTTTCATGTTAGGCAATAATATATTAGCTCAGGAAATCAAGCTTTAACTTATATTCATGAAAACAAGTAACATCTTTAAATTTAATGCAATGGCCACCTATAATCAATGTTAACTATTCTCACCAGCTGTCCATTACAAATTTCATGGCGAGGAAAGAGATCAAAACAAAACAGAATGGAGAGTTACCACACCTGCATTTTCAAGAGAGAGGTATTTATGTTTTTCCAACCTATAATTTACCTAGAAATGCTGTAGTGTCTATCTGCTGTTATTTATTTATATTTGCATAATCATCAATCTGCTTAAAAAATTAAATATATGAATTATATATATAGAATATGGGCACACAGGTACAAAGAATAAGAAAAATACTTCAAAATTAAAGGCACCCTTAACTAAGAACGTAAAACTTTCTTATTTATGTGCTTAGTTTGCTTTGAGAATCAGTGAGAAATCTTTCTTTTTGAACATTAAATGTTTTCTATTCTGATTTTATAAGAATCATGAAGGTGGTGACAATAATATAACCTTGCAGTAGGCCCTGGAAAACTCAGTGCTCAATGCCCAGTACCCTACTATGACAGAGTCATAGAAGCAGAAAATACAAATACAATATAAACTCCAGTCTCTTTCTGTGATGAGCAGTAGATGATGGGTCAATGGTGTAGATGATGACTGAATGCTGATGACAATGACATCACAGTGACATTGTCTATTTACCTCAGGGAGTTTATATGTGGATTCATCTAAGTTTTAACTTGTGTGTACAAAAACTTTTAATGTTCCTCTTTCATTAAATCTAATGAGTTTTTGATACTTAGGGCAAGGCATCTTTCACAGAGGTCACCTGCTCATGCTCAGTACCTCTGTCACAGCTCATGAAGTTTCTCAAATAAATTTTAGAAATGACTAACACTATCTGTACAAGAAATTGTCAGAACACTAACAAACACAGGCTTCTTAACTAGCTATCAAATCATCATCATTACAGAGGCATGGGTGCTTAGCTGTTAAAGGGAAACTCGAACAAGCTTTCATTTTTCTAATGGACTGAGAAATGCTACATGCTTTCTAAAAAACCCCTCCCTTGTTTCATGTCAAACTAATTTTTTATGTAACTGACATTTTAAGGGAATTCTTCTTTATCTGTTGAGTTATTGTAACATTTGAATCTGCCTTAAGTAGATGTTCAATTTGGATCTTTTGATCTTTTCCTTTTCAACTTTTAAGGGTTCAACACAACTTCCTCTTCTTTCTAAATTTTATTTACATTGTCCTCGTGCCCATTTTGGTACAAGCCCTCTTTTTTCTTTTTCTTTTTCTTTTTCTTTTTCTTTTTCTTTTTCTTTTTCTTTTTCTTTTTCTTTTTCTTTTTCTTTTTCTTTTTCTTTTTCTTTTTCTTTTTCTTTTTCTTTTTCTTTTTCTTTTTCTTTTTCTTTTTCTTTTTCTTTTTCTTTTTCTTTTTCTTTTTCTTTTTCTTTTTCTTTTTCTTTTTCTTTTTCTTTTTCTTTTTCTTTTTCTTTTTCTTTTTCTTTTTCTTTTTCTTTTTCTTTTTCTTTTTCTTTTTCTTTTTCTTTTTCTTTTTCTTTTTCTTTTTCTTTTTCTTTTTCTTTTTCTTTTTCTCTTTCTTTTTCTTTTTCTTTTTCTTTTCCTTTTTCCTTTTTCCTTTTCCTTTTCTTTTTTTTTTTTTGTTCCTGCTAGACTATCAATACAGTAGAACAGAATAGAATAGGTCTTTCTTGAAAGGGATTATCTGGTCCAACTGCTTGGCTGCTTCTGGGCTGACCAAAAGTTAGAGTATATTGCTAAGGGCAGTGTCCAAATGCCTCTTAAACACCGACAGGCTTGGGGCATCTAGGAAACCTTGGGGCATCTAGGAAACCTGTTCCAGTATTTGATTATTGTCTCAGTAAAGAAATGGTTCCAATGTCAAGTCTGAACCTCTCCCAACACAGTTTTGAATCATTCCTATGCATCCAATCCCTGGATACCAGAGAGAAGAAGTCAGCACCCCACCGTTCTACTTGCCCTCCTTAGAAAGTTGTAGACAGCAATGAGGTGGCCACTCAGTTTATTTTTCTAGCCAAACTAGGCAAAACCCAAAATCCTTAGCCGCTGCTCATAGGACTTACTGGTCTGCGATTTCACACCAAAATATTGCACCTGTGTATGTCACTAAAAGTAATGTATGTGAGTTGTCAGGCTGCTGGATTGGTTTGTTCTTTTTGCTTGTTCAGTTTGGTTTTGCTGTGTGGGTGGTGGTGGCAGAGATGGGTATGAATGGTTGGGTATATGGTGGTACAGGTGGTTAGGTATACAGTGAAGAGGGAACCTGAAGTTAGGCTTGGAATTTAAAATGGAATAAAAATTCTAAAGATGCACATCAGTACCTTAAGAGAGGAAAAAATTACCTATCAAAATATTAAGAACATTGCTAGAATGCTATAGAGGTTCAAAGAAACTGCAGGGACTTCTGTGCTTTTCTCTGTCAAACCCCAGTTTCTGAGATGCAAGGTAATCTTAGTTTTTTCACACCTCTCTAGAGCCCTCTATTTTTTCCAAATTACTAATGTCTTGTCCCTATATTGCTAGACATATACTTAGGGGTCTTTAGGAAATCCATGGCTTTCTTAGAATGGGGAAACTCTTTCCCTAACTCTGCTAAAGGCTTCTCATATATCATAACTCCAGTCAAGTGTTTTATGGTTCACTGTAGAATACAGGCAATTAAATCTTCTGTTTTTTTCATTTCTGATGAAAAGAAAGTTGGACTTATCTGAAAAGATACTTGTGCTCGGTAGTTAGAAATTCCAGCCCTCACTTGTTTTAAAGCTAAGGTCAGAATAAAGGGAACAGTGTAAGATTCTAACACTTATAGGAGACCTTGAGCACACATCTTGAGTAATAGGCAGACAGTGGCGTTTGCATGAGTCCTGCAGGAAAAAGGTCCTTGATCAGTCATGCTGCTACATTCAACATGAGCTGCAATCTGTAAGTGGTTTTCAAGGGTAACTCCAAATAAAGCACGTTACGGCAATACAGCCTGGAGGCAAAGATCAAAGCTGAGAGATGGGAGGATATAAATACACTTCCTTTACAAATGGTCAGATGGTTCTTGAGCTGTCTGCCTAAATACTTCCCCTAATGAAGTAATAGAAAGCAGTGCAGCAGTGACAACAGCAGAAAACACAGCAGGTGCTTTCAGCTTATTTCTCCCATTTATTCTGAGCTCAGTGTCTCCAGATTCTGGTATTTAACTTTCATATTTCTTAAGCAGAAATCCTTAACTTAGGAAGCATAATAACCTATTGCTTAGGCAAAATTGCCCATCAGCCTATAGTCCTTGGAGTGTTCGTCTGGGAAAAGAAGTTCAAGTACACTTAATTCTGTGGAATATTGAACCATAAAATACCTTTTATTTTTTTCTCAATAAATCCACTTAAAATACTCCACAAAGAGGTATTAAAAGCATTGTATGTCTAAATTTTCTTTTGAGAACAAATAATTTTCATATGCATGTCCATTTTATTTTTGTTTTCCTGTTGTCAGTGAGTTGATTAACTTTATGTGATATACTCTTTCTCAGATTTCTGTTATCTTTATATTAATTTTCTGTTGCTATGCTAGATGTGCAGAAGAAATTCAAAACTTTTATAATGTTTATACACAGAATCACAGAAAAATTAGACAATTTCATAGGGATTAAGAATTAATGTTGCACTTAAAATAAGTACAAAATGTACCTTAGCTATCATTCATCAGCTACATAGTTCAGAAGGCCAAGTCTAGGCTTCCAGTTGGGCTCGGTTCTATGGAAGTGCTCAAAATAATTTGAGAAGTAAAGCCTTTTGAAGAGAACCTGAAAGTGAAAACTCAGGTTTCCAAGTTCTTTGAAGTATCTTTAATATCATTCTTGAAAGCATTTCAGGCTTTTCTCTTATTATATTGTAGAATTTCACTTATTTTCAAGTTTTAAGTCACATTTCTGAAGCAAGTTCAATTCTGTCGTTCAGAGAAGTTACACTAACAAAACAAATAAATGGAAATCTCAATGCATGTCAAATTTTTTACATTTGTACAAGTAAATTCAAGAATGACAAAAAATTGCACATTTGAGGTTTATTCTTTACTTTCTGCTTTAGCTTCCAGCTCCAGTGTCTTCAGCAAATATGACATTTCTAAGTATTACTAGAATTTTGTTTATTATGACAAATTATAAAAATATAATTTTTATATTTTTGAAGTAGATTGACTTTGCCTTTTGTTCCATTCTCCATGATTTTCCTTCCACAGCTTTTCAATAACAGTAGCCATTGAATTTCAAAGCATGTTACAAAGCTGTCTTAGAAGCTGGATGAACATAAAATAAAAATCCACAGAAGAAATTTGATTAATATGCGTTCATATTTTCTAACTGCCTCAACCTTTTCTCATCAATATCTGCTTTTTATGCTGCCTCACTTACTAACCATGAGCTGGAACACCTTTTCATAAAAAAAAAATTCTTTTCCTGAAAGACACAATTTGAAATGGAATTCATCTCCTCATCCACTTTCAGATATGTCTGTTAAGTGTCTTGCTCTAATGTTTTACTAAAACAGCTTCATAATACATCATATATGCTTCTCTTGTTCTTTCTGACATGATGCTTATTTGCTCTATTTGCTGGTGTGTTTTTTCCTTTTGTTTAATAAATCCTTATCAATTATAATCTGTTGCTACCTTTTTTGCCTTTTTCTTGTTAGACAAGTAGTTTTTATAATTTTATGTCAGCATTTCCTTTTTAAACCATATCACCCACTCTTTCTTTTTGTCTTTCTTAGACCAGAAGAAATAAAATTCGTATTATTCTTGCAGGAAACCATTTTGTAGTCGTAATCATTGCTGCATTCATCCATCATCATTGCAAGATTTAACGGTCAAAAAGTTTCTGTGACTTTCCATTCATTAGGTATTCTATGTTGTGGGAAGTGTGCTGCTGGAGACTTTTTTCAAAGCCATACATATTTCTTCCAAGTCCATTTTATATTCTAATGTCATTTTTTGTCCTTCCAATTCAAATATTCCTTATTCAGATATGTATATTTTTATATAGTGCTGATTGTTTGGGTTTTGATTTGACTTGGTTTGTTTTTCTTTAAAAAAAAATACTTTTGAAAAGTTAGTGTTAAACTGGAATCAGTTGACTCTAAGTTATAAAATCTTTCTTCTGGGCTCTATGCAAGAAGGAAAGATTCCTCGAAAATGTAATTGTTATTTCTAAAAGGAATTCAGGAAACTCAGTGCACACAGTCTATCTAGAGTCCGTGCTTCTATATGGGTAGAAGAATGGGCAAGGTACATCCAAATATAATGTCTAGAGAACACCAGTTTCTGTCTGCTGGGAGCAAATAAGTGGGACATTTTTCTGTAAGAATAAGCAGATTCTCACTGCACTGGCCTTTACAGAGTGAAGTGGAATAGAAAGTTCCTAGTTGCAATCAGCCTGATGTAATAGATACATAATGTATCCACAGAGGCATAGAGCAACCTTGCTTGTTCCCAGGGCTTTCTATTTGCTATACTCGCTTCTATAAATTGTTAGGCAGACTAACACTTTCTGTAGCAGATCTACTGCTTACTCAGTACTTATTTTGAATGATGCTCGTATATGTGCAGGGGACCAGATGTGTCCTTTCCAAGTGTTAATGAGGAATTGCCATGGATGTATTACATAAAGGCAGCCTCGGTCCCTTAAAAAATTATTTGTCATCCCAGCAGTAACTGGTGAGAAAAGTATGCACACAGGGCATTTATTTTCTTCTCTATAGTGTAAGCTCAGGTCAGAGGTTCAGTCTTCACTTTACGCTGTCTTTGTTAGCTTAACACAGAACAATGCAGGGACTAAAGGGGGAGAAATGCTCATTTTTGTCACTCACAGTGGTATCAGTGGTGGCCAAAGAGTGATAGAGGCCAGAACACTTGATAATTTGCCCATAGTGATGCTTGTACTCCTTGAGAGTTGTTTGAATTAAACACTCTCAACCAGGGGAAAATCAATAAAGTAGTTTAAATGGTTTCACAGGGGCCTTTGTGGTGATTGAATATTACTCTTCTTACAAGACCAATAGCTCCTTCCTTTTTTTTTGCTGTGTGTGACCAGTAACTAAAGTTATTCAGTATAAGAGTTCAAATGAAAGCTGAGCATCTTCTCTTCTTACTGTCTTCTTCTACTGACAAATAGTTTTCATTTCCTTTTTTTTTTTACTAAAGTAGAGCAAATCAATAAACCTCCCAGAAGCAGCAACATTAACATTCCAAATCATCCCTATTTCCAGCTAGATCTGCAGAAAAGGGTAAGACCAACACTGATTTACACCATCTGAGGATCTACTCCAACATTCCTTTGAGTTAGATGACATTCAATCAATTTGCCCATAGAATGATGTACTGTACAAAAAGAACTGCGAACAATACAGATTTTCAGTGTTTGAAATAGCATACGGTTTTATTTTTATAAATGTTTCTGACACTTTTGAATGATAAATAATAATTTAGAGGATTAATACATAAGAATTTAGCATCCAAAGCTGCTTGTTAAGGGATATGGCAAAAAATTAGATAATTTAAGTATTATCTTAGAGAAAGCAATAAATCTGAGAAAACCTATATCATGCCCATGTGGAGAATCTATTCATTCAACTAAAGATGCATGATGTGGTAGGTAAAAAATTTAAGAGATACTTGTTTGCCTTGAAATAAACCTTGGTCTTCCTCCAACACTCTGTCAGCTAAACTAGAACCAGTTTCTGACATTACTAGCATGGACTGACAGTGCAGGTCTTGTAGCAGCCAAACAGGTGGCGGTTTTCTATATTATTTGTGTATATCATTATAAAAGAGAAAGGAAAAATATGAATCACCACTATATCAGTGAAAATAATCCCTTCACTCTTTGGAAATGTATGCTGTCAAATACGAGTTTCTTTCTACACCTGATGAAATGCTTTAAATCTCCTATGCATCTTTTTCTGAAGTAAGTGTTATTTTCCGGGTAGAAGTCATACACGGAGCACAAAAAGAGTGAATGAAATGGAGTCAAGTGAGACAGGATTCCTGGCTTTTTATCACTGCTTTTCCACTATTCAGCCTTTAGGATACGCCTTGATTTCCCTGCTAAAACCATGACAGCTACAACAACAGTTAACTATAGAAATATTTTGAGATTTAATTAACTGTTACTACATTTCAAAACCTTTATTTATGACTCTCTGATGTGAATACATTACACATTGTGGAAGAGTAATGAAGGAAAATCTGCCAACACAGGATACAGCAAGCAAACATTCAACAAAAACAAACAAACCCTCCCCTGCACCAAGGCCTTTACAGTGTTTTTTCACAGTTCTGGGATATGAAACTTTGCAACAATTTCTACAATGTTCCTGTCCCCATAATGTTCTCTTTTAGACTAACTGATACTTTTTTTACTGAACATGACTTCATAGAATACTGTATATTTATATGCAAACATCTTCACAAGAGTCTCTCTTCATCTGCTTCAAATTGTGAAACTTAAACTACATCTTTTATAGACAATAACCACTGAGACAGCTTACGCTCCTCATCCCAACTTCTGACATAGGAAAGACCAATGAATTCAATAGCAGCAACCACCTTGATTAAAAAAATGCACCATTTGAACATAACATATACCCCTAAACCCCTTATTATCCTTCCAGAAGAAGAAAGATTTGGGATTCATTTCTTTTCCTTTCTGAGTCTAAATTTTTTTACCAATTAAACAAAAAAAAAAAAAACAACCAAAAAAACCCCACACAAACAAACAAAAAAACCCCACCACAACCAAAAGCCAGGAGTAAAAGTTGAGTTTGCATGAAGGGAGTCATAACTTTCAAATAAGAAATAGAGCATAAATTGTCTTCTCAAGTTTCCAGTATATCATCATGGCATGATAATATATAAATCTGCGTCACTTCATTTCTTATGAGTTTATCTTTTTTCTTCCTGATTCCAACAACAAGTAGAAAGTACAGATGAGACAGAAACCCCAAATAATTTAAGGAAAAATATACCAAGATGTCTTTTAGGTATCAATAAAGTTCTAGCATTGGGTAAAAATTCAGGATAGCCCAGATCCAAACTAGCCTATCCATCTTTATTTAAGTACTCGGTATATACATGTCATAGGCCCTCTGTGGGAAAAGGGATAGGCCAGGTGTCTTAAGGCTTGTCTTCTGCACCACTTGGTCCTTCAGCTGGGCTGTAGTGGTAAGATTCTCAGTTCAACTTTGTGGCTGTCTTCTTGGAGTCAGCCAAACCTATTTGTAGCCATGGACATGGACTAAACCAGCAACTAAAAAAAAAAATACAATCAACTTAGTAATTTAGAAATTATTAGCTTTTTAAGAGCTAATCATTTTCCATCTAATGAAAATCTTAATTAAAAATCTTGTGTTAGTTAATTTATTTTTTTTAATTCTGGTGTTGATAAAACATTCTAATATCTGGATTGTCTTATATGTGACATTTGCTTTCATAAGCCATGCAGTTATCAGAAGCTAATTCTGTTGAGAAACTAATCAGGGAAGGTGTTACACAAATGCAAAACATATGATTAAAGAGAGGGAAGGCAAAGCTCATGCAAAGGACTGAATATTATAATGAAATTGCCACTGAATGGAGATGTGAGGACTTCAAACTCTGTTTAATTAGGCCACCGAGTGGAATCCCCTAAGACTGACGGGAATTGAACAGCTAATAATCAGTTTGTTCTTTACTGATTACCAGCTAATCATGTCCCAAACACAACCCCTTTCTCCTTTCTCATTATGAATACATTTGCAAGCCTTTTTTCTAATTTCTGCACTTTTATGGGCACACAAGTCCTAATCAGATAACATCAAGAGCTTCAACTAGTGTCTTTAAAAGCCCACCTATTGTTTGTGGAGCAAATATTTGCATCCTTCAGCATAACATTGGTAAACACTGGCTGCGGTTGTAGGAAGTGATGAGAAACTCAATTATGCAAGAGCAGCATATTTTGTTACCTAATTTTCCAAAGTTGATTTCCATTTTCCAGCAGCTGAGTGCGCCTCTGCTGACTACTGTAATTCTATGTACAAAGAAAACCCACTTGCATTCAGAATTTCTTGCATAATATGGCATTGATATCTGAGACCTATTCCTGTGACGCTCCTTTTCTATAAAAAGGAAGAATAAACTTACTTTTTACGTGTCAGCTTTCATATGAACTGTAAGCTCGGATTTTTATCTATACCCCTTTTAAGTAATTTGAAAGAGGGCTATTGACTTCCTTGGACCTTACATCTGACCTGTCATGTTATAGACAACAAAGTGATATGATTTGAGTGTTATCTGACAAGAGAAGTAGAAAGTAACTAAACCAATAGAAAAATATCAATCAACTGCAATGGGGTGAACAGGTTATCTGGAATATTTTTACATGAGATTTGTCATGAAAAGCATTAAAGTGTCAATTGTGTTATGAAAAACACTAAGCTGTTGGGTGCCTAAATTCTATACATATCTTAGTTTTCATCAATAGAATTTCCTAAATTCCCTATAAAGTTTCTTTACTTATATAAATACTAAGGACTTCTGTTACCTTAACACACCTAAAAAGTTCAGCACCAAGGCCATGAGTACGTCTCATCAGGATCCTCAGAACCTGTTAGCACCAGTCCCACATCAGGAGTAATCTCTGTAGACAACACAGAGGACAGAAATACTTTTATTCAAGATCCCAGTGAAACAAGACAGAGGTGCCTGTGAACTTCAATCTTTTTTGTAGTTCAGCAACTAGAGGACCTTTGTAAAGTGTCCTCAGCATGAGAGGACTCAAGCTTGCATCTCTTCCCCACAAGGCACCACACTTTTTCAAGCAGTCACACATTTTCACTCTCCTTCTGTAGCTTTGAAATTTTTTTTAAAAAATGATTCAGTACTTTTGTTTGGTCCAGAAAAAGAGGAGCAATGGGAAATATAAATTCTTCCCACTCAATAAATCAGGACACCTGCAGAGGAGACCTGTGTTCTGATCTTTTTCCATGGACTGTTCCTGTGTCTTACATGATGAACACTTAATTCTATGTATGTGTAATTACATGCAGATGAGAGAGAAAATACCTCGGTAAGTGCCACACTTCTTTAGGACACCAGCAAATATGGTGTCTAGTGATAAAATAACCAGTAAAGTCGATTAAACAATTCCCAGTGATCTTATGGATACAGAAAGAGCCAGTTGCAGGGCAATGGGTCACAGGGACATGATAGGGAAGCCATTATGCATCTTGTTAATGCTACAAGCAGGTCCAAATTCTTTCAACATTAGTTTTAATTTTTCGTGTCCATTTTTAACATTTCTTTGCCTGTTCTTACCATTAATTACTACTGCAACAGTACACATATGACATCTGGTAGCTAGCAGGAATGTGTTGGAAATAAATTTCATTTAACTAAATCAGTTAATATATTGTTGTTTGTTTAGAGTTTTTTAATTATTCACAAGAAAACGTTTATTTTCTCTTCTTGGACTGAGTCTTCTAAACAAAATCAACACAAAAGGAAGAAAAATAAGTAAATCTTTAAAGAAATATCTTTAATTTGCACAGGCATAAAATATGGTTGCAATTAATGTTTTTTGCTATTAATTCTAAATTTTAAAATATATCCTAATGTTTTTAGATTTTCTTCACAATGTTTTTTCCCAAAAAAACCCCCCACTTTCTTGAAGAATTCTCTCACTTCTATTATGGAAAAACATCCCTATTTTGAAAAATAAACAACAAATAAAATATAAAGAAATGAATGCAGAATAATAATTTGAAGATAAAACTTTACAGAAATAATTTTTTCCCCTGGCCTAGTTTCTTTAAATAATTAAATAATTAAAGGGAAAGAAGGAAGTCGTAAAGTGACTACATTAAGAAGTTGATTGATGTGTTGCTCCTGTGCGATGTTCGGCAAGCTTTTCTCTGGAGAGACTTTATTGGTTTGCTGGTACTAAATTTTCCAAACATATATATATCTTCTGATGCATGGCAAGTTTGTCACTGTTGAGAAACTACGTCAGCCAAGTTAGAAAAGTTAAGAGCCTGTAAAACTTAAGTCATCCAGAACTGCCACTAATGGAAAAAAATATAGAGAGATATTAAAGAAATTCAAAGTTATATGAAGGTTGAGGTTTTAGATGGATGAGGGTAAAAGGTGGGTAGCATAGGCATTACATTTGCAGACTGCTTAAAATACATTGAAAGGAATAATTTAAAATACAACAGCATGTCAGATCACCTTCTAAAACTTTTCATTTTAAAAGGAAAAAAGATGAGTTAAACCTGAATCCTATAGCAATTACCTAATGTTGTCATTTGGGCTCTTCGTATATAAAGTTTAACAGTACAAGGAAGCTTAAACTAGCAGTTGCAAACAATATTAAATAAATTATCTGGATTAATAACATTAAATTAATTTGATAAATAATAAATTAGTTGATTAATTTATTGATTAATTAATTAATTAAATTCCTGTCTGAATTGGGTGTGTTCAGCCTGCAGAAGAGAGGGCTTTGGAGTGACCTAATTGCAGCCTTCCAGTACCTGAAGGGAGCCTACAAGAAAGATGGAGAGAGACCATTTACAAGAGCATGGAGTGACAGGACAAGGGGTAAGGGTTTCAAATCAAAAGAGAGAAGGTTTAGATATTAGGAAGAAATTCTTTATTACAAAGGTGGCGAGGCACTGAAACAGGCTGCCCAGAGAAGTTGGGGATGGCCCGTCTCTGGAGGTGTTCAAGGATGGGGCTTCGAGCAACCTGGTCTAGTGGAAGGTGTCCCTGCCCATGGCAAGGAGGTTGGAACTAGATGATCTTTAGGGTCCCTTTCAACCCAGATTGTTCCACATTTCTATGAAAATCAGAACAATGAAAAAAATAAGTTTGGATTTTTCTAGAGCCTTAGACCTACATAATTTAATTCTATAATTATGGGGTTTTTTCGTTTGTTTTTTTTTTTTTTTTTCAGGAAAACTTGATTCCTCCTTAGCACAGTTTATCAGCAGCTGTTTTCCACAAGACTTTTTACTTGGCATATTCTATTCTTATGATTTTCTCAATTCATTTTATTTTTGTTCAAAAAATGATGGAGTTTGTCATTGGTCACTGAAGAAAAATTCAGATGTTTTCTCATTTTAAAGAGGTTTTTCTCTGTTTTACCATTATAAGCGAAGCACAAAGAGTTCTTTGTCTTTAATAATTCAAATTTAGAGAAAGTTACTGGACTAAATTTATTTCTGTGTATGCCATTTCTTTATTTTCAGAAAGAAGTAGTGCTGGGAAATATGAGCTTTCTCTCCTGGAAAATCACATTTTTATATGCAATGCTTGAACATGGTCTCTGAACAAGATTTTCAATTGTGTAAATGACCATTAACAAAATTGGATATCTGCTGGAATATGTTGTATAACAACAGAATGTTCTCTCATCTAATAATGAAACAAAGTATCATTAAAGCTGGGCAACTAACAATGCAATCGAGATTTAAATCTTTCAGAATTCACTCGTGCTTTACCTATAAATATTCATGGGCAACATAGGCCTTTAAAGAAGGTTGATAAATTCAAGAGTTTTGTACATCAAATACTTATTCACTATATCTTTGTATTCCTTATAAATTTCCTCATGAACTCTGTCCAAGATAACTTATTTCTGAATCAGAGTACAGTGCTAGTAGTTGGGACTTACTATTCAATAATCCATTCACCTTTGAGATCACTGCCCTTCCTAAAGCAGGTGAAACACATAGATTAGAAAAAAAGGCACAGCTATGGGACAGTACATTTGTAAAAACAGGACATAATCAGCCAGACAACTGTATAATACACTTTAAAATTATATTTAAGCATGTGTTCTGCTGTTATGGGAATATTATATGATACTAATTTACCACTAATCAGGCACTATTATCCACCAAGAGCAGCCTCTGCCAGTGAATTGTTACACTGGTAAAAAGCTGACAGATTACTTTCCACTACAGCATGCAGAAATAAGAGATCTTTACAAATGACATGCCACAGCCATGAAAGCCAATGACACAGGGAGCACTTACAGCTGATAAGAAGCATTTACTTTCTGCCACTTCAAAAGTGAATTCTCCCTGGGATGCCTTTAATCCTACCTGGCACCTTAAACCCAGTGCTCTGCACTGCAGCAAGAAGAGATGAAAGCAAAAGGGCACAGGCAAGAGAGAGAAAAGCAGATTTAACAAGACAGGCAATACATACAACTGATCATTTGTTGACATAAAATATAGCAAGAGACAATGGAATAATGAGGAAGTAACAACAACAACAATAATTATTATAATTATAGTAGTTTTAAAACAAATCTATTTGGGGGACTGATGCTTTAATCAGTCACAGCAACTGCCCACATAGCTGGGAAAGTGTTCTTGTATTAGGATGAAAATTGAATGATTAAAAAAATAAATGCAAAGCTGCTCTCTTTTGCAGTGAAAAAATTGTATGTCCACTAGGTAATAAGCAGATTGTCAAAGCAAGCAGGGACCTGGACCTCTCAGATAGCGGAAATATTCTGCTGTAGAAAATGGTCCAAATTTGCTTTCTTTCCAGTCCTCTCCCTTCTGCTAGTACCACTTGACTGTGAGATATCACAACATTGTCATGATACAAACACTTCCAGTTTTGGCTAAGACACAGAACCATAAAATGTAAATCCCATCAAACTAAATAGTAAACCAATAAGTGAACTGATTTTTTAAATTATTATTTTATATTATGAAAAGGTAATGCTAATTCTTAACAAAGATATCTATCAGTTCCCTCCTAATCTGAAGATGTGCATCCAGGCTTGGTTAGGAGACATCTTTGCCTTGATAAGTCTTTGAAAATGTTATAGCTTTGTGCTCTTCAAGGATAAGGAATAAAAATATTTTCCATAATATACTAGATCTCAACGTTTTCTAAAAGTTTAGCAGCCTTAACAATTTTGTATTGTAGGTGTTATTTGTGCATGTAAAACAAGATTTCCAGCACTTCTTCATTATTGTGGATGCACACAACTCACACAGTTTATGACATGAAGCAGAATGTAAGCCAGATCTTTAGATTGCACTGGTCCTTTTAAACATGGTGTACAATTAAAGAATATGGATTCTTTTCCCTGTGGATCAGCATCAGGAAGGAAGCCTTATAATATTTTTTAGTAAAAGAGCTAAGGACCTACAGGGATGATGGCTTAATATTTATACTAAGTGTTTCCTTATCAAGAAACAGGTCAAGTCACACATGGTCTTTGCATGTACTCTTGTGGTCCTTTTAAGAAACTTGTATAACTTGCATCTCCAGGCTTTCTACAGACTAGCTGGTTATAACTTCTGTGTATCATTTTTTCTTATTCATCTCAAGATAATTGAGAAGGAAAACAATTATTTACATATAAATTTTTATTATTATACAATTTAAATTATGTAAACAAGTCATCCTGGATTGGTACACAACTGCGGAAGAATTATCATAGCTATAATTTTTTGTGTTTACTGTAACTTAGACTGGGATTTCTTTTTAGTCTCAGTGAATCCTAGGGGTAATACAAATGCCAAAGTATTTGCAGGACTAACTTTTAACTGGATAACCATAGGATATAGCTATGATAAAAATAAACAAACGAAAAAAATGTCACTTTTGGTAAGCTACCTGTGAAATCCTAATGTAATATTTAATACATTCATGATGCCAAAGTATTATAAAAGAACTCTGACATATTCACCTTTATTGGAGGAAACAAAGCTGTGACACATATGTTCAAATTCTACCGATATTCCTCTGCTGAACCATTCTTTCCATAAGAAATATCTTGGAAGCAGTGTTCCCAAAATAGCACACTGGATGGAAGAAGGTTGACAGAATCTTGATCAAAGTAAATATATGACTGAAAGTGACAACTTGTACATATAAACTTAAGATAAAGAGGTAAAGAAATAAATTATTATGAAATAATTCTAGTTAGAGAAAAAACTGCTTCCAAGTATGAATTCTGTCCCGTAATGGTGAGGAACTTTCCTGTTAAATTTGTATTTATGATACAGAGATAGACATATTCATGGCCTTTGTAACCCTTTCAAATGTAAACAATCAAAAAGACAAAATGTTAAAACTTTTAAAAGCTTTTTTTTTACATATCACATATAATGATATAATTGTATTTATTCAGAGGAAATTCTATTTGCTTTGTGTTTCAATATCCAACAGCTATGTGGGCTTTAAATTATGGGGCAATTATATGCTGCAGTTAAGAAAAAGCTGCCAGTACTTCAAATCTAATCCTGTTTGATGTATTTCACTCATTTCTGCAACATTAAAGAACTTGCTTAAAATAGTTGCACTTCATGACTCTGAAATTTCAGGACAATGACAACTTAGAGAAACTAGCATAACTCAACAGTATGATCCCTGTGTTTAAGGATATGGTGACCGTTTCCAGTAGTTTCTGTTCATCATCCTCATTATTTTGACAAGTTTTAATATTATTCATCCACAAACGCATACTAAGTGTATACTTTGTGGCTATCAGGGGAATTTTCAAACTCATAAAATTGTATCATTATTCTTTAGCTGAAGTGAGTGATTGGTGTTCTATGCTATGAATCTTTCTTTTAATAGACTATTGTAGGCATTGAATGATATTTGAAAACTTTTCATGTTGCATAAAACACACCATTCTTAAAGACCAGTCTCCCATATCTTTAGTTACCTTGGCAGGGTAGTTGGACTAGATAATCTCCAGACGTCCCTTCTAACCCTGACGATTCTGTGATTCTGTGATTAACTGACTGTAGTTGAATACCCTGCACTACTGCCTGGCCTGACAATTATTTACAAAATTTTGCCCGCTGGTACAATGACTATGTTCAGTTTTTCTAAAATAATGGCAACAAAGTAGTTACTGTAATGTTACTTAGTTGAGAAAGAGCACTATGAGCATTAAGAAAGGATACTGAACTGAATAATCCTGGAGTTTAGGATGTGCGGGTCTCCTACCATCTCCTACCATCTCTGCATCTCCAAAGTAAAAACAGTTACCTTTCTTAATTAAATATAAAGACTGCCCTCTGAAAGGATTTTCTGGGTTAGCTGTGCTACCAAGAATTTTGGCACTCCATCAATGGCCTAATGAAGGATATCCCCCGCAATACTGTCACCTGTCACATCAGGAGAGAAGTGACTGGTTGCTCTTGGATGGACACCAGATGCCCAAGAAGTCTCTCTATCCCTTCCCACCTTCACTAGACAATGGGAGAAAATATAACGAAAGGCTCGTGGGTCAATATAAGAATGAAATGTAGTCCCTCAGGAACAGAGGTCTCCAGCACGGGTCCACCACGGCATCACAAGTCTTACCAGCAAAACTGCTCCAGCATGGGTTCCTCTCTCCACAAGTCCACAGGTCCTGCCAGAAGCCTGGTGCAATCACGAGGTCACAATCTCCTTCAGAACACATCCATCTGCTCCAGTGTGAGATCCTCCAGAGTCTGCAGGTGTATATCTGCTCCACCATGGAATGCCATGGGCTGAAGGGGAACAGCCTGCCTCACCATAGTCTTCACCAGGGGCTGCAGGGGAATCACTGTTCTGGAGCCAGAAACACCTCTTACCATGCCCTTCTTAATTGACCTTGGTGTCTTCAGGGTTGTTCATCTGACATCTTCTTACTCCTGTCTCCCAGCTGCTGTGGCACAACAGTGTTTTCCTCTTCTTAAATGTGTTATCCCAGGGGGAATTCCAGTGTCACTGATGGGTTCAGCCTTGTCCAGCAGTAGGTCTGTCTTGAAGCTGCTTATATTGTGCATAGCTTCTGGCGTCTTCCCACAGAAGTCACCCCTGCAGCCCCTCCACTACCAAAACCTTTCCACACAAACCCCATACACTGGTGCTGCATCTTCTGAGGCAGACTAGGTTCTTAAGGTCTGCCCAGCCATAAAGATTCAGCACCTTCCTTCCCTGACCAGAGGAGTTTCCAAAAGTAGAAATGGATGATTCTGGCTCTGCTTCCAAAACCTCTTGATGGTGTGAAGACCTGTGTAAGTAATAGGTGCTCACAGAGCACCACAAAGAGATCTCTGTCACTCGCTGTCAGTAGCACTAGCAGACAGCCTATAGCTGCATGGCAATGTGTCCAGCTACTTATGCCAAGCCACAGTTCACCAGGGACTTGGCATAGCCATGTCTAGCCAAGGTTTTCTTGAACTTTTCCCTATGGCAAGATGACTAAAAGCCAAAATTTAAAAACACATGTGACAAATCTTCCTTGATCCCATTCTCTTTCCCAGACTCTTTCCTTTCTCTGCTTTCTTTCCCATTTCTGACCTCTTTTCTCACTCATCTGCAAAATTAAATCCATTCCAGACCTGTATTCCTTTCTGTCTCTGTGGAGAAAACATGAGGAATACAGAGGGGAAACAGTTCTTTGAATGGGAGGAACTAGATCGTGCTTTTTCTTTATTTGCTTCTTGGTGTTGACTCTTTATGCCATGCCTCGCATATTCTAAGCGCCTTTGATCATGGATATATGTACCACCTACCAGTATATGTTTTTCTGATGGGATTGTTGATCTCAGCTGTACGAGGTGATTTGGAGTTATTTGGAATCCAGTGCTGTTTTAATAGGAAAACAGGCAATAACACGAAGTTCTTCTTAACGGCTACCATGAGCAGGAACCTCTCTCATTTTATAAGTCTGTTTATGTCAAGAGATAAGCGCATTGATGAGACATTATAAAATATATTATTCTTAATGACTTTTTAAGGCTAGGAAAAGTATTAAATACTGTTATGTCCTACTGAAAGGAAACATGCAAGACCTTAAACTGACCTTGTTTCAAAAAGCTGCCAATTTATAGTGGTAGTCACTGCAAAAGTATTTACTTATTATTTTTCTTTAGATATTGCCAGTAACCAATTATATTCCTCATGATGCCAGGAAAACTAGAGATATGCATAAAATTATTTACTTAACCTACAGATTATTAATTTTCAAATGTGTCATTTCCTTAAAAATTTGAACAATGGACTGACGTACACAGGTTGGTACTGCTCATTTCCTTTGTGGAACAGCTATTTGTAAGCTAACACTACCTTTACATGGGAAAGAATCAAGAGGATAACAAGTGGAAGCTAAAAGCAACTGACAAAGGAGCCTGAACAAAACTGTAGTTTTCCTGACAGTGCAAACCTGTCCTGAACAAAGTAGTGCACCATCCTGGTTGGGAAATTGGGGATAAAAGTAACAGTGACACCTGACAGTGTGATGAACTCTCACTGTCCCTTTGGAGCAACCATTGTATATTCTCTATTCCTTTTTAATCATTCCAGTCACCTACAGGCAATTCCCTCTACTATCGTAATAGTAAAAAGTGGAGATATTTTTAGCTGGTGAAGGTTCATTTGACATTTTGAATGCTTTCATCATATTATTTAGGATAGAAACACTGTTTCTCACTAAATAAAAAGATTTCAAGTACAGTAGATTCAACACAAGGCGGCAAAGAGCTTTGATTATGATATTTCAACTGCGTGAGATCTGACTGTAAAGGCTAAAAGAAAATTCTGTTACTCTGTGGGAGAACAATCTTCAGCACAAAGGCTTTTTACTACCTAGGACTTTACTAAGTTTTAATGCTGATTTCCCTCACTTTTCTTTTCAACGTCAGAACATCTCTATTAATGTCTTTTAAACTGGGACATCATGCAGGGAATTAAAAGGGCACTACAGCCTGGAAATTGAGGTCTATTATCACAATCTACTTAATTATAAAGTTATGCTTATATATATAACACTTAATAAAATTATGAAAGGGAAATGACAAAGAAGTTACATTCCGAAAAGTGTTCTCCAGACTGACAATAAACATGATTTTCCTGCTACCTAGACACATGCTTTAATGCTGCAGAATAATACACAAACACATGCCCTCAGCTGTTGACTCTCGAACTTCATGAATCCTGAGTACCGACCCAGTCTGTCCCCTAACTGTGTGGGAAGATGTAGGTGGATAGCAGGTTCTGACAGATTTCAAACACACATCCAGACACACAGGGGAGCACTCCTACCTCTAGTTTAGTTCACAGAGCACCACAGCCTACAGGTGTAGAGGTGTAGGTGCCCTGGCCCTGACTTCAGTGATGCTAATGTCCTGTCACTTACTCTGGCCCATGCTGAGACCAAGCAGATTGGCCAAGTGCCACTTGGTGAGTCTGCACACACCTCTGTCCTTGCTACTGGAAATCGTCTCACTGCGTATAAGGGAAGAAGAATGGCATCATGTGGCCCTGACTGTCCTAGAGTCCTGTGGGTATCTAGCACTGACACCAAAAAATGCAAGGGATGTTTGTCTCCACCAAAATGTTTCTTTCAAAGAGCTCCTTTTAGGCACTATTTGGTAACTTCAATAGCATCAGCAGATATAAGGCTCACTTCTATTCATGTATTGAGAAATCCCTTTTGCACAGGATTCTTACTAGAAGGCAATTTGTTCCACTTATTTATTTAACTACACTGTATTTTACATTTAATTCATTTTTGCCTTGATGACTGCACCTTGAATAATCTATATTGATATTCATTTGGTGGCTTGCGGAGAGACCCGGATCATCACCCCTACCCATTAAAACACTAAGCCAACTGTGGGTTAATTCACCCATCTTCCTGCTTCTTTAATAGGAATTCAGCACATTGCTGTTAAGGAAATGTCACTGTTCCCTCATCATCTTTATAGGGACGTTTACCTGGATTCTAAAATCATGGAACTTTGATGAACTATATTAAATCAATATGCAAAGATCATCATAAACACCTTAGGTCAATCTTTATGTTACCTAAACATTCTTTTAAGTCAATCTTTCTGTTACCTAAAACTAAAGGCAGAGGCAGAGAGATAAGTGATGACAAGGAAAACCCAGATTAAACATCATTTTATGGTTTTTTAAGCTGTCACAGAATCCCTGTTGAATTTTCTAGGATGAGAGAAACAGAAGAAAACAGAAAAGGAGTAGGGATTTCTAAACACATGAATTACATTGATGATAATGGACTGTCTTCATCTCTCACAGCATATAACCTACCACAGTCAGTTTAAGTACTCCTCTGAGCTGCTGGAGTACAAAGCATCACTTTTCAGAAAGATTTCAGTAGACATTCTAGTCATGTACTGCAATTCATCCTGAACACAAATATTTCAGGTGCTGAAGTTAGCGAGACTGTAATGGTGGATGAAAAGTCAGTCTAGACCACTGATATTTTTCATTATATCCTGCAAAACTGAAGTTCTTGGCTTATCATTTGGAATGATAAACTCAACTGAAAGGTAGTGTAACCCAAACTGCTTTTGTTGACTTGTAGATTGTTGTATATATTTCAAGTATAGATCAACAGACCTAACTCTAGGATTCAGGTTACATAGGTATCAAATATTCCTTGGACATTTGAAATTCAGACTGGTGATAAACTGATCTCTACTTTTACAAGTACTCCTTCTTACCTAAAATGTAGAAAATTATTGCAAGAGCTTTTAGCAGAACCATTTGGAATAACTGTTTCCCTTTTAAAAGGTATATGCTACACTGTGTACAGTAAGATGGCAGTAATATGCCTTAAAACACACGTGATCCTGAATATTACATTCACACAGAAGATCCCATTGCAGTTAAGATGATGTGTGTGCATGTGGATTTTAGTCAGCCTTATGGTGTCAAAGGTCAGCATTGCAAAAAGAGCTATTAGACCAAAATGCACATCCTGCAGTATTAATATTCTTTCTGGAGTGACTCCAGCTATGTTGGGAAGGAAAAGGCTTTGCCATAATTTTGACACTACTCCTACAGTGTTTTTCTTTATTAATAGATTTTTGTGTATCACAGTGCGTACTTATTTTTACTTTCAAGACAAGTCATCGCAAGTTAGCAGTTCACCTGGCTATATTATGGATCCTGCATCATTACAAATTAACATACAGAAGCTTCAGCTGCTCTGTTTAAATAATCTGAGTAAGTTATATGAAAAAGGAGTTAATAAATTGTAGAAGCAAATCCAATACAGAAGCAGTGGTACACATTGCTTCCAGCTTAAGGGGAAGAACTATGAAAATAAGCACTCAAGTTTTATCCTGACTTCTCCAAATTCTTCCAAATCCCAGAAACATGGAGGTAAGCAGGCAATTAACACTTCACATTTACACATTACTGTTAAAGTCTGTCCATTGGGCAGTACTCCACCCAGACCCAACACATTCATTAATCTCCTAAATAATTAGTAATTCTTCCACATTCCTACACATCTGCAGAAAACTTTCAAATATGAACTAGCTATGCTGGGAAAGGGATCCAAGGCAGATGCATAATGCTCTTATCCTACTCTAAGTACTGATTTAAATGCGTAATTCTGACATAATTTGAGCCAGTACTGAGTAATATAGTTCTAATAAGTGTGTTACAGTTTCTCTATGTAGTTACTTTGATTTTGGCCAACTTAACATACAGAAAAAGATTCGTACTATTTTCTGCTCTTTGCTCAACATTAATTATAAGAAACTGCAGTCAGAACTTTAATACTTAAAGTATGCTCCAAAATATTTAGGAATAATATTAGTACTTTGACCTTTACAATATCCTACATCTTCATTGGCCAGTTGCTTCATCCCCTTCCCCATAGGTTAGAGAGGCAGGAAAATAATGGGATACATGGAACAGATAGGCACAATGGCCAATCAAACGAAGGAATATTAAAAAGGTCAAAATACTCAAGTCTACTACTATGATTTATAAAACATATGAAGAATTGTAATTTTAGTATCTAATTCTGTTGAGAATTATCATAGTGAGAATTGAAAATGGCACAAAGAATAGATTTTGGTGACAGTAATTTCATTGTGAATGAAAGATAGCAGTCTGTATTCGTCACTAAAACTAGGTTCATTACCTTTATGATTTCACTCTTCAAAGGTACCCTTGGGTCTGGAACCTCTTCTTCCTTTTCCTCACAAGTTAATTTAAATATTATAGCTATCTATACAACACTGTCACTCTGGGAAATACTCTGGAATCTATTTCTTGCTGTGGGTGTAAGAGGCTACATCTAAGCTCCCATTTTTTTAATATCTTTACATGTGCTTGTTTTTATCTCTCTCGCTCACTATATATATATGGATATATGTAGACATACCCTCACAACAGCTCTTCTGAGCCTTATGAAAACATACAAAACAAAGCTTGATGATTAACTGATTATCTTCTGGAATTTGTGTACAGATCACAGCTCTGCAGAATGTGAACCAGATGTCTATTTTTTTCCCAATGAGAAGTAGCTGTTTTACAGGAAAGTAACAAGAGATTGCATGTTGGTTGAGCCATTTTTGCTGACTGTACATACCATTCTTTAATTCTTGCTTCCCCTAGGTTTGTTATTTCTAGGTTCTTACTCTTAAAGTTTCCTTTGAGTTTGTTCTCCCTATACTGTACATGAACAGTTAACAGTCAATAAACAACATGCTTTACCATATGCCTCCATATTTCAAACAATTAAATTTCATATTGTACTTGCAACAAGCTAGAAGAGAAACAATAGGCTGACGACTGGTTTGATAGCTCTCTTGTTCTGCCTCAGGGTCACCGTGAGTAACATCCTTGGTACCACGAGAGGTCACCACCTGCCTGGGGCAGCGCCAGCTCAGACGCCCATCCCCTCGGCACGCAGATGGCACATGGATGGAGCACAGATGGCACATGGATGGCTCACTGGTGGTGCATGCCTGGGGCACATGTGACACATGGCAATTGCATGGCTGTCACATGCTAATCATGTGCTCATCACACAGCAATCACAAGGGTTCCACATGTCGATCACATGCTAATCACAGAATCACAGAACCATTTATGTTGGAAAAGATGTCCAAGATCATTGAGCCCAACCTTTGACCGACTTTCACCTTGTCAATCAGACCATGGCACTAAGTGCGAAGTCCAGTCATTTCTTGAACACCTCTAAGAACAGTGAATCTACCAGCTGCCTGGGCAGCCTGTTCCAATGCTTGACAATCCTTTCTGTGAAGAAATGAGGACATTTGTTCTGGGACAATTAAGTGCCTATCACATGCCTGACACAACCATCACGCGTCCATCACGCACTTGGCAATCACACATCCAGCTCGTGCTCAGCACACACCCAGCTCACAACAATCAGGCACCTGGTGTGTGCACGGCACATCTGTTGCAGCTACATCCTCGTCCCCCATCTGTTGGTTACAAAAGTCACGTCTGCATCCTGGCTCTTTTATAAGCAACCAATACCATGGCTAAGAAAAAGTGGTAGCTCATTAAATTATGTTGATTTAATTGCTTGAGATCATGTGAACATAGTGCTGCTGCTGTCTTTGGGGCTATCTAGGAAGTTTAATGGTGAGAATTTGCACTTCAGTGCAGCTGTGGCAATGTTGATCAATTTTGTAAAATATTAACTTCAAGTTGTTACCTAGATTCCTGCAAAGAGATCTTTGCAGGCAGGTCTTAACATGTCTAATTGTTCAGAATTCCTCTTAAGAAAATGGCTAAAAAGCCACCAAACACAAATCTCAAAAAATGGCAGCTTTAATCTAACGATTTTCAACTTTGCAAATATGAAAAGGTAAAGAAAGCAAATTAAACTAACAGTATGGTAAAAATAAAGTACAGATTCTGATTACATGGCCTTTTTTCTACTTCAAATAAAATTGCAGCATAATTTTCAAGATGCTATGTGGTACTACCCCTGAATTAAGGAACCTCACTGTAAAATTAATCCAGTTTACTATAGAACACTATGTCTAGGTCCTATATTATATCTTAAGAGCATTAGCAGAAGCATTTTATCATGTTTATGAAGCATGAAAAGTTAATAAAGATTGTATTTTTAGTTACAGACTAACTATTCATTGTCTTAAAAATAATCCTGCAAATTTGTTGTAGTGGATTGTCTACTGCATTCTCAAATTATTGTGACTCTCTTGAAAAAGTTCTCTACCTAAATGCCTTTATGGCACCCACTGAAAGTTTGCAGCAGAAGGTGCTACATTAGTATTTTTCTGCAGCCCTCTTAGAGTTCATTGCCTAAGATAAAGTCCTTTGGGGAATTGATACAGATGCAGAATTTGCAAGCTTCAGATTTATAAGCTTCAAAGACATATTATATTTTTTAAAGAAAATTACAAGAAGGCAATATTTTCTGTCCAGTCAACATACTGAACTTCCAAATACTTCATCACTCTATCTTTGGATCCAGTCAGAAGATGTACATTAATCTGGGGCTCACTTTGCTTCATAACTAGCTTTTCAGCTGCTGTTGAAATTATGGTATTATCTTGCTGGCTCACTGCTCTCTCACCTAAGACTGCTTTTAACTTCAGATATGTTGTACTTCTGAATCTCTTTAATTAGGTAAATTCTCCTGAAAGGTCACAAAACAGTGGAGAGCTCTATAATTTCAGCATACTGAGTGGCTGCTGCATACAGAAATACTTCAGCTCAGCACTGACACAGAGGGTTTCAGACAGGTTTCAGGAAGAATCGTGGAACAGTTTAGGCTGGAATGAGCTTCAGAAGGTCTCTTGTCCAGCCACCTGCTCCAGACAGATTTGAGCATCCCTGCATTTTCAAAAGAAATTCTAGGTTTGGGAAGTCAAAATCGAGACAGCTGCCTAGAGTCAGTAATATTGTTCTAATGGTAAGAACATTTAAGCAGTGTCTCAGAGAGACCAGTCAAAAGCCAGAGAATCCACAACCCAGCCAACATTTTTTAATTGTGCTGGCCTATTGGCTTCCCACCTAAGTAGACACTAAATTTCACCTCTTTTAGATTAACCAGAAAATATCACAGTCTGAAGTGACATGGGTAACCATGGATCAGATTTTGCACTTCAGAAGGCAGCTTTAATTACACAACTTTGTTCTGTAAGAACAGTTTTTATTATGTTCCACAATAATACCTTGCATATATACCAGCTTAAAAAATGTCTTCACACTGCTCCTCTGTTGTTTATGTCATGCATCAGAGCTCATGACAACACACAGACTGAATGCTTCTGTGCAAATTTAACTACTCCAAGCACATTGAATTTGATTTGAAGTGGTTGCATTCTTCTGTGTTATTTTTCGTTTTCTTTCTGGCAGAAGCCACCGCAATCACTCTTTGCTGTTTTATTTGGTTTTGTGTCTTTCACCAGTTCAAAACAACCTTTCCCAAATCCATTGCCAGAATGCCATATACCTTTATGATTTATATTTGTTAAAAATACAACTTGTATTCTTTCAATATAATTTTTATCACTAAAATGACTTTATGTTTTTGTAACCATCTCCATTAGTGCATGACAAACTGTGAAATTTGCCATTTTTGCCATGACCAATCCATAAAATCTGTCATCTTCCGGCATGATGGTGTTCACAATTTACGCGGAGTCTTATTTATAAGGTCACTTATTTAAGTGGCTCATGAAAATTATTCTTAAGAAAGTGGATACATCCCGTAAATGGGAAGTCACATGGACCAATTTGTCACTCTTTCCTCTTTGTAAAAGGAATGTTTTTTCAACACTTCTGTATTCTGTATTATTCCTATCGTCATGTTTCTAAATACCAAGGGTTAAAAAAAAGTCCATTGCCTTCCTTCTGCTGAGTATATTGTCTCTAGGTGAATATCAGGCAGGGAAAGGGAGATGCAGAATGTCTTATTTTGGGTGATCTGCAGATGCCTCACCATGATACAGATTCACAATCTCTGGGAAACAACAGGGGAGGAGTCATCAAAAATACAGAGTCCAGATTGGTGAAACTAATCTGGGAAAACATATTTAAATTATCCCCACATATCTGAGATCTCTGTGGTTGAGGGCTACAAGCATATAATGTAGGTCCAAATTCCCAACAAGAAATACACAGACACCACAATATTCATAAGTTCAGGCTTATATGGGAAAATAAAATACAGAAACATGAATACTCAAGCACAAATATTTTGTCATAGGATTCACTAAAAGTAGTTGTTGGTATAGCAGGATTTCTACTATGAGAAAAGAATCCTATCTTCAGTCAGTCTTTGCTAATTTAACAACTCTAATTTTCATCACGTAGGTTCTGTGTTCCACAGAATTTGGAAGATTTTAATTTAAAGAAACTCACAGTAACAATGGTTGACTAAAGAGGGACATTTCTGAGAGTATTAGGAATAACAAAAAGAGTGCAAGAATGTGAGCGAGCTTTATTTTGTCATATGAATAAAGACAGGAGAATTATACCTGTCCTGACATTTGGTGGTGAGAGGAGTTGAGGTCGCTGGTATCAGATTTGGACCTGCTTGCTGTACTTCTTTCTTTCGCTACATTTTGCAAAGCCCACGTTTATTGAAAATCTTTCGTAATTTTGAAGTCTTTTTATGCACATGTTACTTAACCAAAAAGAGGGTCTTAACTCTCTGCTTGGGGCAGTGCCCACACAGAATTAACATATTAACAGAATTAACAGATTGCTGTTAATCCTGGGCTGTGTCAAGGAGGTGGTAGACACCTGCTTCTGCTGGGAAAAAAGGCAGTTTGAGAGAGCCATACCCTGAGCAGGATCATCAGGAGCTCTCAGTTCTTCCTAACACTTTCTAGGTACTGGGAGCTGTCCACAGAAGGAGACTGCATCACCATGCCTGGAAGGAGAATCGTGCAACCATACAAGCTCATCTCATATCCATACCAGGCATTTTGATTCCAGAGTTGGTGCAGAAGAGTGACAAATTGATTCAGAAGCAGTTGATATTTTCTGGTTACTGCTAGCAGCTGCTGCCCAGCTCACTCTTAGGAACAGCTGGGCAAACCTTACTGTTTAACTCCTGCAGCTTCAGCTCTGCCCTGGTTCTGCAGACAGGATGGCTGTGAGCCAGGGACGGTCTGGGTGAAAGCTGGGAGCTTTCCCTTACAAAGGAGCTTTTTCCAGTGCAGTTTCAAAAGGGCTAAGGTACCCTCACAAAAATTCAGATTTCCAGTTGTAGATTTAGTGCTGCCTGAAGAGGTTTCTACTGCCCTGAAATCAAGCTTATTTAATATCTAGATTTACTTTCTTCTGAAGTCATATTCATTATTTTTTAAGCACTGCAAACATACATACATGCATGCATAAATATGCATGCATACATATAGATAGTGTTATGCCCTAATAATTTCAGAAGTCTCTTTTGACAGGGAGCGTGAAAGAGAGATAATATCCCATCAATCAGGAAATAGATATCATCTATTAGAGAAACTGAGCAAATTATACAATAAAGAAGGCTCGGATTCAAACCTAGATTAAAGACAATATATCTTTCCAACCTTAATCAGAGTGATACATATCTGTAGTTTCAGAAATATTAAGAAATACCACAGCTTAATGGAAAGTAGAGAGTAACTGCCTGAAGGGAGTGGATATTCTGTCACTGGGAGATGGTAGGTTATTCTCTACCAACAGGAAATCTTTAGGCAGCAACTAAATTGCCCCTTGTCAGGGATACTCATTTATATAAAGTGACACTGCTACTCCCACCCACCGATACTGACTTCCAGTAATCATTCATGTGTCACACATACACCCATGCAGAGTTCCACCAAGTCATGTGAGCTAATATTCACTTCCACACTCCCAGGCTGCGACCGCTTACTCATGTCAAGATATGTGCTGTCCTGTTCATTAATACTAATGTCAATTCAAGCATATCGGTGTAGTCATCTTCAATCTTACTCAGTTATGCTGGCACTTTACTCAATCACTATCAGTCAGACCCACCCAGTTGCACTATAGCTGTGACAGATGCACACTCTCAGAGCCTCAGGGTGCATTTGACAAATAGAAATTGTATTGCCCAAATTTTGAGACTATCTGGCTCCCGTATCTTAGTGGTAGAAAAGCAGCAATGACTTCAGACATTTCATTTGAATAACTGTGCAAGAAGAGGAACACTTACTGGAGGCCAAGTCAACACTTTCTGAACAGAAACATAAAGACATCTACACTTTATCATAAAAAGTATAGACGCAAGTGAAAATAGGAGGCTAGAAGAGAGGCTTCCAAATGAGTGATTACATCTGCAAACAGGTGCTGGTGCATGTATTATATCTCACATATTTTACATATTCTTCAATCTTTTTGGTGGATACATGTGAGTGGTAGGCATTGTACTTTAGAAAATGTTCTCAAGGGCTGACCCTTCTCTGTGAGTCTTTGCTAGTTCTTTGGGTGACTCTGTATAGTATTAATGGTGAACTTTGATTTCTTCTCTGAATTTTGCTTCTTGGCAAAGCAGGTAAGGGAATTTTTGAAAAAGGAGTAAGAAGCATGATTTAAAATTTTATTTTGATCTTCACTGGGATTAAAAACAAGAAAACAAACTCTTTAATTGTACATTTATTGTATGATGTAATTACAAAGAATTATTTATGTAAACTCTGACAATAATATCATAATAAATTATAACAAAACTCTTTCCATATCCCACACATTTGGTTTATTTCACCTTTTAACAGTGGAAGTTCTTAGTCCATAGTGTTTTATTAGGAAGTAATTGCAACATCTGCATTCTGCAAACACAATAAGCAGAACTCCAATACTTGCCCTCAGACTAAGCTGCCTCAGAACTCTTTGGCTTTGCCTGGGAACAGGAGAAAGCAAATTGGACCTACTGTGGTAAGTAAAGGACAAATGGGAATCAGCATTTACATCAGAAATGTGTTTAATCAGCATTCAGAAATGTATTTAAAGCCATAAAAAAATCATTTACTGTCATTACTATGTTTATGAAGAGGATGAGGAAAAGACATTTTTGTGCACGTATGTGTGAAAAGAGACAAGAAAGACTATCTTTTTATTTACCTTTATGGCCCCATTGCACACATTGTGAATGATACAGACTTAAGCCCACTGCTCTTTTCTCAAGGAAGAAAGACTATAATTTAAGTTGGAGAACAAAAAGGAAGCAAACTAATCACTACATTTTGCCAGAGAAGAGGTGCCATTAAACTTCATTATTAAAGATGAAAAGCTCAAAAAAGGGACTATGATATTATTGAAGCAAGCATTTACAATATGAAATCTTGACCCTTTATATTTCACAAGAACTGAAGTTTTGGTGCATTCAGTAAGAGAAATCTGTGAATCAATTTAAGATGAGAAAGAAAATAAGCAAAAACTTTGGCTGATTGTTCATCAGTGCCACTTAAGAAAGACATATTTGCAAATGACAAGGACATCTCATTTCCGTCAATGAGAGGCAATGTTGGATCCCAGGGGTACAATACTGACCTTGGTAGTCACAGGACACAGGTTTTGTATTGAGTTTGCAAGGCCTCGAGACTGAGGATTGTCAGACTTACTCTGTGTGACCTTAACCTGCCTGCTGCTGCTGTTTTCACTTGGTTTAGCTACAGGAGCATTTTTTCTAACGCCAAAGCTTTAAAATTTTTCTTATCTGCACATGCAACAGTAATGACTTTTTATATAAGAAGAACTAGCTATTCTGTGTAGAACGGGGTAGCTGGACTAATGGTAATTCTGTGATTGGACTGTTGAGATTTCGATTATGCCAATAAAAATGATTTGCTTTACATATAAAGTGTATTTTCAACTTACCCACAACCAGAGTTTAAGTGTATGACAGTTCAGGGCCCAAAAATTGTCGGATGTTGAAGGATTATGACCCTAAATCAACTTCTTTGCTTTAAATTGTGAGGAAAACCAGAAAATCATTGTGAAAATTAATTTTATGTGTTTATTAAGAGTTGAAAGAAAAAGTAGGTAGAATAGAAATAAATATTTTCCTTTTCTTTTTTTCACATTTTGTTTTCTTCCACTTGCAGTATCTTTGTTTAGAAAAAAATCATTCACTTTTTTCATAATTTTTCATAGTGAAATACATTCCAGGTATTTATGCAGGTTAATAAATTTTTGTGTTTCAGCAATAAGGATACACAGATTAAACTATGGATATGATTAATAGATTGCATTTCATGAAGTCAAATAATCCAGATCTGGTCTTCTTTACTTATATGTGAGAATAAAAGGTAAATAATTTGTTTGATGCTCGTCTTCCTATTTTTCTGCTGTCACAAATTTGTGGCACGTTCTTTGAACCATTGTTGTTCATCTGTATGATCATTATACAGGTTGACCAGATTTAACAGATTTGAGCAGACTCCTGATACAGTTGTCATGCTGTAGGAAAGCCGTGATATCTTCACAGCCAGATCTAGCAAGTATCAGCTACAGATCACTGCAGCAAATCTGGGATTCCCCACCTCTACTCTGTGGAACAATTTGTTCTTATTTGGCAGTGGGTATCCAGCGCTTATTAATCAATATTAAAAGAAAAAAAAACAATATTAAAAGAATAAAAATTAAATTCACATTCTTCTGATAGTTTTGGTTTGGTTTTTTTTAACTGTAATTCACATTCTTCTGATAGTTTTGGTTTGGTTTTTTTTAACTGTATGCTGTCTGTCAAGGACATATTACCTGCATATGGTTAAGCTGGAAACTGTTACTTATAGTCTTTTCTGTATATAGATGACAGAAAATCTCAGATTGTATAGATAGAAAATCTTTCAATATTTTCTTATTTGGAACTGAGTGCATCTGAGAAATGTTTGTTTGGAGCAGATCAGCATCATTTCTTCAAAACACCAAAAGATCTGGACAATGCTTTTGTCTTTTTTTTTTTTTTTTTTTTTGAAGATCAATAAACTGGGAAAAGAACATCCAAATTTTGTGAAGGACATGGTTTTTACCTGAAAAAGATACCTAATTGTGAATTCCCAAGCAGTTCTCAATTAAGGTTGTTTACTAGATTGGGTCATATCCCTTTATGTCTGCAAGGAATAAAAAAAAAATCTGTCTTTCATCCCATACCAGCTTCACTGATAGCAACATGTCTTGGAGAAATGCAAAGGCTTTTGTGGAGATATTCCTTTGTCAAAAACAAAAGAGGATAGGGACCTGGCTAAGTACCCATGGAAGAGGTGTTATATATTCTAAGAGCAATTTCTTCATCATTTAGGTAATTGTGAAGGAAGTATCACTTTATGCTGCCCCTTCTGATGGTGCACTGGGCACACTGAGTCCTCAAAGGCACATGTTAAAACTGGGCTTTATTGTTTTCTCCTGTTTTATTGTCTTCTGCTAAGCACATTGGAAAGCAAAATTACAAGAAATTACTTCAAGTGTAATTTGTTTTATATATGACAAAATGGAAAGAAATCATCCCATTGTGCAAACCGCTCTATGTAACAATGCATAGAAGCTATCAAGGTACACATAGTGCAGAATACTGTTGTAAAAGCGTATTTTAAACACTATAGGGGCTTCCATGGGAAGTAGTAGCATTCTTACATTCTGTATTCAATAAAAACTAGCATTCAAATATATGCAAGTATTTTGATTGTTTAATTACATTTGTACACGAAGTTTCATGTCTGCTACAAGAACTGCTTAAGTGTGGCCCAGTCTCTATGACAAAAACAGCTCTAGGAAAAGATTCACATGGAAGAGTGTTCTTTCTCATTCTTACTCAAAACATTTTGCTGAATTTGGGTGAACAAAATGAGTTCACAAACCTCTTTGTAGACTCTCTGATATCTCTGATATGCTTAGCAATACATGTTTAATTTGTTTCTGGGTCATGTCACACTGAGACTATATGCCTTCATTTCTTTTTTCTTTGTTTGTTGAGTCTTTTTAACCTATAAATCATGCCACTTTTTCTTCCATAACATTTTAAAATTCAGGTGTTTCTAGCAGATTTCATCAAGCCTCTAACATAACCTAAAGAATGACCTAAATATTGATACCTAATTTTACAAACCATATTCCTTTCCATACTCTTCCTGTTGTATTGGTGCTTGGCTATCACCCATTTATTTACAGGTAAAACCAGCTTTGGGTTCTCTGAACACAGGTCAAACTTTTATCTGTGCCCTAATCTTGTTCCATCATGATTACTGATACTGTATACCCTGTGGTTTCCCTGTGATCCCCAGTGACAGGCTGGAGGCCAGAAAAAATATAATTGATGTGATGAGCCTATCATATGTTATTCTTCACTGAGTTCCTCCATTCTGTTCTGCATTTCCCTCTCTAGCACACTGGTTTCTTCATGATGTTTTCAAGGTCCTTCACAACAATGGACCTTCTTACATGTTTCATTGTCATAATAACCATCCCTGCACATTCTTAGAATATAAGCCTAATTCCATAATCATAGAATGAGTCTTAGGTTCATTTCTGTGGCTCTCTTAGGAAACTGGCTGGAGATTGTTTATTTCTGCTTCCAGGTCTCTGATTGATTGCAAAAAAAAGCCAAAAAGAATCACCAAATAGGATAAGAAAGATTCCAGTGGAAAAAAGAACAGCTCACTTCACTCTCAGAAATTCAGCAGACCTTTCAGGATGAAAGGATGGCCAAGGGGTTGAACTATGGAGATTTACAGAGCAGTGAGAAAATTTGCTCTATTTATGTAGGCATAGTCGTGCAACCTTTCATGTCTTCCCTTTTGATTTTTCCTTCATTTGTTGTCAATCCACATAGTCTCAAATCACCAAGACAGTGGCTCGCTGCCATAACTTGTTTGATTTAATAATCAAACCCTACTTTCTCCCATTTTCCACTGTTCAGCAGACTTCAGTGTTATGACTTAATTTAAAATAAATCTAAGTCTACAGCACTGGTCATTTTTCTTCTGAATGTTAATAGTATTAATATATAATAGCTATTCCCTAAGAAAAACAGTTCTATATTATTATTTTACTTTATGATGATAGACAACACAAAGAAAGTTTAAGGAAGTTGCATTTGAGTTGGACTGCTCATAAACACAAAACTTTATGAGGTTATTCTTTGTTAGCAAAAGCCTGAATTAATCGTTTTCTGCAAAGTATGCCAAGCAGACAAACTAAGACAATTAAAGCCAATGTGACTTTTTCTTTAATCCTTATTTGATTGCTTGATGCAGTCTACCGATGCAGCTGTTGGCACAGTAGATTAAGTTACTCTTAACCACTGCAACCCCTATTGCTCACAGAGCCAAATCCTAGAGGCAATTTTTTCCCTCTGCCATTTATTAACAGGAAAAGTAATTAGAATATTTTGTAGACAAAACATAAGAATACTCAGTGACTGAATATTCAGACCTTTCTGAAACTGCTGCAGTGACAGAGAATCCAGGTGGCATCTGCAGGTGCACAGCTGCAGTAAATGATGAAGCTGGCATCTTTGGCAGTTCTACTCAGTACTGATGGCAGTGGATGTTGGGGTTTTTTAAATCCAGTTTGTAATCTCCCTTCCTCTTTTGTACACACAGAAACACCCACACATTCAGTTTGTCTTCACATCTTTTCATCACATACAGTCTACTAACTTCAGTCATTACATGAAATATTATTCTATTTTCCCTAATTCTGGTTTAACGAAGCACCACTTTACACATGCACACATACAAAGACTTTGGTTTAGTTTAGTTTAGTTTCAAATTTTTTATTATAGGTGACTGTAAATGCCAATTTTTTTTAGTATGAAGGTTCTAAAATGTGGTAAGACAGAAGCACTCAAACCAATGAAGCATTGTTGATAATTCTGTTTCAGATTGGAATCTAGGAAATATTAATGATTTCTGTCTGATATTGTCTCACTTTGCTGCAATAGATGTCATTATGGCACATAATAACAACATATAAATTGCCTTAAAATTGTAATAACAAATATTTCATATGCAATAAAAATAACCCCCTCAAAACACACTTCATGCACACAAACATGAGAAATAGGGATTTTAATAGATGTTTAAATAGAACCCTCACTCACTTTTTTCTGAACCTGAAAATACAATAGAGCTTTACAAAAATATTTCAAAACTGGAAACTCTAAAAAATCAGATCAATTCCAAAATACTGCTTCTTAGAAGTAAATACAAGAAGTCTAAGTGGATTTTAAAAAAATATTATATCAATTTTTTAAAAATATGGCTGTTTAGCAGTGTCTTGATTGAGATGCTTTGAAATACGAAATGGTTTTCACTTGTAAACATTTTTTCAGAAAAACAAACATTTTGGTAGATTTTCAACAGAGTAAAATACGTTTTAAATACTTCACTTCATATCCAAATCTAGTTTTGCACTGTGGATGAGATCATTGCTTATAAAGCACAGCTTTTCTTTTAAATGCAGTGCTGAGACACTGATAGACAATTCTCCTCCTGCCTCTGCTGACACCTACCTGCCTGACACAGTCTTCCACTGGGCACTGAACAATTCTGTCACAAAGAAAGTCCTCTTCATCTGAACTTGCTTTCTTTGGCTTACAGGCCTTGCTATTTCATGCCTTATCTCCAGCAGTGCTTTTAGAAGGACATTTCCCATGTGACAGAATGAATATGAGAAGTGACAGCATGAATTTCATGAGTAACTCAGCACATGTGACATCAGGGGAGTTTTGTTGCTTCCTTTTCTAGTTGGGACTGTCTCTAGGGCAAACAAGGAGCACAAAGACTGAATTTTCTGCTGTAAGCCTACTAACCTGAAGAACTGGATCTTGAGCACCAAAAATTAACAAAAAGGAACTGTGCATCATGTGTAAAGAAGTTTTCATTATATTTTCACCCAAGACTAAGAAAGTAAAGTGAAGGAGCAAATAGTGCTCCTTTGGATGATCTTACTAGGACAAAAGAGAAAGCAACAGAAACTATTGCCCATGTGGTCTTTTGATGTCATAGAGCTCTCTCTTGCATTCTGGAGAAAGACCAACCAAATCACTCCCTCTATAAAAAAACTGATCCATATTAAGATCACTGTATCTGCAAAACGACTTTCAAATCTCATTTATTTTCAGATTTCCTTTCAGTGAAACCATTTTTAAAAATTGCCTAGATACTTTAACAACCTGCAATTAACTTCATGTGTCATGTCAAATTATGAAATGTGGTAAGGACCTGCTAGGATATGAAATATTTGTGAGGATGAAAAGTAAAGAATTCAGAATGTTATGAAGGAAGAAGCTAAGTTTTCTCTTGGGTATCATTCAAACAGAGCTTCCAAAGCTGTTGGGATTGGTCAGGGCATTAGTCACATCTATGCCACCATCCAAGAGTGAATTTCCTCCCATTTCTTTCAGCAGAGTGAAAAAGCAAAGGTGTAACTCTATGTGTGCACATATATGAAACTTGAGACAAAAGGTATAGAAAAGAGAAATTATGAATCTGATTAAATACTCTTTTGACATACTCCAGCGGCAAAATCTGCTGCTTTTAACTAGTGGACACATAATGAAAAGAGAGAAGAAAAATTTTTCATAATGTAATCTGTAATGCATATATCATAAGAAAAGACAAAAGGAATTACTAAGTTAAAATAATTTTCAAACCATTGTCTTCAAGACTTTATTTACAGCTCTGTATTAATTTGTAATAAGAGCTATTTTCTTCTTAAGTTTCTTGTTGCATTTCAAGCCTGAGACAAGTAATATGATGATACCGTATTTTTCTGTGCTCTCATTTTGCAGTGAACCATATTAGCTGAAATACCCAGGAGAAAGAGACAACTTCAAAGCATGGCCCCAAATAATGTAGAGAATAGGTATGGTCTGAATACCAACTGAGCCTGAGCTTTGAGTTCAAACAACCTTTTAAGACACTTCCCAAGAAATAACTTTTTTAATGAATTGAGGTCATCTTGGGGGTAACAGTGATGTAAAAGTAGGTTCCAAATCTGACTAGTTCTCTTCTCCTGCACATCTTTTATATCCTGCACAGCAGCTTGGGCATTGGGGATGACTCAGAAGCACCCTCACTACCCTATCACCTCCCACAGTGAATAACTTGCAAAGCTCACATCAAAACCACAACTTTCAAGACTTCCTAATTAGGAGTTTATTGTTCAGTTTAATCAGCAAGGAAAAGAACACTGATATTAAGAAATGCTCCCCTTTATGTGAAGTGGAGAGAAGTTGCCAGCCAGAAACAAGCAGCCAACCTTCAGAAAAATATTTATTTTCAAAATAAATAAGAGTAGATAATAACAGCAAGTTGTCATAGAGTACTTCTGCATCATTAGACCTATAGATAGAGACTAAGGCATGTGTGGGTGTAAGTATGACCATACCCTCTTTTCCTATCCTTGAATGGGCAATCTGTGAATCTGTAGCCTTATTTAACTATTAGCTTTCATGGAAAATTTCCCTTAAACCCTTCATCCCTCTTCACCAGGACAGTTTAACTCTTAGTAACTATGTCATTCTTTAACACTTTTGACAAGTGACTCATCAGACCACCCAGGGCTTCTAAGGGTACAGGTCCCTTTCAGCCATGAGTTTTTTTCACTTCTGCTCATCTGAAGATGAGTCTTGAAGAGTTGGATCTACAATGATGATTCCAGCCTGTGCCAGCTGGAAATCATTCAAAGAGTGTCCTTCCTTCTCTTCATCCCCATTAAACCCTTCTGAGTTGAGTGATACAAGGAGAAGTTTCTGCTGTATCCAAACTAAATAGAACCACCCAACCTTGGGAGTGATTCCTCTCCCTACTGCCCAACAGGTCACCACAGCTTAACTAGCTTGAGGGAAATGTTTATGCACAGCCTTTCATAGGACCTATGCAAGGTTCCCTGGTAGTGAAAGATGGTATGAATACGCAAAAGGGTACAGATTATCCATCTGGTCCAAAATCAGGTGAATAACTTTTCTAGTTTTAAATTGAATGTTTAAACTTTTCAGAAGGATCATTTTCAGAACTTAAGACTGTGTATTGCCACATATAACTCAGTTCAAACAAGCTGAATTTCTACTGTTTTAAATTTCAGATGTTCTTCAGCTTCATCATACTTCACACTCCATACTTCGAGGATTTTCTTTATTGTGACTCTTTATTAGCTGTTCTAATTCTTGTTAATAATGTGCTGTTTTTAACAAATACTTTTGATATTGTCCTATGTGTAACGACTGTCATTTACCACATGTAAGGTCATTATCTCAGACCTTATATTCTCAATAGCAAGAAAATATATTAAATATAATATTAGAACTTCTACAATATATTCAGTTGATGAAAATAACTTTTTGTGAGCTATCTTTAAACAATATTATTTTCAAGAACCTACTGGATATTTAAATCCAAAAGGTGTTTGTATTTTTTTGTGGAGTTTGTTTTTGTTTGGTTGGTTTTTTGTGTGTTTGGGATTTTTTCTACTTATTAACCTATTGAGAGTTCACTAATTGAATTTTTCATGACCATTAACTGTTTCCATTTTCATGCTGAAGCCTTTTCTGGTGAAAATTCTATATGGAATTTTGCAATATGCAACAGGGTTCTGAAGCTCAAGAGTAGTTTTAAGTTGTCCAGGCTAAAGAGACTGGGAACACACGACTCATTATTCTTGAGGAACTGAAATCATTAGGTGGTAACAGCTTGTTGTCATACTAACTACCACCGTGGTCTGAAATGAAGGAGGCACCCTGCTGAGATCTTTACCAGGACTCATTCATTAACTCACTCTCCTTGTTCTCATCTGTTTTGCAGCTGCAGCCAGGTGAGAATTAACGGGGCAGTTTACATCAGGCAGATGGTAGGTTCCCCAGGACAGCTCTATTTAAAGAATAAGGAGGAGGAATCAGTAACTGGATAATAAGCACTGGACTTGGAATGGAATGTAAAAATTTAGGGGATTTTTCTGTATGCTTTTGACTTTCAGTTGCTCCCGGGTGGAAAAAAAACAATATAAAAGACCGATCTCATATAATACAGAACCAGTTTAATTTCCTTACGTGTGTTCCCATTGACAATAGCTCTTGAAGTAATGTATCTTTACTCTGATAACACAGAATTCTTTTGAGTAAAAGGGAAGATACTGCTCTCTGCTCCTGAAATGCAGAATTAGTTTATGTCTGTTACTGAGTCCATCGCAGGTAGCTTCTATATTAGAAGTGAAATTCAGAAAGCATGCAAATGTTTTTTGAAGTAGTAGTATCAGAAGTAACCAGACCTGTTTAATACACAACACAGGTATGTTGAAAAGTACCCTTGCTCTCATTCCCTTGGTTCCTGCAAAATGATTGGTTCTGCTTTAGAAACAATCTTGAATAAAGTAGCCCTGAAACAGATTCCAAGCACAAATGCTGCCTGACTGCTTGTTTGCCCAAAGTGAAGCAACTTTCAGCAGCACATGTCTTCTATTTGCCTTTCCACCTTAGCGTGCAGCCACAAGCGGAGAAGTAATGGATCACTCAGCTCTCCACATCCTTTGCACTCCCGAGCCACACCAGCTCCTTGTCAGGTTCTCTAGGCAAGCCATGAGGAAGTTCCTACAGGGAGGATCTCTGCCAGGACATAATGTGGACTCAAATAAAAGTCAAGGACAGAACTTGTGGCAAAATAATCAGTAACAGTTGTCTTTTATTTTACTATTAACCATGGAAGTGCAGATCTAAACTATTCCCTACCTGTGACTATCCAGCCAGTTCCTAAGCATTCTACTACCTTATACAGACCATACAACCTTCCTGAACAGTTTTCTTCTTGTTCTTCCTCTCCTTTTTTACACTCACCGTGCTTTGTAAGATCTCCACAAAATTTGATGTCTTTCTTTTTCATAATTTCTAATGTTTTCACTCAAATGGTTTTATATACCAGAATGTGTGTGATGTAGATCCTTTTATAACACTAGAACATTGGATTTTTCCTGGTAATGGATTTCATTTTGTGCCTGTAAGTCTATGCTTGAAACCTATAAGCATAAAATTGAAATACCAAACATATTCTAAACCAGTTCTTTGAATTAGCACACTGCACAGTATCACAGAAAGCTTTATAAACATCTTCTCTCCGCCCTCCAGCTTTCCAGTCACTGGACTAAGATCATGTTCATCACTCTTAATCCACGTACTCCGTACTTTCTGATTTTCTAGGCTCTTTACCATGCAATTACAAAAATTCAGAGGGACATGAGGGAAATTATTTTTAAAATTGCTGTACTTGTGTTAAGGAGAAAATTCAGCAACACTGTGGGGGTCTTCTCTGATATAGTCAGAAAAGGTTTGCAAAGACATTGGTAATGGCCCATGAGACAAGTACAATATTTTTGTTTCCATTAATCTGATATGATTTTGACATTATTCCTTTTGGTATTCTCTCAAGATAAATACTTCTCAAAACAAAGAGGCTGCCACATTTCTCATGTTGGCATTGGTCAGATCCTACCTTCTCAAAGTTTTCTGATGTCTTATTTGTCCAATAATAATGTTCAACATATAAGTATTACAAATCGAATTGTAAGTTCTCAGAAAGGGCTTCTTATTTGGGAAGTTATTTCTAGAAGTATTGTTTGGCTTTTCAAAAGTGCTTGCGTTAAATACCTGTTTCAAAGAATTGAGCATTTACTGTGACAAAGTTTAAGGGATTTAGGTGCACACATTCTGCATTTTAATATTGTATTTTAGATTTTTATTGGACTTTGCACATTTTGATCTCCAGGGTAAACGAAAAAAAGAAAAAGAAAAGTTGTATGAGTTATTTATTAGTTAATCTGTCCAAACACATTTAATCAGGAAGCCTCTTTTTCTGCTACAGTCTTTTCCCTGAAATACATTTCCCTACTATTCCCAGGTACTCTAAGGTTACATTACAACTTAACTTTCTCTAACATTACCCTTTCACATTCTGATTGGGAGATGTTAAAGTGACAAGATGGTCCCATAGATGAAAAATCTGTCTCCTCTAAGTTAGTGAGAAATGGAAACATGTTTGTTTGGTGTGTTGGCAACTTGGTATTCTACAGCAGCTGAAGTTTAAAGGAGTGGTTTTGCTCCCTTTTTTTCTTCTGTGCTTTCTACAAAGAATGGTTTAAGCGAAATGCTTTTCTTGTGTTGCACATTGTTCATCCACATATTATGTTTCAGTGGATTAAAGCTGGTATGAGCAAGGTTGTATGGATAACCAGTATTCTTCAGTTACTGAACAAAAACAAAAAATCAAAAACTTCACTTTAAATTTAATGAGGCTTAAATTTCATTGGTACTCTTTACTGAAATACTCATCTTCTTCACCCAGAACACTGGATTCAATAAAAATTCCTTTCAGTACAAAACAATTCCATAAACAATGAAAAAGTGCTGAATAGACGTAACACAACAATGATAACCTGGGGGTACCCGGAGGTATTAAAGGGCTCATGAAAGTATACAAGGTTGTCTTCCCTATGAATAGGAAAACTTTCCAACAGTACCTAAATCACTCCTGCTACGAGTGATAGTAATTCCTGGTGAGATGCAGTATAACCCCAAAAAAACACGAATGCAAACATCATACTTAGGAAAAACAAATTTTTATCCAGATCTTCAACATAAAGCTCTATATCTAATCACCATTAACAGTGCTAATATATGTTTAGAGAGATATGTTTTGATAGTTTGGTAGCATAGGTTATAACCTATATTTTATTTTTATTTTTTTAGAAAATACATAGCTCTCTTTTCCAGATAAAGACTGTTTGATAGAAAAACGAATCTTGACTTCTCTCCTTTTTGAAAATGGCACATCCTCTTTGGCTGGCATGACATCTTTCTAATGTCATAAAACTTCAATGTTTTGAAAGTAAAGGACATCCCAGAAATTTGATATCTGACTAGAAAAGATCTCTTCATCAGTGTTTCTCTCCTTTGATCATTTAATTGTCTGTATTCTCATAAATATGCCTAAAGAAGAACAGGATAGATCAGTCAAGCTCAATTTAGGTCTTTGGCCAAGATCTGAGCAATTATAAAGATCTGTGCTATTTATAACACCTTCTGATACTATCATTTGCCAGGTTCTAATGTCTGTATCTTTTAATTTCAGATAATAAAAAAGCCCCTGTGCAGTTCTGTGCCTCTGCTTGAATTAGATGACTTAGTTATTTCTACCTGCAAGTACATTTATTACAATGCTATTATGCACATTGGAAGGATCACAGAATAAAGCCTGATCTAGCACAATGTAGTTAGGAGAATTAGGCATGTGTACCCTTATACTAACAGAAATCTCCTTAAACACCTCTCTGGGTTCCTCATGCTATTCTATAGATAAGCTAAATAAAAATCTGTTATTCAGTCCTATCTTCATCTACCAAGTGAATGGGTACTCATTCCGTATCGTGTTAGCTATAAAGTGGAAAATGTATTATATATCAAAAATCATATGCGTCCTGCTTTCATAACTACTTTCAAGTAAGGAAAGAAAGCAGGAGCCTCGTCAACATTTATTATGACCTTTTAATATACAGTATGAGAGCATAATCTTTAGTTACAATGATAAGCAGAATTTCCATCCTACTAGACTCAGAGGAAGAGTTTTTCCTTCTTTTTTGTTTTATTACTGATACAGAAGAGTCACAACATCAAAGATGCTTGGGTTCCACTTGAGGTATTTCATTTCTACGGTCAATGCTATAAAAACACTCTTTTGCGAAAAAATTAGTAACAGCAATCCGTAATATTAATAGTCATCCTATGTGTTTCCCAAGCTGTAGCACCACATTAACATTTTATTAGCCTTCACTCCTTCCCCTTTTTACTGCTTTTGTTATTGTTTCTGAATATTATTTTCAAATTTTGTAAACACAAGTAAACACCTAAATATCCCCATATCAGAACAGTCCAGAAGTTAGTTCTCCTGGTTCAAAGATGAAACAGCTCACAGGTATTCATATGCATTTATTTTTGCTGAATCAAAGTCGGGACATGACACAATACAGAGCAGGCACCTGTTAGGGACATGGTTTAGCACTGAACATGATGGTGTTATTTTAGCAGTTGGACTTGATGATCTTAGAGATTTTTTTCCAACCTAAATGATCCTATGTTTCCATGAGTCTCACATTGCCATCTATTGCAATTATTTCTATAAGATATGAAAGAACGAGGTTTCTCCTTATCCTGTCCGTAGTTCCTTTTGAAAAGTGTAGACTGTTGTCTATCAATCTCAAAGTGAAAGAAATCCTATATATTATTTTTGTTACTATATTGAATCTATTTTTCCCCATCTAAGCACAGTTATTGTGCCTGAAAATTTTGTATTTTTTTCCAGGTACAACATTTATTCAAATGGAAGCATTCACTTCCTTCTACAAAAGTTGTCTTGGTTTTTGTTCCTCTCATCAAAAGTGTGTGCACTTAGAAGATAATGTGGAAACTTCTTAATATTGAGGTCTCCAAGAAAAAGGTCCAGTTGTAATTGTGTATATGTTTTTAACATATATTTATTGAATTGTTTATTTATTTGACAATTCTACGCATGAAAAGTGTGCAATTTACACCCCTTTCAGCCTAGTTCTTCATGTGTCACTTCGAAATTGAATGGGAATTCAAGGACCTCTGTGTCTTTTCTCTGAAGAGAAAACTTGTCTAGAATTCCCTTTGGTAGCATAATAAAGTTCTGAATTCCATCAGCAACCAATGGGTCTCTAAGTCAGGATCTGTCTGTTTGTGGACAAGAGAGACCACTTTTTGCAGTTGTGTGTTTCCCACATAAATATGAGTACCTCAATACTTTCTTCTCACTACTAGGGGACACCAATTAAAATCTAACCATCAGTGACCCACCGTAATACATAAGTCACTTGAAAATACAGGTTGCAGGGGTGTAATGGGAAAGGGGGTATAGGTAATATTAATCACAGTCATCTTTCTCCTGACTTGGATTTTGTGAAAACCATTGCCTGTTCCTCAGCATCCTTCCTGCCTTCGTGAGGTGAGGTTAAAGTTGTTAGTCAATTAGGGACTAAGTCCCTAGTAGTTAGTGGTTAGTAGTTAGTCAAGGGCAAGAGAAAATTACTACAAGGTTCTTTACCACTCTCTGTATTTTTAAAGTGTTCCTTTTATACCAAACAAGAAATTACTTCCTGGGAAAATGCAGAGGACATCTCAAGACATATAACACAAAAAGAGTAATCTTTGGGCTTCCTAAGACTATGTATATAATTTTTAATAAGATTAGTTTCTTTTTTATTGGTCTCCATTTGAATCCATGTGATTTTTTTTTCTGTAGTTGTATAGTTTGGTTGTATTGTTTGGTTTTTAATAAAACCCAATAATACTAATTGATTAATACGTTTTGTATTAGTTTTATCTGAAATACTCAGGGGAAAAAAAAGCAAAACAGCAATATAATTACATATGCCCTCAGAAAAAAACTGTCCTGCCATTGATTAACACAAAAATTAAGTTAGGAGCATTAATAATACATCCTCTGCATGGGACCAGCCTGTAAGGTGTCTTAAGCAACACCCAATCTGAGCAAGGAGCATTCACTTCATTCAGTTGTGGATACAAAAGTTTAGAACAAGACTCATAAACATTAAGTCTCAACACTAAACAAATAAGTAAAAAGCAAACACAAGAGAACTCATCTCTCTTTGATGCTTCAGGAACCACAGACCAAATCTAATTTGTTTTGTTCAGGTGTGTAGTCTCTCACTTAAGTGCTGGGTCAGTCTGGGACAAGAAGCCTTGCAATTCAAAGGAATTGCATCTAAAATGGATGTAATAGGATAGTAAGGATAGCAAATGATTCAAGATAGCAAATGACTTTTTGCTAATGAAATTCCAATGGCTGACATTATGGCATCACTCTTAGTCTGTACATTTATTTGATGAAGTGTGCAAATCATTACACAGAAGAGAATTGTTTGAAAATAAACATCAGATTGATTTAAGCACTGTCGGGGTAAAAAAAAAAAAAAAAAAAAAAGATACCAAGAATACGTATGAAATATTTTTGGTATGCTTTACTGTATCTAAAGCAGAATATTAAGATTCAATTTTGTATACCAGTTTATTCCTCTTCTAGTACAACAAGTTTACAGGATACAACACAAAGCATTTGACCAACATTTACAATAATTCAGCTGAGAATTTCAGACAGCTTCAGAGCTTCCCACAGGCAGATTCAGCAGTACGTAGCCCAACTTCTATGCACTATTTAAAACTAAAATGCTTAATATCCTGGGTGGAGAACCTACTCGTTCCAGAAACTCTTCCCAGACAGTTCTGGCCATAGAATTGACTAAACTGTACATGGATAACGCATCTGTAATTAGTAAAAAACTGCTCCAACAGATGAAAAATTGATCATGTCAGACACATAACTAAGATAGTTAGGAGGTATTTTGTACATACTTTAGGATGATCAATAGCAACAGATGGTGCAAATGCTGAAGTGATCAAATAGGACGATGGGCCAGGTGGGCATAAGAATTCAGCAAAAAGTGCTCCATGAAGCCTCAATGAATCCAGCTATGGTCACTGTCACACTGACGACACTGATCGTCACCATCAGGACAGCACTTAACCAACCTGTTCAAAAGATGCACTTCTCCATGTGAGCTTTATCCTGTGCAAGAGACACCAATAACTACATGGTTTAGCAAATGCTCTCTGCCAATGGTAATTCAAATCTTTTAATTGCAATAATGAGAAAAAGTGGGGAATTAACACTCTAAGTATTCAGCAAGTAGCAGCATGTTTTATATTCCTCATACATAAGACAAAGGTTTTTCATTTCATATGCATTCACAGCTGCTTCAGTGAGTAATTCTGAACAGTCATGTGACTGCATGCAGATATTAGACTTAACAAAGACTTAGAGGCTTTTTTTTGTGTGAAGATTTTATTTCAGGAACAGTATTTATGGTTTCTTATTTAAACATGGAGGCAACCAAGAAAGCAGAAATGAAGCAAAGAGACTAAATTTTTATGCTTTGCTGGTTTAGTCTCCTGAACTAAAAAATTGCTCTTGAGTCATACAATATTCCAAGCCTTCAGTACTGTCTTTTATATTATTGGTAAGTGGGAAGAAATTAAATTAACTAGAGGTATATGCCTCTAACACAAATTTAATTTTGCAGTTATCTCTTTCAGTGGTTTCTATCATTCTGAACTGCTATAATCAACTGATTAAGGAGACATGAAAATGCAACCATATCCTAATTATGGAGAGGGGCCTACATTTCTCTAATTTTGTAATAGCCCAGGGAATCTTAAGCTTGAAGTGTAATGTTCCTCTCAAATTAATTCAGTAGTTGACCATGAAGAATACTGTGGGTTTGACCTCAAATTTCTAGATACTTCTCCCCCACTGATGTCCTGCACCATGCCTCACTGTCCCCAGCTGATTCTCTACAAGGAGAATTTCACTGCAACAAGTACAGGATGTGTTGGTCAGGATGTCTCTACATGCCTAAGACTTTCTGAAAGGCTTTCTGTGTAGTAGTCTTATTTTTAATATCTTTGCTAACTTTCACCTTTCTTATACAAATCAAATACATCTCATTTGAATTAATCACCAATGTGATTAATTATGTTGCACAACCTGTTTGGTGCCTGCTTCTGTACACGCTAAGATTGTAGCATTGTAAAATGCTTTGGGATGAAAGGGACCTTAAAGACCATCCCATTCCAACCCCCTGCCATGGGCACCTTCCACTGGACCAGGTTTCTCAAAGTCCCATATTACCTGGCCTCGAACATTTCCAGGGATGAGGCATCCACCACTTCTTTTGGCAACCTGTTCCAGCGCCTCACAAATACGAGTGAGACTAATACTTCATCCAGGCCAAATCTACTCTCTTTTAGTTTTCTCATTATCCCTTTTCCTATCACTATGTGCCCTTTTGAAAGATCCCTCTCCAGTTTTCTTATAGGCTCCCTTTAGGTAACAAAGCAAGGCTGCTATGAGGTTTCCACAGTGTGTTCTCTTCTCCAGACTGAATAATACCAATTTTCTCACCCTTTTATCATTGGAGAGGTGCTCTATCCCTCTAATTATCTTGGAGGCCTTCCTCTGGACTTGCTCCAACAGATCCATGAGATCCATGTCCTTCCTGTGCTGGGGTTCCCAGAGCTGGATGCAACACTCCAGGTGGAGTATCACCAGAGTGGAGCAGAGGGGCAGAATCACCTCTATTTGCCTGCTGCCCATGCTGCTTTGGATGCAACCCAGGACCCGTTTGGCTCTCTGAGCTGTGAGTGCGCATGGCTGGCTCATGTCCAGTCTCTCATCCACCAGCACCCCCAAGTCCTTCTTTGCTCTCAAACCCATTCACCCTTCAGCTTGTTTTGATAACAGGATTTGTCCTGACCCAGATGCAGCAGCTTGCACTTGGCATGGTCGAACATCATGGGCCCAGTTCTCAGGCTTGTCCAGATCCCACCGAATTGTATCCCACCCTGCAGGCCTGCCAACGGCACTGCACTGCTCTGCTCTGTGTCATCTGCAAACTTGATGAGGGTGCACTTGATCCCTTTTTCGATGTCATTGATGATGGCATTAAATAGCACTGGTCCCAGTACGGACCTCTGAGATATACTGTACCCAGATGCCACATCACAGAACACATCACAGCTACTTTTGGCCATTTTGGATTCAAACCAGGAAAATTTGACTATTTTTTCCCAATCTTAAAAATGGTCCTAGAAATAGTTCTTTTGTGCAAGAGGGATTAACATCTTGCTTCTACTGAAGGGCAAGTATAAAGTTTCCAAGAGAATTTGGATACTGACTAATAAGAGCCATTTTACTGGCATTAGTTTCAAAACAGGTAAATATTTTTAATTTGAAAGATATGCCTGAAAAACTTTATTTGATACAAAAACAATCATTCCTGCAACTCCTTTCAGGAAATTAGAAGCATAAATAAATTCACTTTCTTCATTATTCAAATTTACATGTTCATCTTTGTTGCATAGACCTCTCCTAATATTATTTGGTGGTCTCCCTCTAATTTGCTTTCTCATTATCAACATTTATCAAGTAATGCTATTGCATGCATACGAATATTATGGGATTTATAACAATTTTGTATTCATTCATTCACCCATTATAATGTATTTAGATGTTGAAAAATTTACAGGCAGTCTCACATAAAATCATGAAAGTCTTAATCTTCTAGTCTTCCAATACTGCTTTTCATTAGGAGTGTTATCATTTGTCTCTGAGATTTCCTTACAAATAGAGAAGTTTATTTACATTTTAACCTGATAAAGTTACTCAGAACCAAAATGTCTTATAATTGGGTATTAACAAGTGATTTTTGCCTACCAACAGGGCAACACCCACTGCCTTCATTGGCCATTGCTCCTGGACACCTCCTGGCAGAAGGATTTTCAAGGGCTTTCTTAAAGTAGGAAGAGGACCAAAAATACAGTTTATATAGTTAGTTTTTCATTCTGTCTACAGAAACACAGACACTAAACAAACAAACAAAAAAATCTGTAGATTTTCTAATTATGACACATTCTCTTAAATATCTTTCCCAATCTGCCGCTTATCTTACGACACTAGTCACATGATTATTCGTGCCCATTTCTGTGTCAGAATAACCAGGATATTTTAACACTCCCATATAACTTTCTCTACAGTAAATAGTAACGCAGATTGTTATTAGGCTAAGAGAGTACAATACCACCATGAACACAGTCTTGATTGCATGAATGTTTGCAGTGTGTGAATAATATATGTTGTGAATCAAAGCAAATGTGTTGTTTTACTTCAAAGTAACATTTGCAAACACTTTCAGTATTATTTATTCATCTTTGCCTACAACAGTTGGTAAATGTTGACTTCTAATATACAACTTCTGTAAATATTGAATTTGTCTCACCTTCTTTAATAGTTTAAATTTACAAGGCGATGAGCTAAGTTACGTGGTTAACATCAGGATCTGGCATTGTTTTTAATTTCTTTTTACATTTTCTCTTGAAGATGCTTTTGTTGAGAATGAAGATCATAGAAGCATAGAATCATTAAGGTTAGAAAAGACCTCCAAGATTATCAAGTCCAACCATTGACCAAACACCTCCACGTCAACTAAATCATAGCACTAAGTGCCATGTCCATTTGCTTCTTTAACACTTTCAGGGATGGTGGCTCCACCATCTCCCTCGACAAGATGTTCCAAAACAGTGGTGCCTACTTGTCTTGGTCTTTGCTGCTCTGTTTTATACTCTCTAAAGGAAAAAGAAGACAAATAAAAAGGTATTTCATAGAAGTAATCAATTTTGCATTTTTCTGTTCTTATATCCCTGGTATTTTGAAATATAAGCTCTTACATTTTTACCTTTATTTTTAACGAGAACATAACTTTTCTATAACAAAACGTTACTTAAGTGTGATACAGTCTTTCCTAGTAGCTGCAATTGGCAGATAAGGTCTCCTTCCATCTTCTTCTATTCCTTTCCACACAAACAGAAGAGTGTGTCTGAGTTTGTCACTGAGATAGTACTGACTACATGGGCTATATAAAATAATTCTTGTGCTCTCTCTTACTGATAATTATGTTTTTTTCTTAAAATCTCCTGTGAGAATAAATGATTTAACCCCCAAGCAACCTAGCGCCTCATGAATTGTGTTCACGCCTCACTTTTTGATTATGGTAATGCCACTGATAGCATCAGCACAATAATTAATAGCAGGTTTTGTCAATTTTCTGCTTGACAAATTCCTGCCCGAGCCTTACCTACATCTTACCACATCATACAGGATTACATTTCTTTCCTTCTCCTTTTAACCTCCTTTCACTTTTCTTGTCTGTAAGTGCATATCTTGAACTTGATTTTCAGTAGTGCTTACTTCCTTCATCTTCAAGTGAAGTAAAAAGGTTTCCAGGGCTCCAAGGTTTCTGCTTTCTCATTCTCAGTGTTTAGTAATGCCTTACCAGCAAATTCTTTCCAAAAGAAAATAAGAATACCCTAAAACACTTTGGTTTTCAGCTGTACCTTAAAACAGCCAGTGCACAACAGGTTAAACAAAGCTATTGACAATTTTAATTTACAGTTGGCAATAGAGAAATTATTAATAGAGAAAAACAGGAAATGTCCACAGCAAGACATCCATTATCTAGCAAATTATTTGCTTTCAAAATATATTAAAATCATGCAGATCTTAGCAGGACTGGCTGTAGCACAACACTTACCTGCCTCCTGGAAACACAGTTAAAAAGGCGAAGTGTGTCTCATTCCACTTGTGATTTTATAATGAGATGTGAGCCTACATTAAAGAGTAATATTTGTTTTCTGACTGAAATTCCCCAGGTATTCTGGGATGTCAGGCAGCCTTTCTATCTATTTGTGCTACTGTTAACATGTTTCATAAATCTAATTCAAATGCAGCTGAATCTCTTCCATTGCAAAGAATCAGGTTTTGAAGCTAGACAGACATCACATGCATGAAGTGGTTAATTATGTTGTGGCTTTCAAAGGCAATCTTAGTCTAAATTATTTGCTGCTCTGTGAGAGAAGGGTCACCTATGCACCATAACTAGAAAGGGAAGAAGGCATTTCTGCTGTCAGTTCTGTCTCCATTTTGAGTGCAGGCTGCCTGCTGATTATTCTGCATTCACTTCTCTAAAAAGCTTATTAATATGGTCTAGAGGGAGACTGTCAGAAATGGCAGACTGAATCAAGGGATTTTCCTTCATCATCCAAATGACATGCTGCAGCAAGAGAATTAAACAGATGACTAACCAGTGCCCTTTTGTCTGCAGATGAAGATGGGATTGCCAACTTGTAAACCAGCGACTGACATTTGGGTGGATTAAATCGTCCTGTTGTTGTACTGCTAGTTTCTAATCACTGGTGCTTTCTTGATCTCAAGTGCCTCAGCTGAAAGCCTTCTCAGTTCTCTGAGACTTGTTTGCTGAAACCCTCAGCAGAGTTTTTGCTGTAAACATTTATCCATAGAGAAGTACTGCTCTGACACTGACTGAGGAGAGGAGTTGGCTTATAGGTATTTAATTAAAACATTAAGCAGAAAAAAGCGTTAGTGTCAACATTTACAAGTGCTTTACCATAGCTGTGGGTTGTTATAATTGAGTTTTCCTGCAAATGCTTTTCCCACCCCCCCTTCCTTCTCTAAGAGCTGGAATAGCTTGAGGTTTGCTTTGCCTCATGCTGTTAGTTGTGGCTTTGAGACTGTGCCCCATGCTGTCAGTCTCTGTTTTCTTTCAATCTGGTTGTTAGCTTTAATTTCTAAAATCAAGATTGGATGGCAACAAAGGCCTCTAATGAAAAGGGGGGGGGGAAATAATTTGCTAAACAGCCTTAAGAATTCTTATGTGCAACAGTGTATGATGTGGTCAAGCTGATTGTGTTCTGATTTTGTAAACTGTTAAATGCTTCTTACCTTGTAATTAGTATTAAAAGAGAGAATATTCTGTTCAGGAGCCAAAGTACCATGACACCTGTAGAAGTTCTGTCCAGTTTTCTATTTGTCGCCATTATGATGTTTCTAATTTCAAAAAACTTCATAGACTGCACTATCCCATGAACACTGATATTAGAATTCGCATTTAGAAAGTAGGGGTATCACACATTTCTTTGTCGTCAGTCATTTCAACAGGATACTGTTGAAACTACAAGAGTAGTAAAATTTATTTAAAATAAAATAAACCTGTATCTCCTATCTTGAAACTAAGTAAAAAAGTACAAAGCAATGCCCTTCAGAATACTTTATTGAATGAGATATCAAAAAAACCCATGTGTTTCTTCCATTCTCTGGGAAATCTTATTCCTACTACCTCAAGTGGTCCATGCATATTACATCTTCAATGTAATGAGTCAAATAAGAAGTTATCATTCCCTGAAGAGGACAGGAAATTAAAGATTTATTTACATCTAACACGTAACATCTTAAGTCATGGAAACAACATTTCAAAGGAAAAAAATATAAGCTGCCATTTCCACATTGCCTCTGGCATTCTGGACGCAGAACTAGAGAAGGTGGTAGTTACCTAAATGACAGAAGATTTGTAAAAGATATTCTGATCTCTTACATCTGTAGTTATTATGGATTTATACTTGTAGCCTTACTTTCCTGCCTTTAAGAAATAGAAGTCAAAGGGAGAATATCTGGTAGGATGTACTTTAATATAGTCAGCTGCCTATTCACAGGAATCGTAACTATAAAAAATAATGTTTTAATATAATATTTCCTCCAAGTTTGCATGCCCTTCTTAGAAAGGAAATTCAGATTTATGCTAACACACAGCCATTGTGCGAGGATGCACTTGAGCATTTGGTTTCTCACACCTTGGCCTCGCCTTCCTATCCATTACCACGCCATGGACAGCTGCAGTCAAGGAACTCAGGCGTTGCAGTTGGTACCAGATCCTCCTTGTTGCTGTTAGGTGTTTCCTCTTTGTGCTCTTGGCACAGGAAGACAAAGGTTTTATCCTTCTTTCCAAAGTACTTACAAAACGCCCTCCACAGAGCATTGCTCTAATAAGCAGCACAGAGCTGTTTTATAGATATGACATGAATGAGCATGACGAAATTAGAGCCCAAACTCAATTCCATGTCACCTTGAGCACTTTGCCATTTTGCTGCAGTGGTAGGGGTAGACAAATACAGGAATATCACCAACTGTGCTACTCCCTCTTAAGTCAGGAGGTTATGTCTGTCCTGCTGTACAATCACAATGTCTACCATAAAAATCAATAGAGGTGAATCTTTTCTTCTTGTTACTGTATTTATGATGGGAATAACCACATTTCCCCAGCATCCCAAGCCTTTAGCACTCGGATTTACATACCTGTGTGAAACATTGTAGATATTTTTTGAGCTTGTTAAATAAGCTTTTGAAGTCTTATTAGGAAATGAAACAGTCACATATAAGCTTAAACAACAAGAGTGAGCTAGCACCACAGTTTCATTCTGTAAGAAACCCAAACCAAACTAGATGCCAATAATGGAATAGCTTGAGAGAAAAATCTCTGAAACCTTTGAAAAGCTTTCTTTAGAAAGTGAAAAAAACCCCTAATTTAATAGAACAAGTTTAGTTACAAAAGGTGCATTAATTCCATCTAACTTTTTCTTCTCTATCTACACACACATACACAGAGTTTATGCATATGTTGTATTTTCAGCAAAACATACATCCTTTTGTGTATTAAGGCATCACCTAGCTTATTAAGATTGGAATAGCTGAATAAACCTTTATTTTACTCACCTCACACTTTCTAAGAAACATTGTATGTTTGGGGGTTTTTTTGTCAAAGACTTAGGAGGAAAAGAACAGGACACTTTAGCTGAGGACAGCATTTTGATTTTTTTGTCTTTGTTTTTATTGACTATATGGTCATATATTGTTTAGTAAAAGCAAGAGTATTCCACCTGTTATATGTTCTCAAATATTTCTGCTTGAAAAACATGACAAGAAAACTCTGAACAATCCTAATTTGCACTATATTTTTTTTCTACAATTTATTTTTTATTTAAGTGTTGAAATAATTAGGGGTGAAAATGCATTGGGCATTCCTACCACAATTTTTAAAGAAATTATAATAAGTTAAAAAACTTTTGGGATGTGAATTGTTTATTGATGAAAATCTGTGGACTTACACACCAGTGACTAGTTTAATTAGGAAAGATAGTTTAATTAGGAACGAAATTGTTCTGATGTCATGTTCTCACCGCTTTCATTACAAGGTAATGCCTAAACTGTGGTAAAGCTATTAGAAATCTGTTAATGTAAAAGGATGATATCTCTTTAAAAATTGCATTAGCAAGCTGGGGAAGTCATTAGTATACAGCTGTAACCCTAAGAGTGTAAACTTGAAAGAACTGTTTATTTTCTGCCTTGCAGCTGTGTGTAAAACCCACAGAGAGAAACTTGTTACCAATTACTGGTTTAGAGGCTTCAAGTAAAGACAGCAGGTACCAAGAGAGTAAAACAGTCTAGCTCACAAATAACTATACAACAGTGAAATTCCTTAAGAACAGCTGTTAAAAGAAAGGAAGTATAACTGCTGAGAAGGAGAGAAAAAAAAAAAAAAAAAGAGTCTGTAAGCCAGGAAGTAAGTAAAGCAAAGCAAGATGTAGGGAAAAAAATTAGGTAGCTAAGAAAAGGTTTTCACCATAAGATTCCAGTAACAAAGTTGAGATCAATAGTTGCAATGTAGGAAACCAATATATTTTGAACAGTGTCCGAGTACTTGTGTATGGAATTGGAAAGTCACTTCTGAAGAATATATTGCAAAAGGTAAGGACATTTTATAAGTGTAAGAGAAGTCATTAACATGAACTGTTGCAAACAAGAAATCTATCTCTGTATTGGTAGAAAGTCGGGGCAATCAGTAAAAAAGTTTGATGGCATTAAATGGAAAAAAAGGGAAGCATTTGGGTCATACCAAGAAAATGAGCTCATAAATGAGAAATAACTGACAATCCTGAGGTGAAAAGGGTAAGTGACCAAGGCAAGAAAATATAAACTCACAGAAGTTATGTATGGGTTATCTGCTGTCCTCTGGATGAAGGGCTTGATCACTGGGGACTTCCCTCACCCATAACCCCTTCCATACTGCAGTTCCTGAGTCATTAGCACCTCACTTAGTGCATTTCCCTCTCGCTTCTACCCCACTGAGCTCATGACCCCATTGGAGGTGGGAGGAAAAAGGAGTCTTCCCTCACCCAAGCCCATCTCTCCCTGGAATGGTAAGGCGTCCTGAGAAAAGGACAGAGAGAGCACACGACCAGGTGCTGCACAGCCAGACTGGAAGGATTTACAGCATAGACCAACTATACTGTCCAAAAACTTTACCACTCTTAGCTATGCAGTGCTTGTGTGAGTGCTTCTCATTTGTTTCCCTGCAAAATCAGCCAGCTTAACTGGAATAACCACAGGAGAACTTATGCGCTGAATTTCCTACTACAGCTGGTTAGGAAATTCTCACAAAATCCATGGCCTTGGTTAGCTGTGTGAATCATACTTCATGCAACAAGAGAAGCTTCTTTAACCACCTGTGTTGATTTACAGATGAACCTCAGACTTCCTTCCTAATATTTTTTTCTACTTCTTTCTTTGTTCTCTCTGTCAAAATGGCTGAATGGCTACCAGTTTAATATAACCCTTGCATTCAGAGTAAGCAGAAGATAGATATCGCACTGCTACAAAAGGGAACTTGGTGGACATTCTCATGCTTCTTTAACATCCTCATATCAGCAGGATGAAGTCCAGCTCACTGTGTTTTATGCTTTTACAGCATTTTTAAACAGAAGGGCTCGAAGTGCCGAACAAATATAAATTCTGTAATAGCCTGGGGGAAAAAATGGTTTTGTGGTATTTTTGCTTTACTGAAAATTAGAAAAGGAAGGAAGTTTAAAGATAAAGTCTCATTCAGACAGATACTAAGGAGAAAGCATGAAGAATGAGAACCAATAAAGACCTTAAGCTCCTACAAATTAGGTACTAGAATGTCCATTCTTCAGTTTGGAACCCCTGAATTCCTTAAAGTAGAATCTACAAAAGGCAGTTATACATTTTATATTCCACTACATTGTATGAGAAAATTACTTATATCAAAAGAATTGTCCCCAAAAATGGCATAGAGCTGTAAGCCTCCTAAAGGAAACAATACCGCCTGTGCACCACTGGCATTTGCTGGGCTAGTACTTTAAAAAGTCTCAGAAGTGTGATCATCACAGTCAAGATGAAGGAGACAACTGTAGTAGGAGTGTTAGAAACAACACAGAATGGGATGAAATAAGAATCAGGTCAGATTCTTGAAAAGAGGTAGACACACATAGGGCATTTTATTAAAGCATAATGCTACAATAAGAGTTTTGGACAAGTCAAAAGGCTTCAAACCAAAAAAAGTTTATAAAATTTTGTATCTACTGAAGTCAGCACCTAGGTATTCTCGGTAAAAACTGGCTTGAACAAAGAGAAAAATAACCCCATGTCCTTTGGCATTGGTGGGCTTGCATCAAGCTCATGAAATGAATATGGGACAGACTAAAAAGCATTTGTGTTCCTATTTGTTTTGTGTTTGCATGGCCTGGTTTTTGGTAGCAGGGGAGGCCAGAGAGGTGGCTTCTGTGAAAAGCTACTAGAGGCTTCCACAACATCCAGCAGAGCCAATCCCTGATGGCTCCGAAGAAGGACATGCTGCTGGCCAAGGCTGGGCCAATTAGAAATGGTGGTAACACCTCTGTGATAACATATTTAAGATGAAATCAAAACAAAGGTTGTGGCACAGTTTTAGTTCCAGCCAGTGAAGAGGAGGAGGTGAGAACCTGTAAGAACAGCCCTGCAGACACCAGGGTCAGTGGAGAAGGAGGGGCAGGAGGTGCTCCAGGTGCCAGAGCTGGATTCCTCTGCAGCCCGTGGTGCAGCCCATGGAGAGGCAGCTGTGCCCCTGCAGCCCGTGGAGGGCCGTGGGTGATGTAAGGATCCACCTGCAGCCCGTGGAGGAGGAGCACACACCGGAGTGAGTGGAGAGGCTTGAGAGGAGGCTGTGACCCTGTGGGCGACCCATGGAGCGAGGGGCCCTGCTCCCAGGCTGGACTACACCCCCTGGAAAAGTGACCCACGCCGCAGCAGTTTGGGAATGATTGTTCCCCATGGGATGGACTCACATTGCAGCAGGTCACAGGGAGCTGTTGCTCGTGAGATGGAGCCAACTCAGAGGAGTTCATGGAGAGCTGTCTCCCGTCGGAGGGACCCCTCGGTGCAGCAGGGGAGCGACTCCTCTCCCTGAGCAGCGGGAGAACCCACAGGTGATGAACTGACCATAACCCCCATTCCCTGCCTCCTTGCACTGCTGGGGCAGGAGGTAGAGCTGGGAAGGAGGGAGGGGTGGCGGGAAGGTGTTCTTAGGCTCTTATTTTATTTCTCATTATCCCGGTCTGATTTTGTTAGTAATAAATTCACTTCATATCTCTACGTTGAGCCTGGTTTGCCCTTGATGGTATTTAATGAGGGATCTCTTTCCTGGTCCTTATCTTAACTCATGAACCCTTCCCTTTATTTTCTCTCCTCTCTACAGCTGCGAAGGGGAGTGAGTGAGCGGCTTTGGTGGGTGCCTGGCATCTGGCCAGGGTCAACCCATCACACTACTACTAAAGCACAGTGTTAAATTTCTGTTCTTATTGAGTCTTCCTTGCTTTTTATAAAAATAGATTATTTCAATAAAAATCTAAAGTTATTTTTTATGTATAATCTATTGTTGGCAAAATTAGGCAATTACTGGATGGAAAATGAAAGTTGTCATTGGGTTGTGCTATTAAAATATAGGTCACTGGTTACAGTATATCACAAGCACACATACACTGTCTTAACCATGAGTTAATATTAATCTGATAGGAGGATATTACACCTGATTATGCATTGCAATGATTGTGAGAGTAATTGAATTATTTCCAATTTTAAAGCAGTTTTCTTAAGATGGCTGTTGCTTATTCTAAATGTTTTTTGTATGTTTTTCTTTAAAGTGACAATTGTGACTGCATTGGTTTTAAATGCACACTAAGAGGATATTCTAGTGAAAATTCCTTGTTTACTTGCGAGGGACTGCTTAAATGTTTAATGACATTAGCTTCTTGCAAATGGTATTCATTTCCTGTATATGCAAATTTTCTTAATGTGAAACCCCCATAACAGGTAGAATGTAGAAAGTTAATGAAGCCATGTAATTACAATCACTATAGTGACTGCAGTCTCTGGAGAACAATAAAGTGATAATATACATGGGGTTTGACTTTCTTTGGAAACAACAGTTTATAATTTGAAAATAGATAGTAAAATATTTTCATTATCTTCTGCTGTCTCCTAAGGCAAATGGCAGGTACAAATAGATTATGCTTTTATTAACTTCAAAAATGGGAGATAATGCAATTAGGAAACATTTAACTGTTTTCCATTTTCCATGGCTGGAACTGGACTAGGTTGAAACCCTTCTTTCAACCATAGGGTAAAGCCAGGGTCAATCTGGCTTCAGCCTGGAAACTTGTTTTTGTTATAACACTGGAGGGGTACATTTGAAGATAACCAAGTATATGTCATGTTTATGATCACTTGAAAGTATATAATAGAGAAATCAAAAGCTAGTTAGAAGCTTTGAATTCCATTTAAGGAAAAGATTGCAAAGGACCCATTTTGAATTTCAAATATTTAAGTACAATTTTTAAAATATTTTTGCAAAGAGTAGAAAAAATAGAAATAAGTATTTAATGCCTGTTCTTATATGAGTTTTTTATTATTGTTATTATTACTGTGCAGAGAAGAGGGCACAGAGAAGCTCCCTTCTCCAGCAGCAGTCTGTCGTGGTGCAGCAGGACAAATACTCCAGCATCAGGAAATCTCCCTGGCAGCTCTGGGCAAATCAAAGCTGTCTCGGAGGGAGGCTTTCTACACTCTCACCTCTTACCCAAGAGAAGCACCTAACCGAGGAACCTGGTCAACCTCAATCTTCTGTAGGGTAAGCAAAAAGAAATAAATGACATGAATCTCTGATAGCAGTATGCAAAATTTCTCTTAAAGATGCCTGCTTCTTTCTATTGAGTGGACCTTTAACTTGGACACCTCAGAAAGATGGCCAAGATTTGCTAGTATTCTTGTATTTTCACTTTACTTTGGCAATTAATTTACCTCTATGCTGTGGAGAAACTACAACATTTTCTTGTCTGCATTCATTTTCTGCCCTCAAGCACACTCGTTTCTCATAATGGAAATTTTATATTTGGCTATTACAGAAGATGCACTTTTACAGGGAGATATCCTTTTCCCCACTGCAGAATGGAGAACTCTTCCTTAAATGATGAAATGCTTTCTTTAGCAAAATCTCATAGTGTTACAATATTTCTACAGGTTCCACTGCAATATTCCCATTGTCCACAATGTAATTTTGTGGCAAGCAGCACAGAAGTTCTCATGACAAATTTATGAGCTGGCATGTACCCTTCCTACTTTACTCCATATATAACTCGCTTGCTGTTTAAAGTGCTGGAAAAAATAATTTCTTTTGTTCTGTCAGCAGTGTCCTGCCTCCTTGTTTCTTTTTCTGACATTAAGTTTTAAAATGGTAGTGCCAAACAGGCAGGAATAGGTTGACTCAAAGCAGAGCAAGCAGCTATAAATTACGTAGGTTGCTGTCAGCTGGGGTTCTCATGCAGCGTGTAACAGTCTGTAACTGCAGTTCACAACATATAAGCAGCAGCAGCAGCAGGAGCTGCAGGTTAATGTAACATGGTCAGCTCATCTTAATGATGAGGCTAAAAATATTGCCTATCAGCTAGTGCCAGACAATTTCCATGAGTATTAAATCTGAGAGTGGTTAAACTGGGTTCTGTCCATTGTATCTTCACTGAAAGTGAGCTGTACACCATGATGTGTTCTGGGTGAAAGTTTCCCAATCTTTCACATCCAAGACCAACTGGAAGTTTGTCACTGCTCCAATCCAGTTGAGAATCACAGGTTTCTTCTCCCAAACCAACCTGGTACATTTGTTTTGTACCTGGTCTTTGCTCATTATGGGGGACCAGGCATGTACAAGATGTGTGTGAGGAGCCTGGAAGTGTTACTTGTTCAAGAGCAATGTAAATCGGGCAGTTAATTTCTTGAAGCTCCTACATCAAACCCAGCCACATTAAATAATTCAATTGATTGAATTACATTTGCATAAAATTTTAACTCAGTTATTTTGAAGTACAAATAAGTGCGTAAAAGTCCCTGTCTGTTCTTGAACACTTCACACTAAGGGAAATAAGTGTATTTCCTAGATAAATTAATTGTTGTGAATTCTTCATCCACCTTAATTTATCAGCTGCCTCATTGTGAGGATTAACTAACATCAGCAAAGTACTTATGAAGATGAAAAATGCTGTATAAGTACTTAGAAAGTATACATATCTGTTCTGAATAGAATATGAATCTCATCAAAACATTTCTCATTTTATCTCAGAAATACTCTGGTTTTATATGCAGCACTTTGGAAAGCATGGCTAGTTTTTTTTTCCACTTGGGCTGTTCTCCATATATCTTTGACAGCTAAAGCATAGATTCCTGATAGTACATTTGTGACAGGATTTCAGTGGGTTTTGGATTCCTAAACTTCTTTAGTAACTCAGGCTTAGGTTTGCAGGCACTGACAGGCCTCAGTCTGTCTCAGACACAGAGATGTAATCACTGACTCTAAGCCAGCAAAGGTTCCAATGTCCAGAACCAAATCACACTTTTTGATAAAGAACTTTGGAGAGAAACCCTACATTTAAAAGGCCATAATATATTACTCAAACGCAATTGTAGACAGCAATTTCCATCAAACTACTACTAACATTATGAAATAAATTAATGTGGAAAATAGAAGAATACTTTCTGAGCAAAGGTGTGATGTGCTAAATAATTCTTTTGAGAGAACTTCCCACACAAATATTTTCCAGACCATTTCAACATTTAGACAGCATGTTGTTCTGCATTAATTGTTCTTTTGTTGAAGGACTGGAACAAAACTAGACAAACTGTTTCTAGCAGTTACACTGAAAACATGAAACTGTTTAGCTTAGGCTATTCAGGAACCTGATTTTGGATAGAGATAGCTACAAAATATATTGCAGGTGTTGTTTCTAAAAAGTGACCAGTTCCATGTTTCAAAATGTTTTGAAGTTGTATCTCACTCATCTAACAATCCAAGATTTCTAACAGGATTGTGATCAAATTATATTTATGACTATTCCAAAGTATAACCATATCCTTCACCCACTTGTGACAGCTGAATCCAAAGTTCCCTGAAGATATCGGAGACGTTCCCACAGATTTCAGTGGGATTTGGATTTTTGTGTACATACTTTTTGTTATTTTTCATGGATAATACAGCAGATTAAACTTCTATGTCTGAAAATATGTTGAAATTCATTGATACATAATAATATAAGTATCGTGCCACTATGATAAAATGGGAAAGCAAAGTCTCTATGTTTGGGCTTTTCAGAGAAGGAAATCATTTAGAAATGTGTCATTTCAAATTTGCAATGGTCCAACCATTCATCTACACAGCAGGAGATAATTAATGTTTAGCTTGTCATTTAAAAGATATTTTAAGTGCATGTAGAGATAATATCGATTATGCTAATTTGTCCAATCCCTGTAGAGAGATACACATAGATTTTGCTTTGGAGACTGGTACCAAGAAGTTAGGTAGCACCAAACTTTTATGACCTTACTTTTTGGATTTGACTATTAATCTAAAACCTGTAAGGAAGTCACAGAACATCAGTGGGAAAACCAGAAAAAGAGTCAAGAGCAATAAAGACAAAGTGGTTTTCATCTAAATGCTAAGCCATCTATGAAAATTTCCTTTCAGCTCGATGGACATTTATTGCAGCACCTGTATTTATAATTACATGAGGCTTATTTGTCCCATGTTAAGGATCTCACAAAAAAAGCAGTATAATAATTAAACGTTCATGGCGGGGCACATTTTGGTCACTACAGTCAGAAACACATGTTTTATTGTAGCAATTTATTACTTTAAAATATAACTTGCACTATCCAAGTAATTGTCAACACCACCACTCTTCAACTTCATACTGGCATAGGTTGGGATGGAAGGTGAAGGCTGTTTGCAGTGTTTTGACAGTAACACAGGGAACTTATACCTATGAGTAATGCTGGTTTTTACTTCTTCCATGGAACAGTTTCTGTTTTACATGTTAAGTAAGTGAGACAAGAATGCACAGTGAAAGTAACAGCTATTTACTAAAAGAAGGTTAACATTCAGTGACTTTATAAGGATTCATTTTTTGCATTTTTAAACTTTTTTTTTAACCAAATTTTTGCCTATTTTTATATGAACAAAACCTGGGAACTTATATATTGGAAAAGATCAGAGAATAATTTTGTGGTTGATGCTGTTTTAAGGAAGAGAGCATTATTCTATGTTGAGTTATATATGATGCATGACATCACATGGAAGATATTGAGATAATTTGGTAATATTGTATTAGAACTGTAGTACAGGTAGTAAGCTCACACCTCAACACTCAATTTTCTGTTAAAATACATTGTCCTGGGCTCTAAATGGAGTCCAGTGTCTTGAAAAGGGTTTATCGATATCAGAAGTTCTTTTTGTTGTTGCCTGCTGTGTCCTTGGGCAGCTCACTTAAGTTTTTTCATTATCAGGTTTTTATTCTGCACCCTGTTTCTAGTAATTCTTCCTTCTTAGAATGTGATGTTTTGTAACTTGTGTTTGAACAATGTTTTAAGATGTGAGAGCTGCCAGTACTGATGAAGTGACAAGCTTAATAATAAAACAAATGCAAGGTGTTTCTGTAATAAAAGTGTTCTTGGAGGTTTTGGCCAAGTAGAGCTGTATTATCCAAGAGTTTAGATTACGTGTTGTTGTTAGTCAGAATTTTACAGTTGTGTAAGGCAGGTGAAAGGATGCTAGTCACCAGAATTTTTAATTTCTGAATTGCCCCTAAAAAGATTAATTTTGAGCATTTAGAGTAAAAGCCAATGCTGAAGTTGACATAAGAATTTTTTTTAAAATCTGGAGCAGTAAATTTGCAGTAAACCTCCATAACAATAAAGTACATTTAAAAATAATTATATATGTTAAGCTGGTTTTGCTTTGAAGATTTTTATCTGTGTTCGCAATGAGATGTGCTAATAAAATGCATAAGAATGTTACAGCCCTGTCTGTATGAGCACCACTGTACATTAGATATACCCTGGTGTGAACAAATTAGGAAGAGCAAAGGATAACAAAATAAACTATGCTGATAATCTGCTAGAAGATTACATTTATATATTAAGTATAGCATGAAACTTCAGGAATCTTTAGAGCAGCCAGTGTTGACTTTCACAGCATGATTTAATAAAATTGCAATATATGAATATACAAACTACTGGAAGAGTCATTACTTTCATTAAGAACATTACAGTGAATAAATTAACCTAAAACAATAAAACCTGAGCAGCAGATATATGTAAGTCATTTACATGTTGTAGTAGACTCATTTTGTGTAAAAAAGAATGAATGTGTTATGGTAGAGGTTTCATTAGCACTTGCATTTCAATTGACTTAGAAGCACACCATAGGAATACAAAGGCAATAAATATCATCTATAAACAAGAATACTGTAAAGTGCTTTTTATTTTTTTAAATAAGATGTTCTGTGCCATTACACTTTAATAGTCATTTTGCATTTTCAGTATGAAAAAGCTAAGAAAGCTTGTATTGGTGTCATCAGCAGAACTGATGTTCATATTTTATATGACTATATTACATAAGTCTCCATTAATCCTCTGAATGCATTGCCATTCGATGAGACAAGATTAGAAAGCAGATTATATAATATTCTGTTAAAGCCACAGTAACTTTACCTCTTCTAGATAAATTCTACCCATGTTCGTGAAGCATTTTATGCAGTCTAACTGAAATATCCCAGGGAGTCTAATTGTTTATAAACACTGTTATTCACTGACACCAGGAAACATTTTAGAACGTTTTCATTAAAATTTTGGTAAAACCTGGGTAAAAAGACTATGACAACTCTCTTGATCTCATTCTAAACAGGACAAGAAGACTGAGAGGATTTCTGGACACCTGACCCAGTGTCTGAACTGTTTCATGCACTGTCATTTCCAGGAATAAAATTCAGTATAGACTTAGCTATCAGTTTGAATGACTTGTATTTTATTCTGCATCATAAATGATTGAGGAACCAGTATTATACCCCGTGCCTGTGTTTGGCGCTCTTCACCTGTGATCTACTGTTTTTCATGTGAGTATACTTGGCATCCAATCCATCATGGCAATACACTCTCAACTGTTTCTAAATCAGAAATATGTGAAGTATAATGCCATACAAGCACAAAACCTCATCTAGTTTCTGGCATCATATACGTATAACTGTACTGCATCTCAAAAAGAGAATAATTTCTAAGACATTTTCATAAAAACAGCTAAACTGTTCAATGACTAAAAATATTTATACTTTTTCATACTCAAAAAAGTCATACAAACACCTATTTTAAGTCAAAATAGTCTTTTTTTTAGCCCAAAGTAACACTTGAGGAGAGGATAGTAATAATTCCTATAGACAAATTATATTTTTAAAGGATTACCTTTGGTAAACCCACCCGCTTTCCAAGGTTCGTAAGTAAGAGCATCTTGATGACTACCTGTAATAGTTCATGATTGGTTCTAGTTTCCCTTTAATGCAATTAGGTTTTTGGCATCCAAAATCCTTTGGTAAAATATTTGAAACTTAATGAAGTATTTCATGACTAGTATTCTATCTAATACCTCATCTTGTCGTGTCTCTTTTTCAAGTTGATTTCTAATTCGCTTCAACGCTTCCCATGCAGACGTCATTCAATAACTCTAAATATACAGATTATACTTCCTTTTAAGGTATCAAATTCAATTATACTGCTTTTGAGAAGGGATTGAGTGAAACAGCATAATGCTCATGCTAGCAGTTCATCACTAATTTCTTGGGTTTAAGGATTTCTATTCCAATCTCTGTAATTTCCTTTATGAACTGTAATATATATTTCTCTGTTTGGAAGAACAATTCAGATGCACTCTAAGATTTGTTTAACAACAAAGAAGATGAAGTCCACCATAATTCATGCATGTTCAGTATTCTGTTTTGTTTCAGGGTGATTGTTCTGCATACAATAAATAAATTTTCTTCCGTATTTGCACTCAGACATGCGCAAGATTTTAATATTTGAAACTGGTGTTATACACCTGAAGAAACTGCATTATTAGCAAAAGTGTCATTTACCTAGGGGTTTTTTTTTCAGATCACTTATGAATGTAGCTAATACAACTTGATCCAGAACACCTCTCTTTGGGATTCCTCTAATATCCTCCTTTCTCCAAAGCAAATGAAAATCCCCTCTCCTATATTTTGTTAATCCCTTGGAGCATTGGTTTTGCTCATGGCTGGTTAAGGGTTGTTGCTAAGAAATATGTTAAGATTCCTGAATATGAGTAAAACCAAATATTCTATAATGTGTTTTTTGATTTTTCGATGAACTCTTGTAGATTAATAAATTTGTTTTCCCTCTAGAAAAGCCATCTGATTCTTTATCACTATATGAAGTGCCTACTGAACCTATTATTTACTGTAGTTTCAACTAATTTACTCATTAAAAGCTTCAGGCTTACTAGCCTGCAGTTCCCTAAATTTTCCCATGAAACCTTTAAATCTGTTACTGTTTTTGCAACCTTGCTTCTTTTCTAGTGCAAAGTGGATATTCAGTAGATAAATTACAAACCACATCTCATATTCTGACAGTTTTCATGTTCATTTCATCACAAAAAATAGCTAGTTATGGAGATATTGATACTCATTCCATCAGTTCTTTCTAAAAGTTTAAATGATGGCACCACAAGCCGAAATAATTCATCTATCCTATCCCACCCAGAGGATAGGACCTAGATAGTCATAAGCCCCTCTAAACAGAGCACTGAGTGAAATAATTCATTCTCTTCTTCTGTGATGTCCTCATCCTCCTTGAGAACTCATTTCAGATCTTGATCTGTATATAAGTGCTACAGATACTCTGGCAAGCTGCCAGGATTTTTTTCTGTATTTGAAAAAGACTTAAGGAACTTGGTTTTCAAAAATCTCTTTTTATTTTGCCTTGTTATTGTTTACATCTATCTTTTCTATTTAATTTAAATTTTTTTTTAGTCACAAGTAGTCACAAATTCTGCTTTTAGATTTTATAATCTGCACTTTTCTGTAATCTGTCATGGTTTTGGACCTGTTTTATATACATATATATATATATATATATATATGCACACACATTATCTTTTTTCTAAATTGTGTTACATGCTGTCACAATGTCATCTGAATTCCAAGACTGAGGAACTGAAACTGTATAAAAATCACTTCAAAGGCTTGTCATATTGTTTCAGTTTTGAAACACTCAGATTTTATGTACCACTGTAAATAATTTTGCAAGAATATTTCTCAAAATATTAAGCAACTATAAATCAGAACATTTGAGTACAGCATCATAATTTTGTTGGAGAGCATCACACCTTGCTTATATTTTTGTAAAATGATGCTTCTATTCCCAAGGGATTATCTTTAGCTCTTTATAACAATGGCCCTCCTTTCCAAGCAAAAACTAGGCATAGTTGATCACTGTCTCAGGCAATCAGTTGTCACTTTTAGAAGGGATGAGGAAAAATACACACCTTTCCTGTTAGAGAAAAGAAAGATGCACCAAAATTGTTATACAGATACAGATTTGACTTTTACTAGTCTGCTGAAGATTGTTCTAATTCATCAAAATTAGTGGATTTTTAAAACACAACGTACAGAGTGACTTTGAAATTAGCAGCCTGGCAGTGTTCTACTGTTAACATACATAAATGCATGAAAGAAAGATGTATGTACATTATACAATATGTTTTCCGTGACAAAGATTTATTTGTTCTTAATCAAAAAGATAAGACTCATAAGGAAATTTCCTTTTGGGTTTCATGGGTTCTTTTTGTTTGGTTTGGTTTTGTGTTTGTTCTGGGCTTTTCTGCTTGTTTTTTTGTTTGGGTTTTGTTTGTTTGTTTGCTTTATTTGTTGCTTTCTAGGGGTTTGGGGTGTTTTTTTATATTTTTACATTGAACGGTTTGAACAGATTAGCAGGCTAGTAATACTTAGGGAGAGCTCAGAGTAGGTCTGTTTCACCTCATGTGTCAGTACGTGTAGTGTTATATCTCCAGATGTCCAGAATTCCATCTATTTTGATCCCTTTTAAGCAGAAGTTAAAGTTAATTCAAAAAGATAAATATATTGTAAATATTATTTTCTAGGACTAGGGCTTTACAGTGCCAAAGTATTTTAAAATTTTAGCCATATACAGGCAAATCTCCATCCACTATAAATAAAATACACACATACATAGAGTGAGAGAATGATAATGTCGTACTTTGAGAAGGATCTGTTGGTCTGACATCAGTCCCAGATACCACTTAGCCGTCCAGTCACACTTTGTCAGTATGATTGAAAATTCTTCAATTAAAAAGAAAGTACATAAAATAGATAATGTGTTCTGGTTACGATACAGAGTCAGCTTACAAATCATTCATCCTGAAACTAAGAACCAGCCAAGGAGTAATAGGGAAAGGTCATTAAGGTGTGAAGGTGTAAGTGGAGTCAAGTCAAGAGTGTTTGGCAATTTAAATTACTGTATTGATGGGAAAGTCTTTCTGCTTTGTCATAGAAGATATGGGTAAGAATTGTAACCAGTAAATCCATGGATGTGAAGAACATGAATTTCGCTTCATACATCCCTCTAGTTATTATATACTTAACGAATATTGTCTAGGTTTACCTCTGCTAGAATTAAAAACTCTGACATAATTAAATGAGATTTCAAGATTTCAGAAAGTGAAGAGAGACTATAAAGCTCTAATGCAGCTTCAAATCACTTAATGAGAACCCTTCTAGACTTAACAAACTGGCTCATATAAAGTACAGATTGAAATTAAATTGAAGCATTTGGAAAACATTTTTCTTTGCATTTGTGATATCTCCTCCTCATATAAAATAGAAAAGACCACATAGTGCAACAAGAGTTAAAATCCCAAGACTCTCATTTATTTTAATTGCATGGGCAGTCTGAGGCAGGGACTTTCCAAAGTGAGAAGATGGAATAATGATCTAGTCTGGGGCTCATCGTCTGGGGTGACTTGTTAGTGTCTTACAAATTCTAGATAGGAGGATGAATGCTAATCCAGATCTTCCACAGATTGGCACTATGACATATGAATCTAATTTAGCAGATATTTTTTACAATTTCTTACATTACTTTACACTGTCTACAGCACGGCCTCCTTTCTGTTGACCAGGATAGCTGGTATGTTTCTGATGCCTATATGTTTCTGATGGGTTTTTAGCAGATAATTTCTCCATGTCTTATAAATTTCTTCTTGTGTGTTCAAGAGGTAATTTCAAAAGCTTTTGCAGATACTATATTGAGTAGTCAAGGGTTTATGATTGTCATCAAACAACTTCATAACTAAGATGCAGGGAAAACATGCCATGAATTTGAATTAACTCAAAGATGGAACAAGAGGTAGAAAACTTCAGCTGAAAGTCTTTCAGCAAAGGAGTGCTGGTGGAGTTTGTATTAGTTGTGTATGTTTTTGTCATGGTATTACACCCTTTTATATTAACAAGGCAAATAATATATTTTTTTTCAAAATCCGGGCTATATTTAACCACTTTTGGGGTTTGGGTTTTTTTTTATTACAAGACAAAAAGTTTGGACAAAGTTCATCAAAGAATATGAAATTTTTAAAGACACTCAGTTTGTCCCTGAAATGAATTCATATTTATTTACAGACTTACTGTGTTATGTACTATGCTGCAATTTTGACTGTTTCACTTTCCATGCTTTGATTGATTCAAATGCAAATTAAAAGCAGCAAAAAGATTATATACTTCCAAGAAAAGCGACTTTGATAACTTTTGGTTGAACTGAAACATTTTGGAAAAATTTTACCTTGGATTTGATTTCCATTGGCTTCTTTAGACAATAAATTTGCTTTTGCCAAAGTTTTATCTAATCTTGTCAGTAGGATTCTTATTTATAGTGAATATTAATGCAATGTTATCTCATGAGAGAGATTATATTATAATTTTTTTTAATAGCCTAATGTAATTTTCCTGGCCAAAACTCATGGTAGAAAACAGATTTCTAACTCACAGATACAGAATATGTTAAGCCAAAACCCACTGACAGGCTCCCATTAACTTCAGGGCAGCCCTTTAGCAGATTCAGCGCATATTTTTGACCTCCATGTCTGCTGCCAGCAAATACATTCTAAGCATGAAAAAGGCATCTAAAAAGCAGCCAGATATACTGTCTAGAGCATGTTTCACTCTGCAGCCAGCTCCACAGCACCCTTCTATTTTCCCACGGGCTGCTGGATTGTGCAGCATCAATCCTTTGTGCCTTGTACTTACTGTTAAGATCTGATTATTAAAGAGAGGTTCCTCTGCCTGAATTAATGTCCAATCAAGGCCATATGCCAAAGTCAATAGTACAGATTTTATATAGCAGCAGATGTGAGGGAGAGGGAGAGAGAGGGAGAGAGAGGAATAGAAACAAAAAGAATGGGAGAGAGCGAAAGAGAGAGAGAGAAAGATTAAGTAGAAAGATAACCACCACCCATGAAGCCAGACTGCATCCCATTCATTCTCTTTCTTCTCAGTGGTGGGGGTCCCATGAAACACAGAATTCAGTGAGTTAATATATGTTCAGGTGGCAACACCCAAGCACCTCCCTTGCAGGGACACATACTGGACCAATACCTGGTGGTTTTAGTCTTCTGATAGGCTGTTAGCTGAAGCCCAAGTGGCTTGGTAAGGTAGGAGGAACACCCTCATGAAGCAGGGAAATATGCCTTGACCAGGGACCCTCCTGGGTGACACAGCAGTTGGGGCAGCTTCATGAGCTTTGTTCCCCGTTCTGACCCCACAACAAAAGTTGGCTGGTGGGAGCTAATGAGGCACTTACCCATTACAAGATTCTTACTCAGTGCATGAGATTTAACCAGCCCATATCTAACCAAGTCAGACAGCAAGGGATATTTCGAAGAGCCTTTTTATTGCTTTAGCTTTGGAGACTGAAAAACAAGAAAAACAAGACCTTTTTTTAATATTCTGTCATTTCCCTGCTTACAGAAATACTGCAAATAATCTGCAACTGCTATAGTTTCAATGGCCTGCTGCAATTTGCCATTTGTGATAAAGTTCAATAAATAGAAAGTGTAAAGTGCATCAAAATTATATTTAAGGATCCTCTTCATCTGCAGAAGACCTGCTTATTAGCTGTATTGCACATTTAGCTCCAAGGGTTCTGATTATAATCAATAACTAATCAGAAAGTAACTTACACAAATGAAGTCCTGAATAATATACAACTGAGTCATAACTTTCCCAAGTACATAAATACTAACCCTTTTATTGAAAAAATATGCAGTTAGCACTTTTCCTCTTTTTATTGTGGCATCTGTTTCAGAAAAACAAATTTTAAAAGTGAATTTGCAGCAGTAGCCTCTGCTTTCATGAGCTCTGTCTCTACAGTAGCGTATCCACTTTAATCAGAAAAGTTGGAAAAGTGCCCTCTCAAAGACATAGTGCAGGAGAGAACATGCAGATGGAGCTGACTGGAATGGAAGATACAGGGGTAGAAAACTTTTCTAAATAGGCAACCTCTGAAGTAGACAAAAATTAAGCAAAAATCCATCTGCAGAACAAGCAAGCTAACACTTGTCTCAACTTGGTAGCATAACTCAAATGCTGTAAGACAAAGTGTGGTGAATAGAGTTATTTATGGATGTCCAGGGATGAAAGCTTTGCCTATAAAGAAAACCCACAGACACTCCAGTGAGGTAAGTACCAACAGTGTAATAAGATTTAATGTGACCATCAAAAGGGAAATAAAATGGAAAACTTTTTGATCGCACTTTCTATAGCGAGGGCAAACTGCAGGAATGACCTTTACTGCTAATGCCAAAATATTGAGCCAAATTCACTCCTGGTGTGACAGTGCTGAATTCCAGTAAATTATGCCAGGGATGACCTTGGTCCATTCTGTTTACACATCTTAGCTATAAGCACCCAACAGTAGTCAAAGAATATTGTTCCAAGCAATAACTTTTAATAGTCCAGGGGTGAATTAAAAAAACCAAAACCCAAAAAACACAGCCAATTTTACTGACACCTCAATTCAGCTTAGGTTTAATTGAAATGGCAACAACAAACTGGAGGCAATTCCTGCACAAAAAATGGCTTCAGTATCCACCCAAAACACAATAGCATAAATCAAACATTTCACTACTAGAGAACAAAGTAAAATAGAACATTTCTAATTTCTTATGAGTATCCTGAAAATAAAACCCTTGTACCTAACACCTTCTGAAATCTACCTGCTTTATGTTTTTAACACTTCCATCAACATTTTTTCTGCCATTGCTTATTCATCAGTGGATGTCATGGTAGGAGAGGCAAAAAATTGGCAATTCACCAAAATATCAAGAAGTGCATAGCAGGTTTACCTCATGTAGTTCAAACTAACAGTAAAGTGCTGGTAGCAGTGCACCTGTGGTAGATACTTAGCCATTCTTCCCCTACAACGAACCCAAAAAATCAGAGGGCACCTACAAGAGGCAGTAGAGAAACGTGCTGTCACATATATGTATAGCATAGTGCTTTACAGGGTTATTCCCAGGATGAATGGCTTCATCAAAGACGAATGGTGGCTTCAGTAAAGCACTTACTTGAGACAGTGCCAAATAGAAAATAAAATATGCAGATTGTTGATCAGAATACTACATTAGTATTTTAGACAAGGCTCCCACTTTTCAAACATCTTCCTTCATCTGAGAATGAAAACTTACCTTGATGGCTTTCTATTCAAAGTAAGAAATTTGTTTGCTAATTTTTTTTGTTTTTAAATTCACATAAACTGATTCTGCTTTATTTCTGCAAAATCCAGCAAGCCTGGGTCAATGAATGGTCCATGGCATCTGGATCCCCAGGAGTTAAAATAGTGTCCCCATGTTGTACAAAGTTTTCACTGGGGAGTCATGGGACCCAGCAGCAGCTCACAGTACTCTCGCTCAGACAGACCTGCCAAGACCCCAATGTTAGGGACAAGGGGCTGGGCAGCAATTCAAACCCTAGTTCTCTGATAGTCAGTGACTACAAAGCAGAAGACAGAGAGCCAAGAAGCCCCAAACACTTCAAATTGCCCAGGCTTCCCAGTCCTTCCTTTAGCATATTTCCTGTTCTTGTTCTGTAGGCACTCAGACACCAAAAGCAGTCTATGGAATGAGGCCACCACCACATTTTGGATCCCTTAGGAACTAGGAAAATCCTGGGAAGGAAAAGACCATACAGGCTACTTCAAGGTTGGCCTATGGCTGACTGAGACTTCACCGAAAGATTTCCATAAGGTACTTGGACTTCACCAAAAATAAACCTTCTTATTCCAGAATAAACCTTTTTTAGTGTTCCATTAGAGAAAATTTCAGTAGTCACAACATATCACTAATGGCAAAGGAATGCACTTATCAGAAATCTATCTTGATCCAATCTGTCGACAAGAAACCCCAAGTAGGACCATTTTTTAGCAGAGTTGAAGTCTAGTAGCGTTCATTACTCTTACGGTACTGGATCCTTAGGTACACCAATACCTTATGCAGGCAGTCTCCTCATCTAAGAAACATTTGTGTCAAATATGTGTCAAATATGAGCTCTGTACTTATCTTACCCTTGTTACACACTAATTCTTACAAGGATAATAAGGTAATATTCTTTCCAGAGGTTCTACAATCAGAACACAGGAACTCTGAGCTTCTAAACATCTTTGGTTTGTATTTTTCAGCTATCTTCAGTGCTGTGTTTTTGATCCACCTCTCATCAGTTTCAGCCTGTGATCCTACTTCTCCTTGTACATTATGGTGTGAAATCTTGTCACCTACTGAAGAGCGGGCACATCAAAAGAATCCTTAAGAAAAGTGCATAATTGTGTCAGGCAGACTATGAATAGGACAGAACGGAAAACTGGTATCTCTGAAAGTGGTTTTCTGGATATTGAATTTACTGAGATGTAAAACACAGAGATCTGTGAAAGGACAACAGAAACTCTGCTGCCTGCTGTTTTATCTCATTTCACAAAGACATGTCTATCAAAAACCTCAGCAATTTATTAGACGTTCTGGTGAGAATGTAACAAAGATGTGTTAGAGTTCATTACGATAGCAATTTCTGTGATAAAAGCAAACATCCACTAATAAAACAAGTCAAAACTACTTATAAAGGAAAAATTAATATCACTTCTGTTAGATGAATGATAAAAAGTGAAAAGAAAGTGTAAAAGGAAAGATTTTTCATCTTGTGAGCACTATAAGGTTTATAATAAAGCTAATCTAGAATTATGATATCATAAACCAAAACTAATAATGGGTCATCTTCCTTGGGTTTATTTCTGTTTAAAATTAAAGTTCTATAGGACTGGAAAGGTGTCTTTCCGAATAAGAATAGAATGTAAAAACTTACCAAGAAGAATAGCAAAACCAGACTAAGAATGTACAAAATGTCCCATTCATTTCCATAAGGAGTTAACACTGTAACCTGGAGGTGATGATATAAATACCAGTGGTGCTAATTGTTCCATTTTAACTGCACTGCTTCACGCTACTCTCACTGGTGACGTTATTTCATAAATATATGTTCTCTGGCACTTCTCTTTGAGGTCAAATACCCCAGCTCTTGCTCCTAAACAGGAGATGTTTGTTGGAGCCTGGGTCAGCTCTGGCCTTCATGGTGTTGAGGCTAAGCTTAGCACTAGTACAAAATCTCTGAAATATGGAAAACTGAAAGCATAGTCACAGAGCCAAAGTAATTGGTTGCTATAAAATAAATGTAGCAGGGCTACCTTATTACATGTTGTTATATTTATTTCTGCAGAGCCATCAAATACGAAGTTAAAAGAAGTTAGAACAAATGTTTAGATGTCGGCAAAGTTTAGCACAGAATCCAGGAATCATGTAGGAGGCTGTAATGTTTTCTTCAGACTCTGTTTCCAGGATAGTTTCTGAAATATTTCTGACCATGATTTGAATTAAAGCTTCTCTTGATTTGAAAAATATAATGTTATATCTGAAGTTTTTAGTGGGGTAAATTTCAGACAATTGCATGAGAACAAAAACTCACCCATAAAAATAAAGAGATATTCCATTAAGAATAAAAAAGGATGGTTCTCTCAAGACTTTTTCACATTAATGACCAAGAATATCCTGTCCAGTTTTGTGAATTGCTTACAGAGGAAAAAGTCACCTTCGGAAGAGTGATTAGCATGGAATTAGACAGACAAAGGATAAGAAAACAGAAACGATGTTAAACAATTATTTAAGCCCAGCCTGTACAAATGAAATCAATGAATGTTTCCCTACATCAGAAATTAGATTTAATGGGACAAAAGAGAAGAAAATAGAAAATATCTTGATAACAGAATTAGTAATTATGAAAAGGTTTGAAACTTGCACAATGCTAGCACTCTAAGAGCAAAGTGTATACATTCAAGTTTAAGATCACTAAAAAGAGTTAGGAAACAGATTAATTTAGTGGATATTTTTATGAGTTTGTTAAGCCCAAGAGAAAACATTAAAGGCTGGAATATGGCCAACATCATTACTTACAGAAGTGCAGTAATACACTAGGAATTTTCACAAGCCCTCGCCCTAGACACATTTGTTTTAACAGATCATATAAAATAACTTTAGTTTATGTTATTTAATTTCCTATGAAAACCTAAGTATTCAGTATGGCCAGAAACAGCAGGATGTGCCTTCCTCAGGGTGGCAGTCCTTGTTGATATGCATCAAATCATTCTTACTACTGGCAAGCCAGTGTGTTTTTCACTGGCTTCCATGCATTCTTCAAGAAAGGGCATGGAAAAAGCTGTTAGGGAGAAAACGAGAACTTCTGATTCCTGTTGAAATAAAGCTGGTTCTGGTATTGGTGTAAATTGACTAGTTGAGCTAATATAACTCCTCATTTACTAGTAGGATCTGTTCCTTTCAAACTAACTGGTCCACAGAAGTTTTAGGTGAAACATCAGTTTTCTCCAGGGTAGATGTAAATTATGTTAGTGCTAGCTTAGTGTTGGCATTTGCTTTTGTTCAATTCTTTATCCATATTTTCAGAACAAAACTTGTGTACGACTAGAAATAGCTTGTCCCATTGATAATCAGTGGTTACTAAGTGGCATTTTCAGCATCTCTACATTGTATGTAAAGTACAGAGATCTGAACTAGATTTTCACAGGCTTGCTCAGACATGAGGAAGTAGAGTAGCTGCAACAGCACAGAGTTCAGTTGAAGTGAAGTCTAATCTACTGAAAAACTGCCTGAGAAGAAGGGTAATTTAGCCTCTGTGGTGTTCCCTGCTACTATGCCTACACAGCTCCCAGTGCCATGCTAATTAACTTAAAAATGTCTCACCAGAGGTGTGTCTGCACTGCATTCTTGAGGAGCGGCATACTAGTAACAGCTTTGCTGAATTAAAATTGATATACATAGTGACTCAAGATAGTCTTGCACTTAGGCCAAATGAGCATCCTCAAAAAGGACAAATCATATCTCTTTCCTGATGCGAATTCTAACTAGACATTAAATCAAGTTGAAGAAAAGACTGTAGGTAAAACCTTGTCATGTTTAAAATCTATGTGTATGCCAAAAGATTAATTTGAAATAAGATATTTATCTATATGTAAGCAGAATCACAGCCTTTTTCCTGGTTTTTTGTTGTTGTTGTTTTGGTGGGTTTTTTTGGTGTTCAATAAAAGCCTGGATTGTGAGACTGAAGAGAAATCTTCACACAAATTTCCCATAGAAATCTTACTTTTATATGCAGATGTTTTGCTCTAGCAAAATACAGACTCTATTACCACAGATTAGAAATAGGAAGCAGGAATGACACAAAATGTACTAGAAACCTATGGAAGACTGACTCTACAATTGATGAGACAGAGTAAAGATCAAAACTGAAAGCCATTTTCTACTCCAATGCCCAAAATACAAAAAGCAGAAGAAATATACTTCCACAAAATATCAGAACTAATAAGAGCTCTCATACAAAGAAAAAAACAGGTGTAGAAGAATTAGGCTAAGCCTTAGAAAAGCTATAGATGGCAGAAAAATAACTGAAAGGCATTGCAGGCAGCTCTGGGCTTGGAAATAAATTAGAATTCCAAATATATGTGCCAAATGTAGTAAACCTTATTTTTTAAATGTTTTCTTATTCATATGTTGATTTGTTTGCTTTCTGTTTAGCCATGTCAAATATCCAGGAATGAAAATGTAATGAATTATAATAATGGTGATGAGACTGTAAATAAATTACCTTAAATATACTAAAATGAATCCCTAGTTAAAGCAAAATACCTGAGCATGTGTAATACTAATGTTTTTACATCTACACATGTACTTAAGTTATTTCCTGAGAATTTTTTTTTTCAGTAGACCTAGGAACTATAATTCTGTTTTGTCTTTGTGATTCATCATAAGCAATTATCAAGTGTTCACTGAAGTTTGCAGTTTCTTGACCTTTGTTGCCGTATTTTGCTGCTGAATTTCACATATATATGTATACACTAATATAGAAAATCATTTTAGAAACTTTTATTTACAAATAATTGATAGCCATTATAGAAAAATGTCTATTTTGTCAAGGTGATATTATTAATATTATATTAATTTTTTTATATAGAAGATTTACATTTTACAGTACTCATCGCGTAAAATACATTTGTTTGGGCAAGAAGATTAAGGAGACAAGAACATATCTTACTATCTGTATATGTATTTTAACTGAACTATTTTATGCCAAAAGAAAGTAATTCAACTTATTCTGGCCTATACGAACACACAGGAAATTAAATATGAAGTCTCTAGTGATTTGGAAAGGATGGTATTAATTGGAAGAAGGAACAGGAAACAATGCATTAAGGGTCTAAAGGAACCAAGCTCGGTTATTTTTTTATCTTGTGCAAGGTCTAGAATAGTTGATTGTTCAAGATAGCCTGCCCATAAAGAAGAACAGTAGCTAATGAGGATGGATGTATCACCTAAGCATATCAGAAATGGCTGCAGCAAGAAGAGAATTGTGATGCATGTGGAGGGCTCTTTTTTGTTCAGCTCCCTCTTATATGACTGGCTTTGAAAATAGAGGAAATTTATTCTACATTTGCTGAAATGACATTACAGAAACAAATGTTAACCAGATTTAAATACTTATATTTCATAGCTTCTTTGTTTTCCAAAGGAAATATTTCAAATAGCATTGCCTTAATGCAGGAAGAAAATAAATCCTTTGGAAGAGGATGAACTAGGCTTAGTTATGATGAAGATGAGGTAAGATAAGAAAACTATTTTATAAAGGTATAGAAATTTACTTACAATTGAGGTGATGATGTTAGTTGCACTGATGGTCAAAGTAGGTATGTTGTTCTAAGTAAGAGATGGAAAAAACTAATCTATATAAGAAAATCATGTCTTTTTGTCCTTTGGAGAAATCAAAATATTTATATTTTGATTAAATATTAAATAGATTAGATAAATTATATATTAAATATGCCGGTTTAATAATGAAAGAATTTTCTGTGTTGTTTCTATACAATCAACAACATAAATGAATAGACAATTTGGCAATTGTTGCAGGTGTTTAGCTTGATATTCACTAAAAAAATTAAGTATTCTGACCAGGCTAGCATTTTTATCTGGGAACAGCAGATTTGATAAGGACTGGGAGGCTAACCAACTCAGAATGTTTCAGGACAGTAGAAGGATTCTTATCAGTTAGAAGATTTATTTATTTATTTATTTTAATGATATAAAGAAACTTTCTTAACATAAAAACATAGAATATTCTGATTTGGAAGGGACATATAAGGATTATTGAGGGAAAGTCTTAGCACTGCACAGAATATCCCTAAAGTCACACCATGCATCTCAGAGCATTGCCTAAACCCTTCTTGAATTCTGTCAGGCTTGGCACTGTGACCACTTCCCTGGGAAGCCTGATCCAGTGCCCAAACACCCTCTGGGTGAAGAACCTTTTCCTGATATCCAACCTAAACCTTCCCAACTCAGCTTCACGCTGTTTTCTTGTGTCCTGTCCCTGGTCACCACAGAGGAGAGATCCGTGTCTGCCCCTCCTGTTCCCCTCATGAGGAAGCTGTAACTGCAATGAGCTCTCCCCTCAGTCACCACTTCCCCAGCCTGAACAAACAAAGTGATCTCAGCTGCTGCTCGTAAGATTTCCCCTCAAGACCCTTCTTGTTAGAAAGAATACAAGGAAAAAAGTAAATGTAGGAAATGAGAGTTTTAGAGTCTTCTATACCTTTAGATACAACCATGCAGAGGTCTCCGGTTATAGAGCATGGCCCTAATGACCCAGGGGTTGTAGGTTCTATCCCCATATGGACCATTCATTTAAGAGTTGTATTCAGTGATCCTTGTGGGTCCCTTCAAACTCAGAATAGACTGTGAAAAACAAGAAATAAGAGCTCTTATAGACTAGAAGAAAAGGATTTTATTTTTTTAAGCAGCCTAGCATATGGAAAGTATTTCTCTCCTGAAAATACGTGGCCAAACTACTAGTCTGTCATTCACTTCTGGAAGGAATGATATGGCATTATTCCTTGGCCAAATGAAGCTGCAGCTGACCCCTGCACATGAGAAACCAATGAACCCAGGTTGGCCTGTACCTGCAGGAACAGACGTGGAATAGTGACAATGCACACAGCTAAGAAAATCACAGTAAAGACTTCACCTCAGGAGAAACACTGGGCATCACTGTGCCACACCCATCAGCAGAATACCTCAAATGCCTTAGAATGGCAGTCATGGCAATCACTTAGTAGCTTAGGAAGCTGCACTCACCTATGTGCCAACACTCATCTGTGTCCTCAGTTACTGTTTGTTACTTTCTGCAGTATTTTCATTGCTAAAGGCTTCACTAGCAAAGTTGGTTTTTTATAAAAATATCATCTACAGTAAAATATGTTTAGTCACAGGCAGTGTTTAAGTGGAGCCTAACATAATCAACACTGCTAAAACCAGTTTTAAGAACCACATAAATTATTTAGGTGCAAATTTTCAACTAGAAATATCCTTTTAGGCTAAAGCCCTAAATTTCATCTGTTCTAAGGACTGTTATTCTCTACCCCTTCTATTCTTGTATCTAAAGAATATTATTAGTGTAAAAATTGTTTTTGATATATTTATAATCAAGATTAACAATACAGTTAATACTGTTGATTAAAAGAGAGTGACAAAATTGATGTGGCAGTGAAGTGAGTAATACGACTTTATAAACTTCAGCAATCATCACAATGGAAGTAATTTTAAAAATGTAAACTGTCAGCTCCTGGATTTTGTCCTTCAACACTGTCAAAAAATTTAAGAGAAGTAAACGGTGGTTCAGGCTATCACCTACAGCAATATTTTTTTTCATTCAGAATACTTTTAGTGATGATTCAATGTATTCATTATAAAGAATTCTACCTGTTCATTTTGAAGTGCTGTAGAGTATTCAAATACCTTACTACATTTAGGAAAAAAAAAAAGGTGGGGGTTGATGCATAACAAAAATAGAAGGGAAGGTTCAAATGTACAACTACTCATGTTCTGGAGATTTAAATCTGGAGTTTCATGATAAAGCTGTTCCAGTAACCTTATCTAGTGCTTCCATGAGCCCACCCTAAATACATCAGTGCATTTTTATTCCAAAGAATTTTTAAGAAACAGGAACAGATCAGGATCTCTACAAAGGGCCAAAGTATACATAATCCCTGTGGGAAAATCAGACATACAAGAGAAGTGTCTATTTCCACCCTTGCTTTATAACAGATCGCTGTTTTCATCACCTGTTGTGTGTTGGCGTTATGTTGTTTGTTTCCCAGTTTTAGAAAGCACTGTGAACATGGTGCAAAATATGACTGTATGACTGTCCTTAGCCTCTATCCATCCAAGTAGAATGCTCATTAATCTTGTACTGTTCAGAAAGGCTATATCATTTGTGCTTTTCCATTTTGTGCCATGCTTAGGCGTCAGTGCTATGTTCATTTTTAACAGAATAAAGTTAATTATTCATAATATTCACCTCTGTTACCACTGCTTTTAGTGCAAGAGCTTCTTTAAAGGCCCCTATACTTGCAATTAATTTCTGAGAACCTCATATATTCAAGATTAATTTACTGCATGTACGTCTAGTACTTTAAAATAACATGTATTAGAAGCTTTTGGCATTTTAAGAAATACTGTCATAAAAACATCTGCAAAAAAATTAAAAGGATGAAAGCTTAGTCAATTTAACATCAATTATTTTAGTTCTATTTCCTTTTTTTCCAATTCCTTTATTCCTGTCTAACTTCTCTTGCCTCAAAGTTGATCAGCATTTTTTTCAATATCTATTCCACCCTTTACTACATTACCTTCCTTTACAATATGTACTTGAGTTTTATATGAGGACAAAAAGAGGAGAGACTGAAGTTTGCCCTGATTCAAAGCCTGGGATATTAGGAATCATAAGAATTTTCCATATATGATGAGGTGACATTTTCTCGCCTTCTTTCACCATTGAATTTAATGCCTTCATTCCCTTCTGAATCAATACCTGTCTTGATCTGGCCGAAAAAAGCTCTGAAACAACTTTTCTTGTTGTGTCTTTGTCAAAACTCTGTCACACCAGCCCAACAGCATGGGTCTGGAGAACAAAATGCTAACTCTCAAATCTCGAGGTAGCTGATGAAAAGAGATTGCCCAAAACATATCATGTCTGGCTTCAAGAAAGTCACAGGAATCATGATCTTAAAAATTAATTTGGACTATGAAATATTTTGAGTCCACTGCCTCAATTAACCATATAAGATAAAGTACTAAGAGAAGAAACATGTAAGACATCTATTTCTTTATTTTTTGATACGATCCTGTTACTATTGTGTTTTGGGAAGAGACCATTCATTCTATGTACTCTTTAGAGTTTTTAGAACAATGAAGTTTCATTTGGTCCAGGCCATCACCACTGTAAACAAAATTAATGAAAATAATAGGTGAATATTGCTCAAAAATTCAATTATGGCTTTTTTTGTTTGAGTTCATTCTCATGACTCCATTCTTTATGCCCATTATCTGCAAGAAATTCTTCTCATAAAAGGAAAGGCCTATGGTTGAAAATGATTCAGTTGCCAATTGTGAAAAATTAATTCATAGCCTATAATTATGATGATAATGACACCATCAGTAATCATAAATCATCATTACGACTGCATGATCACCGATTATTGTAGCACTGGGCTTTTGCTTAGTACCCCATAATATTTTAGAAGCTACATGGCAAACTGCAAACATTGGCAAAGTAAACTTTACTACATTGAGGCTGCTAATTTACAAAGCAATGTTTCTTAAAATATTGTGTTTTCATGTTTATCTATTTTCCCATTAAAGTGTAGTCACACAGTCTGCTTGCAAATAATTCACTCTAAATTATTCAAATGTGATAGCATCATACATTCTAAGACGAAACTAATTATAAGGATGGACTGGAGTCTTCTATAATCTGGAATATTGTTTTTTAATCTAATTGTGGTTCTGAGATAATTACTCAGAATCAATCACTGTCAGGATTATAGCAATAATCAGATTGGAGTTAGAAGCTGTTGATAATATCTCAGAGTCCAATTTCTCCCCACGATAAGGAGATCAAATCAATCCAGGAACAGAAAATTACATTAGGATTATTCTAAATATAGCTTGTATGCATCGTTTTGCATTTTTTTGATCTTGGGTTAGTGTTTACTTTATTTGGAATAAATATGTCCATACCAAACTTTAGACAGTATTTTAAAAATAAACCAAAGGAGTCACAATTTATCAGAATAGCGGCTTTCAATGCAAGAACTACAGTGTTCTTTCCATTTCCAGCGCTGATTTATGGTTCAAAAGGAGGACAACCAAACATGTTCCAGTTGTTTGTTTCTCTTTGACTCCTGAGAGAACACTAAGAAAGAAATCTATCTGTTAAACCAATGATTTGCTAAATATGGCAATATAGTTGATAATACACTGTTACTAAGACTATAACAACTATGTATTTAGTTATTTTCATTTTAAAAAATGGCAAGGAATATTCTATCTTAAAAGGATATAAAAACATTTCTTTGGCTTTGAATTTAAACAAAAGGGTCTATTTGGACTCCATTTTCCAGTGAGAATAACAATTTAAGTATATGGAAGTCCAAGTTTTTCAGGAGAAAAATAATTAAACTGAGTAAACAGAATTGTATTAACAACATCACATTAGTGAAATCAGTCTACAAAATTTGTGTTATATTTTTTCTCTGCTTTATTGGTAATGACTTGCACTTATATACTGGATTCAGAAGGTATTTCTTCAGTCTCTTTAAGTACTCTTCCAATGACTTTGTATCTTCCATTGCCTTATTCTTCTACAAAAAATGAGTTAGCAATTCACTGCTGCAGTACATACAGTCTTGAAAAGATAAAGATATCTGGCCAATTGCAAATCTGCCTGAATATTGCTGGGGTTTTCTTGATCAGCGACATTATTATTGGCAATTTTGCTGACCTTCACCTAAGTCAGTCATTTACTCCATGTTGTCTCCTCAACAAATGTTTTCTTTCCGCATAGAAAAGAAGACATAAAAAGAGGGTTGGGAAAGAAAAGGGAAAACAAACATAATACACACATGTTCCAGGAAAGAGAAGAGAAGTAAAATATGCAGTAGCAGAGGAGAAACTGATACAAGTGAGGCAAAAAGATAAGTCTAGAAAGATGCAAAAGACATGTATCTCTTAAGCATATAAGCACAAAAAAGTAGCCCATGTTATGTCAATTTTTACAACCCTCTGTGCAGTTTCAAGGAGGTGTAGGAGCCCCATTATGCACATCAAAATCTTGTCAGGCATCTGTCTCCCTTTCATGAATGTAAAGACTTTGAAAATCCTATCTAATAATATACCTCTGAAATTTTTATATTCAGGAAGTCATGGAAAATTGTAAAATTATTTAGATCATATGTCAGCCCTATGTTCTATAAAATTCTGCTGATTGATCCCCATCAACTCAGTATCAGTCCAGTTAAATCTGGACTTTAACAAAAATAATTTTATCAACCTAATTAAAAATATAAATTGAAATAAATTACTTAAAAGAAAGCATCCTGTTTCTTTCAAACAAAATCATTTTTTGATGAAACTTAAAATTACCCTTTATATTTTATTGTCCAGAAAATGTGTTGCATTCTTGATAGTACCTATAATTCACTTTGCCCAGACATGCCAGCAAAAATATATATATAATGAAGGCATATTTAAACGAGTATATAAATATTACTAGTACTATTACTATTAGCTTAACTTTAATTTATAGGCACAAGATTCTCAAGTAATACCCATATGACTGTATGCCATTCTTACATTTTTAAGGAACATAAAATTGGAACTAAATTACATTACATTTACCTCATTTTGATGCTACGTTATATGGGCAGAGACATGTAAAGGGAGAAATAGGACTTCAATATAAAGAGATTTGGACTTTTAATATCTACCTAGTTATAAACCCTAGACCCATTTGAAAGTCTGAGATGATGGAAAGTGAGAAGATAGAATAACTTAGACAAAAGTTGTTAGACTTTAAGCTTTCCAGCTTGTCTTCTGACATTCATTAATTATTAGATCATATCACATTTATGAGACAAATTTCATATCCCACATAAAAGCATTACACATCTTTTCTCAAGGCAAGTAGACTTTCACAGACAGAAGGCTGAATGAATACACAAACCACAGATGAATTCTTAGGGTTATTTTAACAAGTAAGTTTCTAAAAACAGCAAATGTAAAATCTCCAGAATTTACTGGGAAAATATTGTGAGGCTGAAGGCCAGTTTTTCTTTATGGACAATCATCAAACTGCCTGAGAGAAGTGTCTTGGACTTCATAACTTCTTTTACGGCTAGCACAAGCCATATGCAAACAAAAAGTTCTCCACTGAAATCAATGAGAATTTTATTGCAGATCTCATGAGAGCAACAAGAAGCTGCAATGTTTGTCCCATCTTTTTTCCATTTTTCTCATTCACTTTCTTTGTCAGCAAGGATTATTGCTAAAAGTCCCCAGGTACAATTCACATAAAATTTACTCCCCAGGCATGCTATAACTGGGACTTTTCTCTGGACCTCCCATGTCAGATCCTTCTGGCTGTCAAAACTTGTACTCAGTAAGGACACAAGCTGAATCTCAGGACCCAGGGACTCATCCTGCTGCATCATGGCAGCAGTGATTCTGACTGCCACAGTTGGCATTATTTCAAGACTTATGGGGTTTTGTTTTGATAAAAGATCTTTTTGTGATCTTATGGACCCAGAAATCAGACTTCAGGAAAATTACTTTCCTGTAGTATTTGGGCAGGTATTTAAAGACTCCAGAACTGAGCAGAATGAACAAAAATCTGTAACACACAATGCCCATGAGTGCTGAGTAATAGTGAGGTAGCATGTGAAAGAGAAATATATTCCTTTCATCCTGTAGTACCAACACCCTGTTATGCTACTGTACCCACTCAAGGTGTAGGCCACTGCAATTCACTGGGACACAGGACTTTTTGATGACATCATAACTATGAGTAGTGATACTTAGTTTCACATACTTTTTATGAGTGTAAACTGAGGCCTCAACTTGTCACTAGGCCATCTTGATCTGCCTACCTTCCCACATTAACAGCACCAGAGAGTTTTCAGCAGGACGTGTGCAGCTTAGTTGTGTGTCTGCACCTGTTGTGGCTGTAGACCAAGGTCTGAGCCCTGACCCAGGCAGAATTCAAAATGGAAAGTACAACTCCCCAGATAGCTGGAAATCACCTCCAGCTGACTGCAGTCTCCCTGAGCCTCCTGTAAAGCAGCACACTATCAGGAGGCTCTATCTGCCTTCTTATACTGCCTCCTCACTGGCCTCTTACAAAGCAGAAAATTGAAGGACTGCAAAGAATGATCAGAGCCTGGTTTAACCCCGTTTCCTGCCCCAGGAGGTTTACTGAGCCACACCTGGGGAGGCAGAGAGTACTGCTTGGCCCAGTGGGTCTAATTGTCTACTCCAGAGAGTTAGGCTAAAACAGTTAAGTTATTCAATTCCCACATGCAAACTCTAAGTGTCATCATCCTGTGCCTTAATTCTCAGAAAATTAGCATTGCTACTAAGCAAAACCAGAAATTCATCGCATATTTAAAGCAACAGCCTCTCAAAATGCCAGTTCATAAGTCAAATAATGTTTTCGTGGTTTTTCGTTTTCTTTAAACATGGCACTCCAGCCATTTCTTACATCTCAGATGACACTGGAAAGGTTTTATATGAGTTCAAGGGAAATAAACATCTCTCTGATGACACTATAGATTTGACATACAGCTTTACTCTATTAAGTCACAATGAAGATGCAGCTATATTCAAATTACGAGCATTTTGAAGATAACAGGATGAGATATATCAAAGATATATATGGATATATTCTCAGATTTTGCCAAGTAGATACTAATGAGGCTTATATTGCTTCTCTCCTTGCCTTTAAAAATGTTACACACACCCTTCATGTGACAGTAAACACGATAGTTATCTAACTATGATGAGTATTGCCCCACAAATCGTAGCCCAGGGCCCACTTTCTGCAGTGGGTAGCACTTAATCAGGCAGCTGCTTCTGCTGACATCACATGTTGCCCATAATGCGCAGGGTTACACATGGCTAAGTACAAATTACAAAGACAGGAGGGAAAGAACTGGCTCCACAGTCACTGTTCCCTTAGAGCATTCATTTATTCCTTGAGTAGCAGAGCAGGTCAAGCAGAATTTCTTATAAACAGTTTGGTCTAGTTGGCTCCCCAAACTGAGATAAAATTTTTTAAAAAGGCAAATTCCTTCTCCTGTAAATATGTTCACTTCAAACAAATGCTGGTTCAGTAAAGCTCCAGCATTGTCTTCAAGTTCACCTTATTGCTTTCTATTATATTGTGGCCCACTTTACAAAAGAATTAACTGTTGAAGTGTCATATAATAAACCAATATGATTGCTCTAACCACATCAAAACTAAAGATTTTTATTATTTTCTGGAAAAAAGTCTAGTGGAATTGATGTAGATGTGTCAATTTTATTGAACACATGACTGTTTTCCCAGTGTCAAATTGTTCCACTAGAGGACTTTCTAAAAATTGTTAAAAAACTGTTCTCTGGCAACACAGTACTGTAGCAACTACTAATACACAAGCCACGTACTTCAAAACCTTGTGATATGGTCTTAACTTTCTGTGGTTTAAAATGGGAATAATCCTTAAAACTGACAATTTTAAAATATGTAACCCAGTACCTCTGTCCTTTATATATATTTCCATTGGCTTTTCTGTATTGATAACAATAAACACAGATAAGTCTCTGAACACTGGGAGTACTGGATGGCTGGAGAGCATAAAAGAACTTTGCAACAGGTCAACACTACATATGCAGCACATGCACAAAGTGCTGAATTCATAAGAGAGTATTCAGAAGAGCCAATAAGTTTCCAGAGACAAGATGTGTTTCCACACTGTCACATCTCAGTGAAAAAGACCCTCTGAGACAATTATTAGTTTCAATCACTGCTTGTGGACCCAGGCTGGCTGACATGTCAGTTCCAGCACAAGGGTGTCTCTGCTCTTCACTCATCAGGATTTTTTTCTGGGATCTGCATGGTCATGGTGTAGAGACATTCTCTGCTAATTAGTTTTTCTTTGATTTTGGATACCTGAGTGGCTGCTACCCAGGAACTCAAAAGCCATTCATACTTGGCAATCTGCACATCTGTGATTGACACTTTCTTACTTTAATCTTCTGCATGTAGGAATGAAACCAACTTTTAAAAGACACAGTGGGCTCTGTAATGCAGTAGACCATCTGTGTAAGCCATGAGAGCTGCCAAAAACAGAGTACCCCTCCTGCGCTCTGCTTTTTAAATAGGCTCCTTGGGGAATAGCAGCTGAGATCTACATTGTCTCAAAGCAGTCTAAGAATGAAAGAAATGGAATGCCCAATATTGTGATGGCAAATCCCTCAGGCTTTGTTGCTAGGTAGGATGGAGATGATGATGATGGTGACAGTACACTAATGAGGACAATGATGCTGTAGGCTGGGTAAGTTACCCAGGATTCCTTAATTAGAGGTGTCTAAAGCATGTAACTAGCTTGTCTTCTCTAATTTGCTTTCTGATAGTTCATATGTGGCTATTTACTTTATCCCTCTAAGACTTTTTGTCCCTAACCTTACCTAGACTCTTGAAAATCCATGCTAACTCTAATCTTAGCTCAAAATAATTTCATGTCCATGTTTTCTATAACCTTGGCCCTTCCTTATCACAACAAAAATCTGCATAATATTTGCAAGTTAAACTAGAATGTCTTTCAACTTTTAGTCAGTCTCTGAAGTGTAAAATTCCTCTTTTTAAAAAACATTCTTCAGAGCTTATGGATCTCAAGTCTGAAAAAACATGTGACACCTTTGTAATATATCAAATTTGTAGGTTTTCTTGGACATCATATGAAACTGAGGGAGTTTCAGACAGCAGTTCTAACAGAATTTTGCTAAGACAACAGAAAAAAAAATTAAATCAGCAGATGTTATGAAGTGTACCAAAACCAGATAAATGTTTATATGGACCCCTACAAAGCAAAACTGTCAAACTGAACATTATTTCAAGGCAACAGAGTTTGCTGTAATGAAATACACAGTTAATACTTTTATATTTCCAAGACCCATATTACCATATGTTCAAAGATATATTCATCCTCTTCTAATAGCTTTGCACTTTCAAAAGACATGGAAACATATTTTTGTCTAAATAATGGCAAAATTATACTGTTTCTTTCAGATGAAAGAAAGCGTATACAGAAGAACAAAAGGAAAAATCCCAACAAAGAAGCCTAAGTGAGCCTATTTGTATTTCCATATATTTTTTATCAGTGATACTCTAGATCTCAGTGTCACTGTGGTACCATTAGCAAAATCCCATTTGTATATGAAAATAAGACAAGACTCCTTCTGTTAGCAAACACTGAACGGATTCTCAGTGCAAATATGATGGGCAGTATTGTGGGTGCTTACTCTACCGCTTACCGCTGAGAGGCTGTTTCCTTTATTGGCAGGATATAGCCTGGCATAGTATTGCAAGTGCTTTTACCATTATTAAGATTTGTTTAAAAGGTTTTTATTTAGCATTGTCAACTCTAATAGGGGACAGGATTGATCAGCATATCTGATAGAAGTCTCCTCTTCAAAATTGCATTGTACCAAAGTCAGGTTCAAACATTGTGATGATCCTTTCACTTATGCCTTGAATTAAAAATAAGGACTCACCACAATTATGAAATTGTAGTCAAACTTGTATTTTTAAAAATAAATATTCAGTTTATGTTGTTTACGCATTCCAATGACATGCCTAGCAGGACACCACGATACAAATTAAAGTCCCCAGCCCAGAAGGAGTGCAGAAAAGGTGAACCAATCTGATTTCAGTTATGTCCTCATGAATCCCCTGATCAGAATTGAATGCTCATTGAGTACTTTAACAGACCACTATTGTTTCTTCCTCTTTATGTTGGGGACAATTTTATTCTTAGATTAATTACCACATTTACTCCCTTCCCCCTTTGTTTTTTCTCCAGAGAACATTTGTAATTGGTCAATATCTAAAAATATTGATTTCATATTTATGCAGTCTTTTATTTGTATATTATTTTATCTATCATGTTAAAAGAATATTGGCCATGTCAAAAATTGAAAACTTTACCAAACAAGATACAAATCATCCCATACCCGATTTTCAGCAGTGGAACTTAGATGACCTTTAACGCTTATATCCAAAATTTGGGTAAAACATCTATTTACTTCTGAATGATATGCCCACATTACTTACGTTTCCTCTGATGGTTATAGGTATAAATGCTTTGGAACTGTCAAGGTGTAGGACTCAAAAGGGTTCTTCAATGGTACTCAAAACCTAGGCATTCCTAACCTATCTCCTCTGAAATATTTGTATATCTAAGGATGTTCATTGCATGATCGTCTCAACTTTGTCCTATTTAGCTTACTCACAATGTTATCCTACCGTCCCTTTTCAGTTTGTGCATCTAAAAATATTCATTTGGATCTCTAGGCTTATAAACTGCCATTATTCTGGGCTGTTATAAATACAAGTCAGACTGGAATGGACACTTTTTCATAGTCCCCTTTCATGGTGTTCATTTGGATTGGTTGGCTTTCTCTGTCTTCCCCTATCAAAAGAAGTCATGCAAAAGGGTGACCTGGTATCACTGAAACAGTTTCCCAAATCCTTCAATTCCCCTTCCCAAGTACATACCAGACCATGCTACTCTTTTTTTTTTTTTTTCCTTTGTGGCTCTAAACAATATTTTCTATTTTGAAGTTTTATTAACCTATATATCTGATAACTAGTGAAGCATGGTTAATATTGGGTCTATAACACATGAGAATTGAGGGTGGGCAGAAATACAGAAAAGTAAATAAGGAAATAAAGGCATTTAAAAAAAACCACAAAAAACACAATGCATGTTGATATTCAGACATGCCCGCATTTTAATGGATAGTTAGTTAGAATTATATTTTTTCTTATACCTACTATTCAGAGATGACATGATGGAATGACTTTTTAGGACAGCTTTGAAAGACGAAGAAGTCTTTACATGACTTTACCCAACTTTTGTTGGGTCTTTTTCATTAAAATTGCTACTATGAAATGCATGGAATAAAAGCATTTTCAGTGAAGGAAGACTAATGAGAAAAAAGCCAGACAAAAAAATTCTTTGCATTTTACATCAGAATCATTCCTGTCATATTGCAAATACCTTCCATGAACTCATCAGCTTCATCAAGTTTAGGAGCAATTTAGGTTGCTCCATTGCTAAGCCTTTCCAAATCTTTCTTTGCTGATTAGGAAACTATTTCTAATTTCTAGTTTATACGTTTGTATCCATTTAATTTTCTGTAAGTACTATCCTTCAATATTTATGCCTTTGCATTTATTTCCTGAATGTATTTATGAAAAATAATCATACCCTTCTCAACTTTTATTTTGCTAGGCTGAACAAACCAATTCCCTTTAATCTCTTTATATATGATAAGTCTTCCATTTCCTCTAGTTATACAAAGAGTCTTCCTTTGCTCCTATTCCAGTCTCAGAGGATTTTTTTAGTTTGTTTTAAACACAGATTGCTTAACGGAGTACTACTGTATTTTACACGTGCTCCTACTAACAGCTTTGTAAAGCAACCATGCAGTGCCTGGAATACTTCTCCTGAAAATATTCCACACAATATATTGCAAAGCTGCCACCTTTTTCCACGGCTGAAGTTTAACCACCATTTTTTTTTCATTTAGATTTGTTCTTCCATTACATTAAATTGATTAACTACTTTTGCTTATAAGAAGTATTAGGCTATCCATTCCAAAATACATGACCTTGTACTGCCCTGTCTCGTTGCTATCCATCCTTTGAAGATAGACCACATGATAACCATGTGGTTCCTCACACTGGTGGTAAGTTTTGGATTGGTATAAACTCTACTTTTCTAAAACATCAAGCCCATTAAGGAACATATTGAACAGAGGTTATAAAAACACCCAGAACCCTAAGAAAACAAGAAGTGATTGATCTCGTTCCTTCATAATTAGTATAAAGGAATTATCAGCTTTCTTTTACCCAGATTTTTATTCATCATACAGCAAACTCCATACACTTCATTGTCTTCACTTCAATAATTACTTGTGGGCATTAAATCAAAATCATTTCCTTAAATGTGGCTAAAGAAAGTAAATAAATATACCATTTCTTTAAAAATCAGTTACCTTAGCAGTAATTAAGTTAATTTATTAGAAATTATCCTTCATAAAAACATTGTAATTTTTATTTTACTTTCTGTTTACACCTGCTTCCTATATATAACATTCTCAAACCACAATGAGCAGATATTTCCTGACCACCTCCCCACCATTCTCTTTTTCAAAAGTAGATACTGTATTTGATATTTTATTTGTAGCTTTCTATGTTCTAAGTTCAATTCCCTAGAATAAATCTAACTGAAATAATCACTATTTGATTTGCAAATTATTTTTCCAATTGTTTTAGTATTTGCAAAACATAGATTTTAACCAATTAGTAGCCCAAATATTGTTTTCACAGAATCACAGAATCTTTGGTTTGAAAAGACCTCCAAGATCATCATGTTCAGCTTTAGAATGATCACCACATTGTCAACTAGACCATGGCACTGAGTGTCACATCCAATTATTTCTCGGACGCTTCTAGGGACATTGACTCCACAATCTCCATGGGGAGTCTCTTCCAGTGCTTAACAACCCATTCCATGAAGAAATTCCTCTTAATATCAAGCTTGAACCTCCCTTGGCACAGCTTGAGGCCTTGTCCTCTTGTCTTGTAGATGGTTGCCTGGGATTAGAGACTGAGCCCCACCTGGCTACAACCTCCTTTCAGGCGGTTGTAGAGAATGATGGGGCCTCCCCTGAGCTTCCTTTTCTCCAGGCTAAACACCCCCAGCTACCTCAGCCACTCCTCATATGACTTACTCTCTAGCCTCTCTAGATGTGTGTTTTCATCCCACATTTGGCAGTTTTCATTTTTCAGTGTGTTGTTTTGTGAGTACATACATATATACATTACATATATACGTTACTCTCTGCATTAAAACTGTAATTAAACTATTCATTTCTACTCCGGTTCACAGACTTGTATTGCACAGGCCTTCACATTTTATCTCATTATTTATGTGACTGAAAGCTGTATTTCTATTTTTATTTACAAACTGAAATGTTCCTCGTCTTTTAGCTATTTTCACTGTATTCTTTATTTCTCTTAGTTTCAAGAACTATCTCTTTTGTTCATCATTCTTTTTCCCTTTACTTGGCCATACTTTTCTTCTGGATGCCTGTGGGAATTGTTAATTCCTTACTCATTATTTATCCTTTGTCACTTTATTATTTTCCATCTGAAATATAAACTCTGTAAAATATTTGCATTTACTTAGTGTAAAGTAAATAAATTCTAGGCATCCTCCATGTTCCAATTCTATGTGTCTTTTCAGTAACTCACATTAACAAGCTTCCTCTATATTTTGTGCTTTGATCTTCCCCCCAGATCTACTTTCCTATAAGTAACATTTTCATAAATACTGAAGGAGCTCTAGAATTTTACACTCCCAGATCTTTTTCTGTGATCTGTTCTTAGTAAGATGCATGCCCCCATTCATTCTAAAAAGCTAATTAATAAATTAATTAAAATTGTGATCCTCAGTAATTTTGCTACCTGTGTCCATGAAAGACATGAGCCTAAGACAGGAAGAATGAACTGGAAAGGACAAGAGGGCAAGATGGTAGGAAAAAAACAGGTGTACAAGACTTAGAAATGTGGCCAGAACACAAAGGAAAAAAAAAAAAAAGAAGAAAAATTCAGGCTAATACAATTAGATAGGGACAAAATAACATAAACCATAAATTTTCCAGGCAGAAAGAAACCTAGACAATCAAGACAGGAGAGATAGTAGAAAGCAATTTAGACAGCAGTATGAAATGGAGCAGCAAAAGCAAGCCAATGCAATTTCGGTCTCTCTATGCATTGATAACACAACATAGTGCAGCACTCTATCATCTGGGAAAAGGAAAACTAACTCAAGAACTTAAGGATGTTTCTATTGTGCACCTTATACAAGGAAAAGTGATAGTATCTTATACTACAACCACCATAGAATCTCCTTCCACACATCAGGGCTCAGACTACATTCAGTTGTCCAAATGCTGACTTTGTTGAAATATTGTTTTTAGAGGCACAATGTGGATTCCCTACTGGCTGCAATATTGCTGGCTGCAGCACTCACAAATGGGGAAGCTGAAGAGAAGTGTAGTGCCTAGGTTCAGCCCTTCATAAACATTATGTTTGCATCATTAAAAAACTAAAACAAGTCATTAGCACTTCTCACCCTGGGCTCTTAATTCAGCCCAGGAAGGTGTTATCTGCCTCTACAGACAGTGTTAATACTTTATTATTATATCATTCCATTCCTGTCATACAAAGCCAGCCTAATTTCAGTATGTTTGGGTCAGTCCTCCTTCGTATTTTCTAGGATTTCAATGTTACCACCTGTACTGATGTTTGAAAAACAGGATTTGTCCAGTATCTCACCAATGCTCATCCTTCCTCATCTCAAGCTGTTGCCTTGACTGATCATGTTTTAAAACACAAGCAATTTCTGTAGTTTTAAAGCATTTTTTGCTATCATGAAGCAGAAAGCTAGTCTTCATGGTATGCACAAAGCAATGAAGTTTAACACTTTACTGATTATTAAAGGAGATGACAGCACTGAACACATAATAATTAGTATTCCCTAAGTAAAAGACATAATGTTGCGTAACCTCAAATCCTCCTCTCAGCCTCTCATCTTTTTCTCCAGCTTCCTCTGAATGACTATCCATCCTTTGTTTACTGCAGAATCCCTCATTAGTTTCTTAGCTGAGCCTCCTAAGGCAGCAAATATAGCAGAAACGGAGTGACTTTTTAGCAGAGCACTAATACCATTTATCAGGTATTTGTAAATCATTCTGTAAATACCTGCTACTGGTTTCCTCTCTTCATTTTTTCTTTCAAGGAGACCTGTGCTCACAAGTCCATTTCAGCAGGGAAATTCCTAGAGCTCTGATCCAAGTTACATATGCAGTTTACACATACCCCAGAGTAGCAAACTGAGGTACCAAGTTGCACCAACCACTGCATTGCTGAAACCCCCTCAGTAATATTTCACTTTGTACTGTGCTAGACATGAAATCTTTTATGAAACAGACATGAAAATTGCAATTTGGCTGGAAACTTTTATGACAGGGATATTATATGTAGAATCTAGGAAAAAAATGTATCTAGCATCAACCTATAGTTAGGAAAAATGCTTTTCATTTCATCATTTAATGGAGTCAACTGGCCTTTCTTGAGATATGAAAGTATTTTGAGTTTGGTTTGAGTCCAACATGAGAATGTGAACAGAGCATTTATCTCAGATAACAGGGACCATAGGACATATCTATTTGTTGTTCCTATTTGCAAATCCTAGAATTATATTGTTTTGCTACAATAGTATTTTTACTTTTAGAATGGAGGACATTCCTATCACCTATCTGCTTACGAATTAGGCAGCACATTTCTCTTCTTCTATATCTCTCCCCTATCGTTTGTGTCATCAGCACATTTTAGTTACTTTGAAAATGTATTTTATTTCAATAACTGACTTCCTCCAACTATACCTTACATGCTCAATTTCCAGATCAGTCTTCAGTGGGATGTCCTGTGAATTCTAATCACTGAAATTATATTCATATCTAGACACAAACTCTGCTTCTACATTTATATCAAAGTCAATCTTAGGCCCCCCTGTTTTAAGGATTAATTTTGAACTGCTGTACTAGAATCTATAGATGTTTGAGTTCATATATTACTGAAGGATTTGATAGACAGAGAGCTACAAAGGTTTAGTAACTTAAATCATCATCTGACCTATACTTAGCACTTCATTCCCACATCAACTATGTCTATAATCTCTAAAGCAAACATGGATTACAGCAGACTTGAATGAAAATTGATATTATAGTGTATATTGTCAGGGGAACTATTTCAGCAGCTCATTGGATTTTCAAGACGTCTGACGGCATTAAAGACATCCCTTGTTTATCTTGATGTAATGTAAACTAATTTTACCTTAGAAATTAATATTTATAGCCATTTGCCTGAGTAATATCATAAACTTAGATCTTTTTACTGTCCTGTGCTTTGAATCAACTTCATTTATTATGCAAAAAGAAGTTTTCATTAAGGTGGCAGTGATGCCTTGTAGAGGCTGAGCTGGAACACAGGCTAGACAGAGTTAGAGGATAAAGGGTAGGGATTTATTCAAAGGCCTTTACAGGGCACACCTTGGGCAGTGCAGGAGTCTCGCAGAGACGACATCCAAGATGGATGACAGTCACAAGTTTTTCGGACAGATATAAGTTTTGTCCATTTGCATATCAGAGGTTAATTGTCCAATTACAGCTTCAGGCAGTGGAGTCCCATTCTCTTAGTTTGTTCCCCCCAACTCACTTCTGTTTACATTTCTCAGGGCCTGAGACAGTGAGGTGTCCTTGATTCTCAGGCCTAGAGAGGAATTGTTGTGTCTGACAAAAATGGGAAAAGCAGTAGCTAACACTCTATATGGAGTTCAGAGTTATACACTAAAGAATTGCAGCATTATAAATGTGTGAAAATATAAAAGCTAAAATCCGAAGGCATCAGTTGCTTTACATTCATCTCTAGAAAATGTAGTGTTAATCTTGCTAGGAAAAAAAAGTGTCATCGGACAACACATCCTTTGTATCCCTTGTATTCCTACACAGGTCCATGCAAATTTGGGTAGAGGTTATACTTAACCTTCTGCATCTACAAGATGGACCCAACAGTTTCCTGAGATTTGGCAAAAATGAATCAAATAAGACTTCAGCTTTAGTTGCCTGAGATTTTACTACAAAGCATAGTTTTGATGGGTAATTGAACATGCAGGTATTCCTATAGTGAATGTAGTGAAAGGGCAATTATACTCCCCTCTGGATGATACAGAAGCATGGTCAGAGCCTTGTTCTGTTTTTACTGCCAAATCTGAATGTTAAATGAGTAGCTAATCTTTTAGAGTGTCCTGCAAGTATTAGACTTGTCCCTGTCTTTTGCACTGCTGTGGAACTTAGTGTGTTTTAACATAACCTCACCGAAGCTCTGCAGATGAAAATGTATTGGTCTGGGTGTTTCCTGACGTATAAAGAATAATTCTGGTGAAAATATCAGAAATAAGGTGTACAGTAGGGATTTCTGAATCAGACTCTTTTGTTCCCAGACACCAGAGCAAATGAGATCATTCTTGAAGAGAACATAGCCATTCATACCAACTACATTCAACTGTTAGCAACATAATAATATGAGTAAAAAGAACAGGAGTTATTGCTTTTTAAATATATTTTGTAGTAAAATTTGTAAAGTTATTAAATTCTCTTCTGAGATTTTTAGATTTTTATTTCTAAAGTCTTAAAATACTTCTTAGGAGATTTTAAAAAACCCCATAATAATATCAATTTTGAATCTACTTTTCCTCTCTTGTTGCTGTGAGGTAGTGATTTGTACCCACTCAAATCAGAGAAGATATATCTGTAGAAGTCACCTATGATTAAAGCTCCATCATTTTACCATCTTTTTGAGACATATTTACATTTTGCTAGGTCTGTGTATTTTTAATATTCATGTAGTGAAGCAACATATTGCCTTAATTAAAATAAGTCACATTAATTTATCAATCTCTGTTTGAAATTTGTCAAATAGTGATTAAGGTGTAATAGGAAGATGCAATCATAGCTACCAGGAATTCAGCAGTTGTCTCACAGTGAGAAACTCTTGACCTTACAACTCATTTACTCTTCGCCTTGGCCTGGTAATCTCCAGAAGGAAATGATGTGGAACACATGAGGATTCAGGTCAGAACCTTGTTAGAATCAGTGTGAAAGAGCAAAATATTATTAGGACTCTCAATAAATTATGACTGAAAATTACTTAAAGGTAAAATTATGCTAGGATGCAAACGGAGCAAGCAGAAAAATAATTAAATAATAAGCCTTTATTCCACTGAAATCACATCAAGCCTGATATATATTGACACTATACCACTATATAAGATGCCCACCTATGTACAGACTGATTTTCTCTGTTATATTGTAAATGTTTTTGTTTTCAAAAGCCTATTGCTATTTATGATAACGGATGTCAAGAAACAGACACACAATTCTATTATGTGTTTGTAGCTTTTTCCTATTTGCTCTACTTCTTACACTGATAAAATCTTGTAGTAATTTATGTAAAAATATTTGGACAATAAACAGAGTCAGCACTGTTTAATTACGAACAACCAAGTTCTCTCTCAAAACGCCATTTAACTCCCTTCACTCCCACATTCAGATACTGTGGTCATTCGCAGTTTTCTTTACTCCATATGAGTACCAATACCTGCAAGCTTGTACACAAACTGGAAGCAGAACAATGTGTCCAAAAAAGGTTTATTCAGCCTAAAATCATAACTGGCAGTATCTGAACAAACTGTGCTCTTTGGCAGGTTGCAGTTGTGTGTTTTTTCTTTCTGTATGTTTAGTACTACCCCCTTTCTGAGAGTGGTTAAATATTGTTTAGCATCATCTTATCATTATTTTCCCACTGCTTAGCTTCTGCCTTGAATCCAGACTTTACCTAAAGTCTCCCAGTTTGGGAAGTGCTATCACACGCAGTCCCATCACCTCTGTCTTACTGTTATTCCAACCTCAGTGGCTAGTCCCTTCTCTCCCCTCCAGATTTCCCCCAATGCCTCTACTAGATAAAGGCTTTATTCTACTTATATGGACTATAAATCAATAATCTAGCTATGGCTTATCAGTCTTGTCCTCTAGTTACTGATGAACAATCCTCTTCAAGATCTCAATCTTTCCTGAAAGACTTAAGGTCCAGTAAAGTATTCAACTGGAGATTATAGTTTGTTTTTTTAATTGCATATCTAGGCCTGACAACCTGCCTATATGAAAACAGGATTTTCAGTGGACCTTTGGCTTCATCATGTTCTTGAAGACTAGAAATGTGGCTGTCCTATTCAATACCAATAGAAATGATAATCTCCAACAAAAAAAAGTCCTTTCTGCTTCCAAGACACTTCCTGACAAGAGAGAAAAGGCTGTAAAACTCTGTGCACTGTTATCCTCAAAGTGAATATGAGTACTGACCTTAAGCAAGCATGTTAACACTGAAAAAACCAGAAAAATATCTCCATAAAATGAAGGGGGAAAAAAGGTAAGCAGTATGTTGAGAAATACTTCAATGTGATCACCAAAGTCAGGCTTGTCATAAGACTATGCTCTGTCAGACAGCAGTGAATATGCTGTGATTCCTCTATTGCTACCAAGTGCTTAACAGGAGAGAAATTCTCAATCAGTGAGAACAACACCTTAGTTATATATATATTCAAAAATGCATTTTAGGATTAGTAAGTAGATGTCATTCTTTCATGTCCAGGACACATATCCCATCTTGGGATGCCAGTGAGATGCTCACACCAATGCTTACTGTACTTGCTGCAATTCCCAAAAATGATCTCATGACATCAGAATTGCCATTAAGATTCCTTTCCAAATTACTTGTCGTTGTACAGGAAACCACCAGATGGCGACTAGAAATGCAGGTCATCATTTCCTGAAACTGAATAATGTTCTGTCTTCAGACCTGGCTTGCTGTTGGCCTCAAAGGGCAGTCAACTTAGAGTCGATGAAAGGAAAGCATTTATCACCTGCTGCAGTTTACACCTGCCTGCCAGCCAAAATTTTAAGAGAGCTGCAAACAACTTAAACATGCACAGACCTGTTCATAATGTCATAGTCTGCTATGAAATTTATTCTACAAGCTCTCCTTTGCCCCCAGCTTAGCAACACATACAGTCTCTGAATGTGGCAGAGATAAATCTGCTATTTCAGTCAAGAAATTCTAGGTCACCCACCAGCTCAGTGTCTGGGAGTAAGTCATATTGTAACAGGGAACCGAAGCCCAGTTGTTCTGAAAGATAAGGTATATTAGCAGAAGAAGAAAATCAAAATAAAGGGAAAAAGATTGAGGGCAGAAGCGAGAAAGTTTTACCGCTATTATAATAATGCACATATTTATTAATCTGTCTTAATGTTGCTTTAGTCCTAAACCACTGTGTACCAAATGAATTAGAATCTTCTTGTTGCCAATGTGTCAACTTAACTGGGTGTAGGGGTTTGGGTTCT
>VWPU01012415.1:0-169737 GCA_013398955.1 Callaeas wilsoni | reverse complement strand
GTCTCTCAAACCGAGACACACCGTCACCCCAGTGAAGAGATGGATGCCTGCCCCTCCTCTTCCCCTCACAGGGAAGTTGTAACTGCAGTGAGGTCTCCCCTCAGTCTCCTCTTCTCCAGGCTGAACAGACCCAGTGACCTCAGCCACTCCTCTTGGCTTCCTTTCAAGGCCCTTTGCCATCCTCGTGGCCTCCTTTGGATGCTCTCTAACAGCTTAATGTCTGGTTTATGTCGTGGTGCCCAAAACTGCCCCCAGCACTGGAGGTGAGGCCGCCCCAGTGCAGGGCAGAGCGGGACAATCCCCTCCCCTCCCCTGGCCGGCTGGCGATGCTGTGCCTGCTGCCCCCGGGCAGGGATGTCCCTCCTGGCTGCCAGGGCACTGCTCCCTCATGTTCAGCTTGCCCTGGACCAGGACCCCCAGGTCCCTTTCCGTGGCACTGCTCTCCAGGCTCTCGTTCCCCAGCCTGTCTGTACATCCAGGGATGCCCCGTTCTAGGTGCACAGTTTGGCACTTGCCCCTGTTGAATTTCATACAGTTGGTGATTGCCCATTTCTCTAATTTGTTGAGGTCTCTGCAGGGGCTTGCTGGGTATCAGTGTGCGACGATACAAAGGGATTATAAGGAAAACTAATCCAGCGAATTGCAAGGAAAAATATGTTCCCAGAACATCTGGGTACTTCTGAAAATTCTATGCTTAATAGGCAAATGGCTACATATATATTATTAAAAAATTTGTTGATACACCCTCATATCAAAATCCTAAAACTAGCATAAACCAGTTCATTTTATAGTTACTTTGCATTTGTACCTGATTTACAGATTCCTTTATTAGGATTACTCTGTTGTCATTAAAAGAGAACACGAGTGCTTCAAAATAAAATGCAACACACATTTAGTTACTGTAGCTTAGTTTTGCAGAGTGATTTGAATATTTTTTAAGCACTCAATAGCACAGGGAAAACTGTTAACTCAGTCTTTACTGACTCACTTAAAAGGATAGTAGCTCCAAGTAGCACTGTGTGTCCAGAGTTATCCAGCTTGAAAGTTCCCATTAATTTCGTTACATTTTAGGATTAAGAATATGAACACAATCTGTCTGAGATAAATTAATCTGGTGTGATGAAAGAGAACATTCTTTAATTGCAATTTAATTAATTGCATTTATGCTTTTAGACATGGAAATTATTGATGCTTAAGATGAAATCTGAGAATTAATAAGACCTGAAGTATTTTGCTGTATTTATTATTTCTGACAATCCATCACTTTTTCAACTCTGACAACTCAAATTTGCTGCCATGAATCTTCATCTATCTAACTAGATCATAAATCTTTCAGGGTGTATAAACTTGAGCTGTAGATCTTGGTAACCCTGAAAATATATTTTATTTTTGTGGATTCTTTATATTCCTAGAAATTCACAAAATTAGTATTTTATATTATCTTACAAAGATTTTGCACCCACAAAATAGAATGATTTTTGTTGTGGTTTTTATCCTGCTAAGTGTGACATTGGTAGCTCATGCTACAGACCAGTTTCCCTGTGACAGTTTGACTACACAGCTGTTATTGATGTGGGGTGGGTTTAAACTGGATGTCTTACTGATTTAAGGTTTAAGATTGAATTAAACCTTAAATGAAGTTCATCTTTTACCAGAAAATTGTCAGCATCTAAATGTGAGTATAAATAAGCCTCAAAAAAATTGGCACCATTAATATCTCTTATTTATATTAAAATAGACATACGTGGATGTGTTCAGAGCTTTTTTGGTATTGTTTCAATCTTCAGCTCTTTTGCCTTCAGATCCATTTTTAGATCAAAAGACTGCACATTTTTTCCAAGAAAACTTGATCGGAGTCCTCAAGTTTTTCAGGAAAGATTGGGATAAACAAAAGAGGGGGAAAACGTTTAACAAAACTACCTATGGCTACTGGCATTTGTGTCTCTTAATGGCATGTTTTGAATCAGCTGCTTGTTTATTTTCTTATGTGCTCACATACATACCCACTCAAAGGTTTGCAGCTTTAACAAAAGTAAGATTGTTAGCACAGCAGGTGTTCAGAGCTGCAACAAAAAATGGGTAACTGAATTGGGAATTAGGCAAAAGACAAAGAAAGGTTTGAGAAGGAGGTGAATGCAGTGTCAGCAACTGATGTGAGTGCTGTTCTGTTTTACTGCCATGAGACAGCATGACTATATTAGGAATTAGATGACTGATTTTGTATTTCAATTTTAATTGAGTTTTCAATATATTAATTCTGTGGACATGTGTCTGAGTTTAATAACCTTCAAGTACATGTTCAGATTGAATGACCAAGTCAATTATTCCTCAAAAATGCTTATTAGGATTGTGTTGGAGGCATACAAATAGCAAAGGAAACATACTCATGAATATGCCACTTGTTTCCAAATTAATTTCTCTCAACCTTGGCAACATGTTTTTTGTTAAATAATTATTCCTATATTTGAAGCATTCTTGTAGTACTACAGTAAATGAAAGTTGCAGCCTTCCATGCATTTATTGAATAAATGAGCTTACAATTACAATGCCATTTGAGTCAGTGCTGTATTCTCAAATGTTGTGAATGTGGCTTATTTGGACAGTGAACAATGGAGCCTTCCTGCAGTTGTGGTGTTCAGTGGCTCAGTACGTTGTGCTTTCTCCCAGGCAGTATTTATCAGAATTAGCTAGGTAATTCTGGTATATAGGAGAGACCATTTATATATTGTTGGACAACCACTGTCAAAAGACCAAGCCTTTTTTCTGGAACAACTTGCAAATGCAAATAGCATATTTATCATTTTTTGGTTTTTTTTTTTTTAAGTATTGAGCAGACATAGTTCCTTTTGCACTGAACCTTGAAATGCACTATTGTTTAAATAGTTTACTTTGTTATCCTTCACCTCTTTAATGGGCAAAAAGGTAAGACATTTTGTGGAAAGAAAAGAAAGTGAAAGCAAGTTCCCCTTCTCAGTGCGTGTGCCTTTGTCAGCCAGGTGAAAGCAAACTGTGCTACATTCAGAAGCACAATTTCTTGCAATGAGTAATTTAGCAAATGCTGTCATGGAGAAAGACATATTTTGATCATAATGTGTTTCTTTAACGAACTTAATCTGCATGTCATGAGAACACTTGGCCTTCACCCTTCTCTCTACCCTATTAATCTTCTAGCCTTTTTATCTCATCCCTCACACTGAATAATGACATCCAATAGAAAACCAAAGGATGACACCAAAGAGAAACAAAGAACCATTACTGAATAAGATAAATGTAGTGCCACTTCTGCTAATTCTAATTTACTTAGAATTTAGTGAGGATTATTCTGTCACATCATCCATCACAGACGTTAGGGTGGGAGTGAAGTAAGCAATTAAAAACATGTTCTTCATTTCAGGTATTTTGTGATTTCTTATTCAGTTAGGTTCCATTGACTGTTTCTCTCTTTCTGCCAAGTATAAAATAATTTGTCAAATTTTGAGGTGAAAATTAGTGTCCCTGAAAGGGCTTCCATTGAAAGCCACTGAGGATGGAGTATAAATATGTTTTACTTCTAGGACAAGTGCTGCATTACAATGACAGTTAAAGTTTCCCCAGGCTGCCCCATTATCATGTGCTTCCACCTTGGCCCGTGGTGTAAACTCTTACAGATAAAATCTAATATTTTGACATTTGGGTTGGTGGACTCTCACATAGCACAATCCACCTGTAGCACTCCTGCCTGAGGAAGCTCTCGAGTGCTATATGGGATCTCTAACAGGACTGAAATATTTTATATGCAGTAAGAGCAGTCAGAGCTATGCAAGCTAAGATAATAAGTGTAATCAAATTTCATACTCCAAGGAATACACTGATTGCCTCAGGGATCAGGTAAAATTTAACTCTGTATCCTCAGCTTTTGTGCTGCTTCCTGCAAGCAGAGCAGCTGTCACAGGGCAGAAAGTCCTCTAAGGCATCAGTTGTCGTCCACTTTTTCTGGCAGGGTACCAAGTTGTATAGAGCAGTAGTTCAACAAACTAAAACCTATAGAAGAGAGTCTTTGATACTATGCAAAAAATGACTATTCAGGGAGGAAGATTTTCCACACTGGAGCAGTTTAAATTGGAAAATGGTTTACCTCAGATTCTTGTTTGACTTTGATTTTTATCACTTCATAATCCTAAATACTTCAATTCCAATCTCCTAGTTAATATTTCTGCATGGAAATATGTGTGTAAAGCTGTTGGTATCAACCAGATATTCTCTGTGCCAAGTCCTGGGTCATGCAAACCTTTCATCACACCACCTAATTTGGGGAGCTAAAGTGCTTTACTCCAGCTTAACATCTCCTTAATTATGGAATTCCTTTGTTTTTCCATTTATGAGATAGAAGAATTCTGGGGGGTACTTTCAAGGAGTCTGTAGACTCATTTTTGAGACATAAAAATATATTTGTAAGGCCACCTACACATTTTTCTGTCTCTGTACAGATGGTGAGTAATACTATTTACCTTGCCCTAGCAAGGCTGTTTCAGCCCCCTTGGTGTAGAAGGTGCAATGTGTGTGACTGATGCCTTTGGCACACACTTGGGATGAAAATTAGGGTTTAGTTTAGGTGTAGCCAATTTCTGACATTTTTTACAACCTCAAATAAGAACAAAGTTGTACGGTAACAGGAAGCTCCTTGGTAAAGAGCACTAGGGGAGATTTAATGCTTTGAAATTATACTGTTGAAGTCAGCCTGCTCGTTTGTGACAACTGCAACCCCAGCTGGGGAAACAACTGCATTTTGTGATGGTGCGGAGGGCCCAGCAGGTGTTACTGCCCCTCCTGTCCTCCCCTGGGCACAGGTGTTACCGCCCCTACTGTCCTCACCCGGGCCCAGGTGTTACAGCCCCCGCGTGTCCTCGCCTGGGCACAGGTGTTCCTGCCCCTGCCTGTCCTCCCCTGGGCACAGGTGTTACCGCCCCTACTGTCCTCACCCGGGCCCAGGTGTTACAGCCCCCGCGTGTCCTCGCCTGGGCACAGGTGTTCCTGCCCCTGCCTGTCCTCCCCTGGGCACAGGTGTTACCGCCCCTACTGTCCTCACCCGGGCCCAGGTGTTACAGCCCCCGCGTGTCCTCGCCTGGGCACAGGTGTTCCTGCCCCTGCCTGTCCTCCCCTGGGCACAGGTGTTACCGCCCCTACTGTCCTCACCCGGGCCCAGGTGTTACAGCCCCCGCGTGTCCTCGCCTGGGCACAGGTGTTACTGCCCCGGCCTGTCCTCACCTGGGCAGAGGCATTACTGACCATGGCTGGCTCCACCTGTCTATAATTAAGGCTCTACCAGCCTCTCTGCTAATCTCTGGGACTTTCCTCTGAATTTCTGAGTTGTTTTCAGACCTCTCCTGGTTCAGTGACTCCTGTCTCTGGAGGGTGCCTGTGCCCCCTGCCAGCTCCTGGTGGCCTCTGTGAGGTTCTTTTCCTCCAGCTTCATCTGGGTGCCTCTGGCTGCAACCCTGCTCCTGGACCCCTCGTGTGGTGACCTGCAGTGGGAAGGGCCCTCAAACAAGCAGGTATCTCCCCGTTTTCTTTACCTGCTTTTGAAATCTGTCTTTTTTTATGCTAGTTTCTGCCTTTATTGCCTCATCAAAGCATGGCCTAAGGCCTCTTCAAGTGATGAGGGGCAGTAATGTCCCTAGGGGAGGGCGGGCATTCAGGTCTGCATCTGCTTGGCTGGGTTTTGTGGCTTTGCTGGTCTGTTTTAAGTTGATGTCCTGAAGCATGACATTTTCTGAAAGGCTTTGTGGTTCCTTCCTAGTTTGCTTTTTCACCTAAAAAAAGCCTAGCCTAGCTTCATTTGTTTGTCTGTAGAAGCACATGGGTTTAGGTGGTGTGCTCTAGAGATGAGATGAAATGTTAGCTGGGATTTTTGGCCTACAAGATAACTTGATTAAGTCAGTGACGTTGTACCAGCATAAAGGTAGTTATTGATCAAATCTTGTGCAACAACTGTGTGTTGGGGTTTTTGCTTCATTTAAATTTTGGTCTTTGTTAATTCTAAAGAAGATGCATGTACTAGTAGACCATTTGTAGAGGTGCAGGTAAAGTCCTTGAAAAATGAGCAGGTGGAAAGCTCAGTCTGGGAGATGATATTCAGGGCTCAGGGAAAACTGGGCAGCCTGTGGACAGATGAGGGAGGAGGAGTGGGAGAGGGCTGATGCTAAGAGGATTGTCATTGCTTCCTGGTGGCTGCTGGCAGGGGTGAGGATGGAAGTGGAAGTGTTGTAACTGTGTGCTCAGTGTGACTGTCACAGCAGCTTCAGTCAGGAAAGGTGTCCTGGTAATGGAAATAAATTGTGTGCTGTGGATTTGCAGAGGAAAACACAGTGGTAGAAGGACAGAGAGTAAGATGTTAACTGCACTGGACTTGGAACTGTAACTTAGATGTTGAGCTGAAGTGAAAAAGGCAGAAGTAAAATTAGCTGACTTAAAAAAGGAAATGTGCTGTACTGAAAGTGAAAAACAAGGAAGACTGCCTGTCTGTAGAATACGGTAACTTAATGGAAATGCAGCTTTCCTGGCTGTGGCCCTGTAGCTACCCATCTGAATATCTAAAGAGCAATACATCAGGAGAAAAAAGGCAGCTCTTCCCTATTCTTTGCTAGGACAGGTATATCCTGCAGGTCTGAAAGCACTCTCCAAAAGATAAATAAGACTGGACCAATTTTAAGTATTAATATTAATAATGCCATTTTGGACTTCAAGGGTAGCTTTGTCACTGATTTTATTATCACAGTACAAAATGGCAGCATGCAGAAAAATTGCTTCCAGTGCTTTTTCTCAGAGCTCCCTGTGCCTTTCATGAGTCACTTGGTAGGTCTGGGATGTTAGCTGCCACAATTACATTTGTTGTTTAGGTTATTCAGGTGTGACTGGTGAAACAGAAGAGTTTGCTGGCGCAGCTTCTTTCATGGTGGTTGCACCTTGTGCTGACCGGACTGCCTTAGACCTGCTATTAAAATCACCATCTTCTACTTTGTACTTCACAGCTTCTGTGCTGAGAATCAAATCACCTGGGTGGCTGCTGCTGATTTAATAGCATAATTGAGTAGTCGGAGCAGCATCTTAGCAGCTGCTCCAAGAGGCTTTGACCTCCGTGTATACACATTTCCTGGGATTTTGTTTTACAAAGAGAGGGATTATTGTCATATTCATTGTAATCACTCTTAAGTACTGTAGGCCTGATTCCTGACTGCCTTGTACCTTCTGCAGTCGTTTACAACTGTCTAAAAGGGCTATAATATGGGATGACACTCGAATGGCTGTGATATCACATTTGCAGAGAGATTGATTGTACATTGCATATAGCAATGAAGAATCAGGACGTGCAAAATGAGTAGAAAGTCCATATATTAAGTTATTTTTGAGGTGTAAGTGAATGCATGATAGAGAAAGGCTGTAGAAAGAGAAAAGAAGTCAGTGGAGACTTTATATTGTAATTTTAAATGAGGTCTTTATTCAAATCTATCTTTATCTGCTGTAGGACTTGTGCTTGCTGGGAGTTGTATTGATCTTCAAGGCAACCCTTACTCTAGACAGTGCTCTGTGCTGGGGTGTTTATTTTTATCTGGGTAATTTTCCAGATCTTCTTCATCTCTCTGCAGTCTGCCATGCCAGGAGTGGGCCAGGTGTTTGGAACTGCTTGTAGGCAGTAATGATTTTAGGTAAACATAAAGACAAATCTGATACTGATATGTGCCACCAAAATGCATTGTCAGTTCACTTTAAAAAACCCAAACAAAACTGAAAGGAAATAGTAAACAGACTTCTGCTTACTGTACTGTAGCTGGTATTAAAAGCTTGCAGAACCCCAAAGTTTGAGGTAGTAATGGCTATACTGCTTTAGAGGTAAGGTTTGACTGCCAGGATTTCTTTGCCCCGAAAGCCAGCTCACTCCCGACAGAGAGCACTGAGTGCTGACACCTGAACCTGAGCTGACAAGACAGCCCTTGGCTTATGATGAAGACAAACCTCCTTTAGCTTATGTATATCTGGCTCAACCTGAATGTTCTAGTTGTATTTCTACTCAGCCTGTAAATAGTTAGATAATTTTACAAGTGCCAGAGAAAAAAACGTTGCTTCATCTCTTAGGGGCAGCTTATATGTCACTGTCTGTGATTCTGATAGCACAAAATGTCTCAGTCATGAAATGTCAAATCTTAAGTATGACAAATAATCCTAAATTATATTAACATTTATTAAGGGAAAGGTGGAGAATGTATTTCAGAGCTTTAGTAGGAGTTTTACTAAATTTCCATATGAAGAAATCACTCCACTATTATTGTTGTTTGGAAGTGCCATATTTTGAAGGTTATGTTGTTGTCAAGGCAAAAGGTTCTGTATTGCATTTTCAACCAAGCCTGACTGATTAAGGGTGTTGGGAAGAATATGTTTTCCTTCCAGAATCTTAATTAGGTTGACTTTAACTCACGACAGGAGATTCTGCCAGCTGTCAGCTACTGCTTGGATGTCCTACTAATTAAAACTCTGAGGAAGCCTATTAAAGGTGTTCAAAAAGCCAAATCTCCCGTTAAAATATCTCTGGCACTGCAGAAAAAGTGTATGACAGTGATATTGCAGCATAGATAACTTGTCTTTTGCTTTTCATGTTGACAAGATGCAACTTATATTACGTGGCTGAATAGGCTCTTCATTCTAAGCCCTTCTCTGTCACCTTCCTGTGAATGGACTGAAAGGAATTTAAGATGAAGTTTTGCTGGTTTTCAGTTTAGACATGTCTGACATTCAGATTTTCTCATAAGATGAGAATGGCTGATACTGAGACACTTCTCTTGAGGTTTAATTTCTGAGGCGGCGGCATCCTGTACTTTGTAAATATTTTCGATATTGAAGCAGATGATGATATAATATCTAATTACCATAATTTTTGTGCTGCAGTTCATGTTCTTAATTAAATGCTGCAGCTGGGGTATACCTGTATTTTAAAGCTTTTCCAGTGTACCTGTTTCAGATGCGTTTAACAACAAAAAAAAATCTTCCTCGCATACTTAGTCAATTTTCTAGACAAACAACTATACTAAGCTACTGCCAAAAAATTTGTTTTGGCAGTATCTCTTACTCCCCTAGGGACTTGGCAAAATATCTCTTAACTTTTGTTGACTGTCTGCAAAGGCAAAATGTTGCTGTTATAACTGCATTTTATCTTCTCAGGTGTAGATAGATAAAAATCTAGGAAGATTTTGCAGAAAGAGAGGACTTACTGCAATAGCAAGAGATTTCAGATGGCAAGGACGTTAAATGGACGGGAAAAAATATTTGTTTCCAGAAGGTCATTGAACTTCTCTCAGATTGCTGTCATTTTGTCCAGGCATGGATTTCTAAGTCAGTTGCTGGCTTCTTGGTAAGGAATTTAGGGGTTAAGAGAAAAAATTTGTGACAGATAAGAATAACTTCACTGAGAGGCTTTCTCAGTAGATATCTGCTAAGAAAATTAACCAGCCATAATAAGTTCTCCCACATGTTCTGGAAGGTGGTGTGTGGGATTTCTGATTTGTGGAATAAAAAGCTTAGAGCTGCTGTCAAGATTTAAGGTAATTTGGGATTACTCAGAAGTGTGAAATGTGGGATTTCTCCAGAAGAGAAGTTCCAGTCCCTTTGAACTCGTGTATGGCCTTTCTCGGCTCCCTCAGTTATGCATGATGGCAGGTGCTGCTGCTTCTGTTATCCTGGCACCTCACTTAAGTTTAAGAGCTCCCTATTTTTCCTCTAGGCATTTAGCCCCGTGCCAGGTGTGATTTTATTGGTGCTCAGGCTCTGATTATGAACCTTACTGGTGCTCCTTTTTCCCAGCCAGGGGAGTGTGTGGCAGCACCTGTCCAGACGGATGGATGAAGCCATAGTCATACACGGCTTTCTTCTTGGGAGCTATCAATTCCTGTTCCTATACCTCGCTTGAAACAGATGCTTTTTTTGTAAATAATTGCCAAATGTTCATGCTGTGATCCTCTGTAGACATAGATACTTATCTGGGAGAAAATTCTTTTCTGCAATGTTGCATTTGTTCATTTACTTATTCCTATTCTGTGACAGACTTTGAGATAGTATTGCATTGATCATATTTTTCCCATTCTTTCTTCAGTTAATCATGATGTCATGCCAATGGTACTTATTATCTATTACATTGCTCTAGCTTTTATAAGATGCTAAAGCAATTCTTCAAGCATTTAACAACTTAATAGGTTAATTAAAGGGTAGGTTTTATTAATTGAATTTCAGACAGCGAGTTCCGTCATACACTTTGGGAAAAGATAACATGGTTGTTGAAACCTCGGTACCTATATGCTTGGATGTGCCCATTACCAGAAAGAAGAATGAAAGATTTGGAGGAAAGAAAAAAAAAAAAAAACAACAAAATACAACAAGCTTATTTGAGCACTCCCAAAGGGATAGATTAATGTCAAACCTTTCTAGGCAATACTTCAGGTTTATGCAATTCTGTTCCTTGATTTAATAACAGAAGCACAGTCAAGAATGAGATTATAGATATTTTTGTTTGGTTTGGAACAACACCTTCTTGGTGTGTGTTTCTGTATGTTTACACAACTAAGTTTTTTTACTTTTAACCTCTTCCTTTCTTCCACTAAAAAAAAATAGCTTCTGTTCCTGCTATTATGGTGGATGCACATTTATTTAATAGGCGGCTGGTTCATCGAGGCACATTTGTGTCTCAGTTGTTAAAGTTGATTAGAAAACCATTTCTTCCTTAATCAAACTGCACAGAAAGGAAGAGTGATTTTTTTTTATTTATAAAAATGTCATGCAAGAGGCACTAGATCCTTATTCGTGTATCAATTGATTCTTGTCATCTGGGGATACTAAACTATTCTAACACTGTAATATGGCTCTCTCAGAGTCTTAGTGGTGTAAAGTTATTTTTAGGTATTACCATATGGGAATCTGGTAACATTTCATTGTCTAAGAAGCAAAGTGGATCATAAAATTATCAGCGCATCCATAACAAAGTTCACATGGCAAGTGAACACCTCTGGAGTACTGAGTAGTACAGTTGGTAACTCTATTCATGCCCTTAATATGCAGCATTTTGATCTAATTAAGACTTTGTGATTAGGACCTCAAAATAATGGTTGTGTTATCATTGAGTGCTGCATCTTTCCTTACATCTACCATTTTGCAATCCTGTTTACATATATATACATATATATATATATGTATGCTCACACAGAAAATTTGTGGGTTTACATGGTATGGTGTGAAATCTGAAGCTGTCAGGTTTTTTTTCCCACTTTCTGGTAGTGTGTGTCACACCAGTCTCTTTTAGCAGCATATTTCCCAGTTTTCACATCAGCATAGGTACCAATTTATCCCATTGGATGAGTTGCAGCAAGGAGATTTTACCTTTTGACCTGTGACAGTAATAAAAGGTGCTATTTTAAAAAAAGACAAATTGTAAAATTCACCAAGGTGCTCAGATAAAATATAAACGACTTTTTTTTTTCCAAGCAATGTGAAGGCAAACAAAATCAAAATACAGAACGTATTGATCTCTTTTATAGGTAAACTGTTTTAAGTGATTTAAGATCCAGACTTTAATCACTGTGTTTTACATATGTTTGATCTGAGGGGTTACCACTTTGAACTAACAGCAGGCTGAGAATGTTAATAAGGTGTCAGCTCTACTCTAAAATACATAATCTGTATTTTAAATTGGGAATTTACTGTCCAGCAGAAGGGTAGCTCTGCTCTTCCTGCCTCTGTGAAAGCCCTGGTGCCTCAGGCTGGTGCCTGCCCCTGGGAAGGGGCCAGGAGTGTGTGGGTCAGCAGCTGTAGCAGCACAGAGACTCTCCTTGTCCCAAGCCTGACTCTCCTGGGCATCCTGGTTGTTTTGTCTTGGCCCCACATGGTCTCTTCTGCGATGCCCTCCCTTTGCCCACTGCCAGCTGACGATACCGGTTGGTTTCCAGCAAGAAAACCCTTGTGAAAGTAATACCTGGCTGACCGTGAACAAGCAGCAGCATCCTTATGTTGAATTATATCCACTTGAACTTACAGTTCCTTTTTGTGTTTTAGGATCTCTTACGAGAAATGATTGTCCCTCCTGTTTTGCACTGTTTGGCAGCTGAGTGATAGATTCTGTGCAAGAATGATTTTCTGGCTGCTAAGCTCATTTGCCTTATTGTATATGTAAGGCACGATAACGTGCCAGTGAACAGGACCATGACAGCATTTAGACAGTGATTAATTTCTTAAACAACAATTTAATACTTCAAATATAGAAATATTAAGTGTATAATTCCTCTTGATTCAACTCTTCAGATACAACCAGTCCTTCAGGTAGTTCGCCTTGTTGCCTCAGAGAAGTAAAGTTAGTACTAGCCATGTTGCTTTCTTGAAAAAAAAAAAATTCTTTATAGGTGATACAGGATTAACGAAAACCAGAAAGTATCATGCAGTGTTTTTATACTGGACAATCTTGTGTTCTAACAGCACGTGTTATGTGCCAGTTTTACAGAAATTGAGAGTTTATCACTTAGAGCTTTCCAGTAACATTTTCACAGTTTTAGTGAAATTATAGAAAAAACAAAGAACTGGAGTCCTTTTGTTTCCTTCATAATGCCTTCCTTGCCTCCTCCTGACCCCACAGTTTAAATTAGTGTACAGATGCCTTGGAAATTCTTAAGGGATACCAAGTGTAAAGAGTTTACCTTTTCATCTCTCCTCACTAGTTCACATGTTCAGTAGTAGAACAGAATGGCTTCTCTGAAGTTCACAGCTTTTTCATAATTTTCTAGGGCTAAACCAAATTTCCATAAATATCTCTGAGAACAGGGCTACCACGAGGTTACCAGGACACAAAAACAAGTTTGTGGAGTCTGAGGGATGTGCGTATCTGCTTCATATCAGGAGAAAATTTTCTCTGTTCAAGGAGATGTTTCAGGGAAGTTCTGCACAGACAACACAACAGGAAAGCAAATTGTGTAAATTGTGTATACAGTGTTTGAAGGCACGCTTCTAATTAACCTCCACAGTTACTGTTATTCTGTTAACATAATTGTTGATGTTATTGGAGAGGTAACAAAGTCCTTTGATTTTATAGACGCTGTAATAAACATTGTTGTACTATTGAATTATTGCTCAGATGCATCATCTTATTTCTTCCATTTTGAAGAGCTATGCCATAGGAAGAAAGAAAATACAGTTAATATACAATAAAACCTTCAAGTGTAAATTTATTCTACTTTAGTTATGTGACTACAGCAATTTTTTCCAGCTATTTGTTGTAGTATTTGTTTGTATTTAGTGCGACTGATTATTTTTATGCAAGAACTTCAGTTTCTGGAAGACATCACACCACTGAATTAGCTTATTTTTTGGCAGTTAAGTTGCAAAATGGGAAAAGTTGGTGCTCCTGCCTTTAAACGGATTGATGAAGAGTTAGGTTGCTGCTGAAGCCTTGCTGCCTAGGCATCAGGGTACCCATTTGTTACCATCCATTCTCATTGTGAAAGGATCTGTGAGTTGCAAAGGTGAAAAAGACAAAGTAGTTTTTTTGTGGTCTGTTTAGATGTTACATAAGTCTTCACATGGTACTTCCAATGCTGCTTCCATTTTGGTAAGCATACTATGCTAATGTCTATGGGAAATTGCTGCTTTTTACATGATGGAGGTTGGAATATAAATATACAATATTTTGCACAGTTTCCCTATTTGGCTCCCCCCCATATCTCTCTCTGTTCAAGGACCTGTTAAATGCTTTCATTAAGCTAGAAACATAATTTTTTTTCTTAAAACTGTTTTGATTCTTCTATTAAAAACAAAGGATCAAAAATACTTGTAAGAAAATCCTCAATTTTGATAAAATTGTATGTAGTTGACAAATTCACCATCATGTTTTATTTGGAGTGAATATAGACAATCAGGCATGAATAAAACACGTTTCTCGATCGCTCATATTTTGAGAAGCCACGTGACACAGCTCACGAGAGATGCATTTAGTTGTGCAGATATCAGGAGTTACAGTCAAGCGTTATGGGAGACATACAGACCTGTGTGATTTCTGCCATATCCTTTATTCCTGATCCTCCCTGTTGACTTTTTAGCTGTCTAGCACCTTTGCAGTTAGACAAGCATTCCTGCTAACAATTTTAGCCTCTCTATAAGAATTTACACCCCTACTTGCCAACCCTCTTCTACCCCTAGTTCTCTTTCTGATTTTGCAAAAAAAGGATATATTGAATATGATATTAAAGTGTAGAATCACTTCCCAAACTGGGAATGAGTGCAGTAATCCCAGGTGTGTTGTCAGGTAGAGGGATTGTGCCTATAAATCCTGGTTCTAGAAGCTTAAGTCACTTCTGATGAAGGAAGAAGGTTTGATGTTCCTGATTTAAAAGCTTGTAAATTCTTCTGTTTATCAACAAAGGGAAGGGGACACAGAACCTCAGTGCACTGATTTGTGATCTACAACTTGTATAAGATATTCCTCATGTCATAAAACTGATACACCCTGAGAGGTCAGAAGTGTATTGAATGGCCATTATGATATTAAATTGCTGTTGTGTTTTCATATTGGAATCCTCTATACCATTAAAATCGTTAACAGTGGAAAGACAGATTACGATTCCATGCTAATACAGGACCACCTGCTAGTAATCATTTAACCCAAAGTGGGTATGTGCACATGATGATTCTTCTATTCAAGCAGCCAGAGCTAGGCCAGTTGATGCTTTTTAAACGGGTTTAAGCTGACAGAAGTTCATATGTAGCATGGGATAATTTTTAGAAAAGCATAGAGGATTGAGAACTGATTCTAAAATTTTGAGGCAAAACTTCCTGTCTGAGCAGGGAACTCTTCTAACAGCATTTTTACTTGCATTTACCAGCTGCAAGCATAGGCTCTGTCTTTATTGGCATGAGCAGTATTTAGAGCAGAATACATGAATATTGTGCTCTGGCATGTATCACTAGTTCTGGGGTTGATATTTTTGCTCACATTTTGTCTTCTATAAAGCTGTAAGTAGAGTAATGGTGTATTTGAGCCTGTTAGAGGCAGCATAATTTAAATTATGTCTGTATAATATATAATTTGGCTGAAATTCTTATTGTGCAGAACTGAATACTCAAGTTTTGTATTAGTAGCAGCTGAACAGTCTTTATGTTGGCCCTTTGCACAGGGATGAACTTTGCCTAAGGAAGAGAGGTAGTAAAATGTCACAGAAGTGTCACATATTCTGCCTACATTAACTTCACATGGAATGTAGAATCAGAATTTGTTCACTCTGTTCTCTGAGGAGAAGGAAAGGAAAAGGTGCTGAAAGAGTGAAATGAGATTATCAGTGCTAAATGGAAATGTGACCCTTATTCTTTTTGCTAAAGATGTGTGTAAATGCTAAGTAGCAAACAGATTTAAAGTGCTCAGCTCTGTCATGTTCAAGCATAATATTTGATAATTAAAGTGCAATGAAAGAAAAATGGATGATGGACCTGGGACAGTCTTGATAAAACCCAATGTTATCTCCAGTAATGTGGGACATCCGACCCCTTAAGCCAGCCAGTAAATAGACTTTATCTTCTATATATGACACTTGCTATTGCCCTGAACAACTGGAGTTTGGTACTTGCAAATTAATTTGTCTTAAATTACACTCTTTTCCCCCTCAACTTCTATCTTGTCCCTACCATCCATGTAAAACTCATCCATGTCCATATTTAGAAAAATTAATTCCAAATTTGGTGCCTTGATTATTTTCTATGTATAACCATAACTTTTTATAATTGTATTGTTGGCATGGAAAGAAAACCTATTCAACCGGGAATACCCAAGTTGTCATAAAAGCTACACAATTTCATCAATCCTTTTAGTTATTTTTAATGCAAGCACCAGAATGAACTGCAATCTATTGCAAAGGCCACTTCACATTAAAAATATTCCAATGAGCTTAAAAATTCAGGCATTTATCTATTATGCTGTTATTGCTGGTGAAATAGGACAGAAGTTCACGCAATAATTTGCATGAGCAGCTTGCAGTGCTTCTCTGGTATTGATAGGATGTTCAGGATGCAGAATTTATTAGACAAATACCAACAGAATGTAAAAAATAAGGAGATTGCAGTTCTCATCAATATACCTCTAATGTATGATACTATTGAAACAAACCTCTGCAGATCAATACCATTACTGTTCAGTAGAAACATCTTTGTGATGCAGTGCCATTGGCATAAATAATAAAGATGATGTGAACAGATAGGAAGACTGAACATTGGGAAGTTGTTGTCAAGTGCTACTGGGCTGCAGCAGCATGAAAATTCTGTTTTCTCTTAAGAAATCTAAGCAAAGAGCATCCTATAACATCTGATTTTTTTTTTCTTTAACTTGCCTCCTTTCCCTAAATATACTATACAAATTACATGTTTTTGCAGCTATAGCTAAATACAATAGAAGTTCTCAGGAAGGTGGAGGGAGCAAATTAAAACTGTGATTTAATACTCTATTAAAAACCAGGCCAGAGCTTGCACTTTGTTTGATGTGGCCCTTGTGCTCAATGCCATTTCAGTTATGCACTGCAGGTGGAGATCCCAGGCCCATCCATTCATTGCTGTGCATACAGGCAGCAGCATCAGTGCTCAGACTCACAAATTTGGGGTAGAAATGCTATAAGCTTCTCTCACTCATGCTTAAAAGTAATTGTTTACCATTAGCAATCCCAGGGATAGCAGGATTTAGTATTCCAAGCCTTTGAGAGAAGAGCAGTTAGTAATTGAAGATTGGATTGGTATAAAATTTCATCAAAGAGATTACTTTCTCTAGGTAATGGCTGTATTTAATTTTTCAAAATGTTCATAAATGTGTGACCTATGACTTCCTCTCTTCTAGGTGTGTTTCAGAAAAATGATTAACTAAATTGTCTGGGATTTTGAATTGTTGAGCTTCAAGCATTGGAGTTTCTTTGTATAAATATAAATTAGATGTTGAATGTGGTTGTCACCAGAATAATTAGGCTTTTGCTATCAAAACTTTCATGCAGTCAGGAATGTCTGATAACTGGAGGGCTAGATTCCTTCAAAATAACTTGAAGGTAAAAAAGGGTAAATTTTAAGTAGGTTTTGGCCTTTTCTATTTAATCTGTGCTTAAGATGTGAAAAGAATTTAGTACCTTTTATTGTATGCACTTGGGCACGCAAATGGATTTTCAGTGCTGGTGCTTGAGATACCATTCACTTTTTACTTGATATCGTTGGATAAAACATTTAAAACAAATTTTCCCAATGTCAAGCAATAAGATCTTGGTTACACAACTGGTTCACTGCCAGGAAAGGTGTGGGGTTTCTTACCTCGGGGTAGCTATCACATGTTAGTTATCCTTAGCAAAAGCTCAGACAGGATTTGGCACGTTCCTTGCACTGCCACATAAATAGATAAGGTCATGTCCAGGTGTGGAGCAGAGTGAAGACAAGGTCTATAACACGTTTTATTGACCAGAGGCAGTGAGGCAGGCCCGGTGAGGACAATACACCAAAGTGCAGGGAGCCGAAGGAGGGGAAAGCAAAGCAAGGGAGATGGGAACAATTGTACTTCTAGGGGCAGATGAGTGAGCTTGATGAAAGACAGGACTTCAATTCATGCTAATTAGCTATGCATGGGGTGGGGGGAAGAAGATGGGTAAGTAATCCACTTTTCAAAAGATATATGGGCTGATCAGCCCCCCACAGCTGCCGAAGAGAGAGGCTGCAGTGCAGACTTCAGATCTCAGGAAGTAGGAAAAAGAAATCTTCACAGTCTTTAAATTGACGGCAAGACTGTAGGGACTGTGGATGGTGATTCAGGACTTTCATGTACCTGCAGTTGGAGGTTGCATTCTTGCACAAAAGATGATGTTAATTGTTTTTATTAAAGTTTCTGCTGGTGGTTTAATTTGGAAATGTTCAGCTGAGACTATTTCCTTGAGCACCTTATTTTTTTGGTCTTAATATCTGTAAGCAGAAACATAGAATAAAGCAGCGGTATAGACTTGTACAATATGCCAGCACTAGACTTTTTAAGTTCAGCTTCCTGAGCTCTTCTTGTGTCCCTGGTGTGTCCCTACTGTCCCAGATACTACATTATCTTAAGGGAAAACCAACCATACTTTAACCTCAGCAACAACTTTAATTTTTTTTTCTTTTCTTTTTTGGCAGAAGTTTTCAATCAAAGCTCACAGCTTCACCCAATTCTCCCTTTCAGAATGTTGCTTTTAAAAAGTGTATTAGGTTTGCTTATTTCCTAAATTCCGTAAAGTCAGCATTCACAAATAGTGCAACTCATTGTTGACTCTTGTCACTAAAGAAAGAAAGAAAAGGATTGGAGAATTCATTAGGAGAATAGACTATTGCTGACCTAAGTACAGAGGCTGTCCTGAGGCCTGTTCAATGCTTAGACTATACAGGCCACAAACTCTAAAAGCATTAAATAGTACTAAAATTTTAGCGTTCCTCTGAAATATATAAATCCCTTCTCTTTATTCCTGGCTGTTGAGGAAACCTTTATAAATATCATTTAACTGTGCAGTGGTAAAATCTCTTAGGGTTTTTAAGGCAACATGACCACAAAAGAGTTGCTGAGAAGTCTGAATTGCTTCGTGCACCTGTGATTGCAGGCCACAGAGCCCCATGCTCAGCTGAATTTTTGCAGCAGTGAGAAGTTAGATGTGTGTTAGTCTCTGCTCCAATTAAATTGGCTGCTCCAAAAACTGTGTGCAAGGAAAGTGTGATTTGATGTACTTACTACTTCGTTTTGCTTTAATCCTGGCTCAGTTTTGTTTCTGGCATGAAGTGCAAGCCATGGTGCAGACTACAACTGCACCCTGTGAAAAGTAGACAACAGCGTGGTCCCATTGTCTTACAAAGCCTACAAAGGGTGTCTTCCACGAATCAGGGTGCGTTAACTTACCAATAGTGTTAGAGAGGCAGCATCCTAACACAGCTGTCTCTTTTTTTCCCTGATATTAAAGCTATGTTTTAGTACCTTTTCATGACAGTGTGTCCACAGCATTATATCTATTTGACATGATCAGCCAAAAGCTGCTTTTCTTTCAGGCCTGTTCTTCTGTCCAAGACATTGTGAGATTGATATATAGCTCATCCTTTTTAGCCTGTGCTGCTTGCTGCATATCCTGTACAGGTGAATGATTGGATTTGCCAATCCCAGGGATGCTTGTTACTTCTCTACCCTATAAAAAGACTACACAGAGAAAGGCACACACTCAGGCCTGCCAGACCTTTGGGGCAGCTTCTGTGGAGTTCAGTAGTAGAAAATGCCTTGCCTAACTTGGATGAGCACACACCATGGGGATTAGAGATACATCAATATCTGAAGAAATGTATTCATTTTTCCTATCAGAGATGACGATTTTGCAAGCAGAAGTGCCTTGCTTTGACATCAGAGAAATTCTCAACAACTGAGTTAGGTTAGACATCTTGCTCTAAGTGGCTAAATTTAAATTAATTGTGTCTTGTCTTGGGTGCCCGGCTTCTTGCAGTTCTGGGTAGACACTTTCAAATGCCAGATTTGGAAAGGAAGACCTAGGCTTCTGTGAAAGAATCTTGAAATCGGTTTTCTCAGTTGTTAATATTAAACACAAATCATTCTAAATTAGCCTTCTGAACTCACTCCCACAGAGCACTTCAGAGCTACTTCTAAAATGTTGTTCCTGCAGCATTTTGTTATTTCTCATCTCACAGGGCATATATTATGTAAGTTTGTGTTACACATTGTCCTGGCTCTGCAAGGAAATGGGATTTACACGGATGCTGTTTACTGTCTGCTAGAGTGCACACACACACCTGTACTTCAAAACCAGTAGTCAAAGTTTCTGCGCTTCAGGGCATGTTATCTTAAAATTGTTGGCAAATTTTCTACATAGAATAGGGTTTAAAGCAGTTGAATTTCTTTCACAAACCCTTTTCTGTGTCACATATCTTACTTAACTGGTAAGCATTTAACCAGGATGGCTGTTTTATTGGGACATCTCCCAGGAAACCAATTTAGCCTAATGATAGTGAATGACAATGACTGCTGTTTAATTGGGACATTATTAGCCAAAATTCAGCTGCTATGAAAAGTAGCTGGCTAGTGCAGTGAGGTTAAGTAGTGTTTAACCAGGTGTTAAATAGACCTACAGGTCTAAGCTCTCCTCTCTGAAGAGGAAGTAGCTGGATTTATTTAATATATTACAAAAATTGAAGTGATGTTAGTTCTACTGGTTATGCTGTTAGTATGGGACTGCGCAATGCATGCGTTCTTTTCTAAAAAAGATTTGAAGTTGGCCACGAGCATATCTACAGGAGAACCTGCAGCCTGAAAATGGCATGCACTGTGCAGTAGCTTTGAGTGTTTGGGGCTTTTTGACTCTCCCTCAGTGGCCTTGGGCTTTGTGATAGGGAAGACAAATTTTGACCCATTCTTTGTACCCTGGGGAAGATGCATTTGAGCACTGGTAGCAAGCAGTGTTGTCCCAGAACGGCTGAATAAAGACCGAGGCTGGTTCTGTGCTTGAAGGAGGGACACATGGATTAAAAGATAGTTGCAGACTGCAATTGGGTGATTCAGGTATTAGCACTGTCCAAAAGAGGTGTTGGGAGGCTACAACCAGAGCACAGCCCTGAGAGACGGTGCCAATTTAGTTTGTGAGTGTCCTGGGGTGATTCTATGACAATACTGTATTCCCCATCACCTGCTTGATCTCTAGTGTACCTTTAAATTGCAAAGGGGAAAAAGAGGGAACTCTTCAAGGCAGCTAGCTTGACCTTGCAGTTAGAATATTCACATTCTTTCTCGCTCAGAGCTGGCAATTTCTGCCAGTTAGGAGGGCAGAGAAGGGAGTTTTTTCCCTAGTTCTTCGGTTTTCAGTGGAGAGGGGACTGTGATCTGCCTCAGCAGCTTCTTTTCCTTTGTGGACTGTTTTTGGCTGCTTTTCATCTGAGACCAGCTCCCATCTCCGGACCTGCTCGGTGGGACCCTCCAAGGGGGATCGTCGGACCCTGCCTGGCCGGCCCAGCCCAGCGTAGGACTGCAGGTTTTACCTACAGAAAGAACTCTAAACTCCATAGTCCTCTTTTAGGGGATGGGGAGGGAGTTTCAATATCCTTTTTTGCCCCGTGACCGTGGGGGACGCTGTTTGTTAAATATATCGGTTTTTTCACTTTCATTGAAGAAATTATTTTCCCGAACCCATGGGGGAGGGGCTGCTGGGGCCTGCTTGCCTGGCAGGCAGGAGAAAGAGCGAGAGAGAGAGATGCCCTTTTTGGGTTGTTTCCTCCTGGATTTGTGTCCAAACCGGCACAGGGATTTAGAAGTTATTAATGATAAGTTCAGAAGATGTAAGTTCAGAAGATATAAATGAACTGTCTTCTGGTTGAATATATACCATATTAGTTTAATTCTGTAAAATAGATGGGAGTCCTCTGCCTTATCTCCTGTGATTGTGTCACATAAAAGACTTGGGCCTGTGCTTGAAGATCTGTGACATCTACCTCCATTAATGTCAGCTTAACCATTCTTTTTACCAGATTTTCAACCATAATTTTCTAACACCGCAATTCTCACCTTTCACTTCCTTTTCCGCTTGAAGTCCGATGTTATCCCCACAACGGAGTAATAAAGGCACATTCCTTTTGCTTCATTTATATTTAGGCCCTGAGGTCATTAATTCTTAAACTTGGGTTCAGAAGCAGTTCTTATTTAAGCGTTAACATTGGATCATACTAACATTTCTACCCCATTAAATCAAGCACTTTTACTAAGAAAATGATGTCATTAGTGGAGCATTTACTCCCTTCCTTCTTCTTCTGCTGGTGCCTGGAATATAGGGACCCTTTCCTAATGCTGTGTCACTGTGGTTTACATCTGCCGTCCACTTGCACACACCTCAAGTCTGTTCCCTTGGCGAAGGTTACTTCTGATGCTTTCAAAAACTGAATCTTGGAGACGAGTTTATTATAATTGACTTCATGCATGCATTTTTAAGACTAGGTAGGAGGGTACAGTTAACAGACAAAGATATTCCAATGCCCAGTTCTGTTGTTCAAGAAAAATTTCTTAGTGTAAAATTTATTTCTGAGGTATGTCTTCCTAGGAAACTGTGAAAAGCTGACACAGCATAATTTTTTTTCTATAGCAAACCCACAAAGTTTCAAGCCAAAAAGTCTTTTTTGGTGTTTGTTTTAAAAAAAAAAACAAAAACAAAGTCAAAGCAGAACACCTGTACAAATCTAATTTACAATGTTTGGAAAGTACAAAAACTAAATCTGTGTAAACTTTCATACCAGCTGACCACTTGATTCTAACAAAAATGAAGCCCTGTTTTCAGATATTCAAGAAAGAAAGCCTAATTACAGAGTTCCCACAAGGTGTTTTAGTTCATACAGAGTTGAGCTTGCAAGCTTTTTTGCTTTCTGACTTGTACTGTTTTCTAATGGAGAGCCTAGTTCAGTCCTGCTTTGTGCACTGGCCTGTCAGGACAGTTGTTTTCTAATTAAGATGGGTTTCTTTTTTTCTTTGCTATTTACTTTCTGGAATTATGGCATTAACATTGGAATAAAATAATACTCAAGGAGTGTACGTTGATAAGGATATGTTCCTAAAGAAATTGTTATAACACAAGATTATATCTGAGTAAAGGGGGCATAAGTGTAAAGCTCTATCCACAATGGTTTGAAAGTGCTTGAATGTAAAAGCAGGTTTCAAGATCTCTTTTACATTAGGATTTTTGTGTACAATCCTAGTATTTTAGTTGTGTGTTTGCGTACAAGGATGGCTGTAAAAGTCCTAAGGCTCTAATTGTGCCTCTCAACTGTTACAATTATTTCTTTTTTTATAAATGAATCAAAGATTTATCAGGCTAAAAGATTTAGCTATTCAGGGCCTTTCCCTGAGCTGTAGGGGAGATGAGTATTGCTTATGTGGATGTGTCCAGTACAAAGGTGGATGACAATAGCACAAAGGAAGAACTAGATGAACTTGAGAACTGTAATAATGGCAATAAAATTGTAATTCAGTTATATAAAATGCAAATTCATGCCCTTTGAAAGTAAGAATAGGGATTTCTGCACTAAGTGTGATGCTCATCAGCTGGAAATGGCTGAGGCAGGAAAGGACTTTGTGTACTCCTTGACAGAATTAGGCGCTGATGAGACAGAGAAATAAGAAAGATGAATGTGATCCTTCGGGATGCATTAAAATATGTGGGTTTTCTTCTCAAGGGAGAAAAGGAAATGTTAATGTTGTTGAGCAAAGTAATGTAGTGACACTCCTCCAAAAAGCTGACTGCTATTCTGGTTACCCAGAATTGTTTAAGAAGATGAGTTCAAATGGGAACAGATAAAGAAAAGGTCTAGTAATGTGAATGGGCGGCTTGCCATGAAAAAGAAAAGAAGAAAGGTGCAACTGTTAGACCTCTGCACTTGTAGAAAGTGGTTGCTTTTTCAGCTTTTGGTTTGCTCTGCTGGGAAGAGAAAAAGCTATTTCATTTCAGAACAAATGTGTGTTCCGGTAAAGGATAAATGTTTGGCTGAGAAGTAACTTCAGAGGTTCTCCAGCAGCTTTCCAATAATTGCAGTGGAGGTCCACAGACTCTGATTGGTTTTAAAAGTACTGCTGGTTCAATTTGTGAGTATAAGGTGAGGTAGCTGTAGCCATGAAGACATGGTGCTACTAGAGCCGTAGGATACTTCAGAAGGCATGGGTATTTGACAAGTCCCACTGTCCTCAAGGCTGGTAAGACCATGGAGAAAAGGACCTGATTGTCCACATGCCCTTGTTCTCCTGCAGCTGGGCACCTCAGCACAGCAGAGGCATCCTGAGAGACACCAGTCCCTGAAAAAAGCAATCCCACTCCTGTTCTCCAGCTGCTCCACTGGAGATTGTGCAGAGGCTTGTGCAGTCCCACTATAAGCTCCATTTAAGGTGTTAAAGTGGAAGACAGGTAGTCCTGTAAAATACTCTCTGCATGGATGATCCATCCAGAGGAATCCTCTCAGAATGGAGAGAGCTGCTGGTGATGCAGAGGGTGCTGTTACAGCATGTAGTGAGGAGAGCGACAGCCCCGAGCCATTAGGCCAAAACAGTGTTTTCAGCACAAAAGATGCTGTTAATTGCATTGTACAAGGTTGTCAGGAAAATAGTGAGCTGAAGTACCTCTACCTCTTTCCACCCACAGCTCTCCACCCCACCACTTTCTCCATTCACACATTTTTCTTCTAATGGTAGTAACTGAAGCTCAAAGGATAGAGCTCAAAGGTGTTAATGCTGGCCCAGGAGAGGAACATGGTTTATCACATGCTCCTGCCATTAGCGTGTGTTTGTGGCTATGACACTCACAGCAGGTGGCTGCAGTGAATCTGACTGGAGCATTCTTTGAAAAGATTAATTTTTAACCAATTCTGATTCTTTTTAAGTATTGTAGAGTGATGTTTTCGATATCTTACCTATTACATTAAATTTAGGTTGTTTATCTGCAACTGTGATCACACCAAGTGAGGTATTAGACTAGATTTTATAGATTCTGCTACACAACATTTACTAGTTGAGCAGAAGTGCCACTAATGTATCTTGCAAGAACAGCAATAAGGAAATGTTTCAAAACATTGCCATATATTAGGAAATGTGCGCCAGATTCTGAGCAAGAGTTAGAATAAATGCAGGCTGTGGAGTTGACCATAAAAGGCACTGATTCCTCCTGAGAGACAATCATTTAGCAATTCTCAGGTGAATATTGGTGACTTATGGGAGTGGAGTTAGAGACAAGGAAAGGAATAGAAACATCATTTGGTGGTCAATGATAATGGTGTTTATTCATAATTTCAGAAAGATCTAGAAATGAGCAAAGTAGGAAAACAGATGAACAAGCAGGCTAAATGGAAGGAATTAATCCAGTATTTATTGAGCTATGAGCGTGACAAATTAAGGGCTTGGAAAAGCTCAAATTAGTTTGGCTCCAGGGCAGTGTTACACAATGGTTTAGGTTTAATTTAAAAACTATTCTCAAATACTATTTTTTTAAAATCTTATCTCTTGGAAAGTCCTTTTTATCCCAAGTGTGTTTAGATGTATAATAAATATGTATATCCAATCTATATAATGATATAAAGCTGTATCTAGAACATATATGTATAAATTATGTAATAGCAAGAGAGCTGCATCCTTATAGGCATAGTTGTACATGCTGGTGTCTGCTTCAGACCAGAGGCCACCGACAGAAATTTCCCTCAGGCTGTTCCCCTGTCCCAGGCTGCCCTTGCTCCAGCAGCACACAGGTGCTGCTTTCTTGCCAAGCCTCTGTATCTCCCCTGCTGAGGGATCCTTGGGAAAGTGTCTCTAGCAAACACAGGGTGCACTGATGCCTTCTCCACAGCTTCCAGCTGCGTTCTAGCAAGACCTCCTGTTGCCAGCCTGAGACACGAGTGATGGAAGGTGCTGAGGAGCATGGATGTGGATCTGCAGATGGTTTGTTCTTGAGAAGGAGACTGGGGCCACTGTGACAAAGAGCCTCCCTTTCCTGTGCTCTCACCTCTGTTCCCTGGAAAACAGTGACTCAGGAGGAGGTAAAAAGCAGAGGTCTGTATTATCAAAGTACACATCTGAATCACTTCAAACTGAGCCCTTTAGGAGACAAGTTATGAACTGGGATCAAGCACTAGATGGAGACATGCACATGGAGACTATACAGCTGTAGTATAGTTCTTCCAAACTGCTCCAGTAAGACATATATAATGTTTTACTGGTCGTAGCAAAGAGCCAAATGAAAATCCACAAAATTATAGGCCTAAATGCACTAGTTCTTTTCTACTGTATGATAAAGTTCAGGACCTTACAGTGATATATTTATTGTGCAGTACAGGAGTTGGTGCAGTGATAAGTACTGTCAAATTTATTGGGCTTTTATTAAGTCAAATATAAGGAAAAACCTACGGCAGATAACTAATGCAATGTTGTTTTGGTAAATTTTCCTTTTTCCTTTTAGTAATGGAAGTACTGGGGGTGGGTATGGTTTTCCAGAGGCAGAAACATGGTCAGGTTTATTTACAATCCAATTAACAGCATGGTATAATGTGGAGGTTTAACTACAGCTGGCAGCTAAACACCACACAGCTGCTCCCTCTCTCCCCACATCAGGAAGGGGAAGAGAGTCTGAAGGGTTAAAGTGAGAATCCTGGGTTGAGATAAAGATGGCTTAATGGGTAAAGGAAAGGTCTTGCATGCAAGCAAAGCAAAACAGAATTCATGGAGATGTTTTTATCTATGACTGCGTTCACATGCTCCAGCTGGAAGTTATCTCTCCAATACCCTAGCTCCCTCAGACCAAGTATTTTGAGCATTGGATGAGGTGGAAGTTCTGTGAAATGCATCTTCTTGCATTGTGTGATGCAGATTTATCCTGTCTACAGGTCAGAGTAATTTCCTGTTTTTCTCCTTGCCTTTGACAGCCTCATTTTTGTGAAAATTGTCATCTTCTTTTTTAAATAGTTTTGTTTCAAGCTAAAAAATTCAGTATAGCAGCCATCTTTACCTAGAAGACAGGTCACTATTGAAATCAGAGTTACATTGGGTTGCCAACTTCCTCAACCGTCCCAAAATGGACATTATTTGCAGTGAGAAAGGTTATAATGTCTGATGTTGCTTTCCAAGATGTAAATAAGGGTGGCTATAAAGGGAGGCAAATAGAAAGATACAGTTGCCTCCTCTAAAGGAGAAATTAGGGGAGAGCAAAAGATATTTCTTAAATGTATCCATCATCTGCAATTAATAAATAGCAATAAAGGTTACCTTAAAAAATAGAGATTACTATGGGAGAGTGATTTCCCTGAATATATTGATTAGGGAGCTTGGCAAGAATAGTGGAGAGAGGGAAATTAAAATCCTGAATCATCTTTAAAAAGAGTAAACTGATTAATTAAAGGCATTGAGATAAAACTGAGAATTGAGTACTGAATCTAACATCTAACTTGGTGTTTCATTTTAATAAAGTAAAAGAAATAGAATTACAAAAACTGCAAATGCTGACAGCAGGCATGTCTATCTCCTAGCAATGAGTGTATTTTGTCATGGAGTCCTCTGGTTTAGAGTGCTGAGATACTCTACTTTCCCCCCATGCCTCCTGAACTCTAATTTTATGGTGAAAGAATAAGACTTATCCTTCTATGATTCCCCTTCTGCAAATGTTTCCAACCTGGAGGCCTTCCTGGTGAAAGGCCATGCTAATTTTTGATGAGTAGCTTTTGTGTGTGCCTGCCCAGCTTTCTCTTTATGAAGATTTTGTCATCATTGAAGTTATTTCTCACATAAGTTTTCTTTTTGTCACAGTGACAAATCTGCTTTAATAATTCTGGATTTCCCTGTTTTGTATAACTATCATTCTGCACTTATTTGAGGGAGGTGCTTCTCTCTTGAGGGGATAATAGCTTTTTTTTAAAGAGGTATTTCTTATGTTTCAGTTAGTTTACTTTTTTTATTGTTTGCAGTGCATCTTTATTTGGCTTCTTCTATAGTATATTGAAAATTATTATAATTTATACAAAAACATAATGTGAATTTAAAGACAGGTGCACAGTTTATGCAAAGCAATTACATAATTTCTTTGAAATGTGACACCTGAACAAGGCATTATGAATGAGATTGACAGTGGTAGAGTGAGTTTGAAGGAGTTCTTTGTGTTTTGAAGTGAAGCTGCTTATGTGTTTAATTATGGGAAATGATGAAATTACATATAAAGTTAGGATTTCTGGTCTTAGCAATTGCAATTAAAAATATCTCTTTTTTTTATGCCATGCCATGGAATGGTCCATGAATCTAAACCCACTTGCAAGGGGATTATGTTCATGTATCCTGCTCTCCAGCTGCACAGAAATCTGCATACACTCTGCTTGGGCTAGCATGGATCTCTGTTTTCTAGGAAATATTTCAGCCTTTGCCCCAAAGTATCAGGGAACTTGTCAAGGAAAACCAAGTGTAGAGTGAAGTTGATAGTGCTGGTAAATTGATTTGCCCAGAAAGCTTACTGCTTCCAAGCCCAAGTGTGGTACCTGTTCTAAAAAAGGGTAATAAGGGCAATAAAACATCTAATGGCATTGAAATGCAGTAGGAAAAAAGCCAAAACCAAACTAACAACAAACCATCCCTGCACGTCCTACTAATAATGAACAACCTTTGAAAAATCCCAAGTTTTGGCTCGCTAGTGTAATAAATGGGGCTTCTGGTTTAGCCTCTCATCTCCCCTCTTCACCATCAAGAATAAAAACTTGGGGAATTACTTTCCCATCGGGACAATGTGATAAGATACTGCCATCTACAGGTGACACATCTCCTCTTGAACTTGTACTATGTGCAAAAACGTCTTTGGAAATGCTGCTGATTATAACCCCAATATTCCAGACTCTTTTCTTCTGAATTCGAAGTATACTTGTTAAAGAGAGTCCATGGGGAGCACGTGTAGCTGCAGGGTATGTAGCAAAATTCCTGTTCTGCATGCACAGTGTCTGGATACAGGTATTTTGGCAGGCGCTGAGAATTTAAGCTTATATTGAAATATTTATGGATGTGAAAATCTTTGTGCCCTGAAAAAATCCCTCTGAATTCTTGAGGGTTGGTCACAAGCAGAAAAGGTAATTGTGTGTTCGGTGCCTATTCACTTAGCCTGAGGTTGGCGCAGATTTCTCTGATCACGACTTCCCTCTCTTGCCCCCTCTCCATGTTAAGCTCTTATGACAAAAACACAGTGTTATGATGTGTTATTTGACTATTAAACTTTGAATATGACCAATGTGTTTTAATAATAGCTTAAAAGTAACTATCATAGTGATGCTTCCATGATCTTCATCAATTCATTGGATGTGTGAAAAATCAGGATGCTAAAAGAGCAGTACTGCTGAATTTAGCATTAGCCTAAAGATTTTTAAATAGTTTTAGTATTATCATTTCTATGGCTTTTCAAATGTCGGCAGTTTTAAGGTACTGGTTTGCTCAAAGGATTTGAGGAAAGATTTGAAGCCATTAACTCTATATCAGACTTTGTTTCAGGCTTAATTGATTGTTAAGGGATATTACAGAATAGTCATGCTCTAGGAAGTAATGTGCTAGAAATAATCCTCCCTGAAGAATTGCATAGTCTGATGTATACTGCTGAAGCAGGAAATTGTGACCTTTTATTAAAAAGATAAAAAGCCTGAAAAATAAGTTTAACTTGTATAGTTTTATTTTGGAAATGGAGTCAAGTATCAGCACAAACTGTTTGTGAACTTGTATCTCAAGTGTGGAACAACTTGTGGTGGTGTTACATAAATCAGAGAAGGAGGCCTATAAACTATGTGAGTAGTGAAAGGGGTGAGATATTTGAGGGACTGGGTGTCCCAGTTCAAGAAAGCACTTGAATTCTTACCACCAAGTAGGTCTTGGGCTTTATCTAAATGTGTTTCTGAACTGCAGCATGCAAGGAAAATACCTTTCCCTTCATATGTAACGCTGCTGGAGCAATATGCAGAGCACTGTAAACATGTGGCAAAGAATGTCTTATTGAGTTATACCATCTAGCCTTTCATGACACTGCATGTCATAGAGACATCACCATTAAAAAATAATAACCGTAAACAGTTCTTACCTCTGATTTTCACATATCTGTAATCTTCAAAACTATGCGACCTTGTGCTTTTGAATACAGCGTTTCAAGGGAAGATAGCGAAAATCTGCAGGTAAAAACATTTTGAGATTCAAAGAATTCATAGTATATTTGGTTGTTGGACACTTCTAGAACTTTGTTACCTTGTAATCTATCTTGAAAATAATTGGTTTGGTGTAGGGGTATCAAACACCTGCTTCTAGCCTTAGTTGCTCGTGATGTGTTGTTTTGCTTCTCAAAGGAGGCCTCCTCACCTGATAAGCGCTGTGAAATTGCACAGCTGAGAAGGATAGAGAGGGTGTTTTTCTTTTCAGTTATTTTTAAATAAGTTATGTCTTTAGGGGCTGAGCAGAGACTGTGTGTTGGAGAAAGGAGCCGCAAAATTAGAATGCTGATCTTTCCAGTCTTCCCTATGGCTTCTCACTCACTTTTGTCCCCTAACTACACTTGTAGGTGTGGACATTTTTTGTTCTCTTTAAAAATGCTCATCTTTATTTTCATTTTCCAGTACGTATAGCCATCTCTTCTCTCTCTCCTAACAAAGAAAAGAGAGGATATCTTTGTTGTAATGGTCAGGCTTTCCATGCCTTTTCATTCCGAATAGCTCAGGAGTTCTTGGAAAAGTTATCAGGGGGTTTCTTGACCAGACAGCTTGACCAGAAATGATGCTGTGTTTTGCCTCATTAGATATTTTTAATGTTTTGTCCCCAGTTACTTGAATTTTGGACCTTGCTGCACACAGGGCTGTGGAAAGAAGCTCATTGTTTGTGATTTCAGCATCCTTCATGTCCAGTGGAAATACAGAATCATGTAACCAGTTATGGTTTACATTTAGCCAGCAACTCACCTTCTGGACTTTGCTATGCTTTTCCAGATTTATTAAATGATCAGAATTAATTGCTGTGACAAGTTCAATGCTTGTCATCAGAATTTGAAGGTGGCCATGTCCTGACACCGTGAACTCTGCTGAAGCACGCTTGTCCCCAAGCAGCAAGGGGAATGTGGCTGACAAGGGGCACTGAAGCCAACCCAAGGCAAGGGGGGGACAGGGAAGGCTGGAGCCCTATGGAGGTACAGAAAAGAGGGGAACAGCTGTTTATGGGGGTAGGAGAAGAAAAGTAACCTGATATGTTGGTAAACAGACAAGGGGGAGAGAGTCTGGAAAGGTAGACAAGGGAGCTGAAGAAATGAGCATTTGAGAAGGGGTACAAGAAGGGATAGACATGTCTGAGGGAGTAGGTGATGTGTCCTGGGAAGAGGTCCCAGTAAAATGGATTCCTGAGTGCTGATCCAGCATGGTACCTATGCTCTTAACTTCAAACCTATGAAGTCAATGCACTTAGAGTAAGTGCATTTTAAGTATCTTATTGAATCAGGCGAAGTGTGCAACTCCACGTTTAATTTAGCCCTTACATACATTTAGCTCTTCAGTGAGACCTCTGTGAGCTTTATCCTTTAAAAGGTTTGCAGGAGCATGCATGTTTTTGTATGAAAGAAAATTCATCCGGAGTACCTTCTGTGGTAGCACAAACATATGGCATGCTTGTTTGTAGAGTTGTGCATTTATTTTTGGTTATTTGACTTAGAGTACAACAATTGAGTGTTTAAGCTTTATTCAGAATACATGCTCTGTTTTGTGCTGATGCAGGGTCTGATCCAAAACCTACTGAAGCTGGAGGAAAGACTCATTACTTTCACAGCTTTTAATCAGACCTCTAAGGTACCCAGAGGCCCAAGCAAAAAATGAGAGCTTTTGAATACCTTCAGCCAGAGAGGCACATTATGCAGCTTTAGCACTGGAGCATCATAAAACTTCATGAACCTGTTTTTTGCTTTTTTTTTTTTTTTTTCCAAATCAGAGCTGGTTTTGTTGCAACTATAGGTTTGTAAAAATGAAACTGTTCTTTCCACTCTTAAAGGGAGAGGTTAAGACTTTCTGAGGTTAAGAAGATCACTATGCTAATTATTCCTTTTGTTCCATTTATATCTACACCATTTTATTTTCACTGCTACTGTTATCTCCAGGGTCATTTTCACTTATTCTCTCTACTTCTAGATATCTTATTGATATACATGTGAACCAGGCCTCTTCTGACAATATGTTATGCTAGAAGGGCAGAATCAGATCCAGTTAAGTTTTTCCCCCAAAATTACACAGAGTTTTCAGCTCGATTTCTGTGGGTTATCAGAGTTTTGTGATCTGAGGTCAGTAGCAACCTTGATTAAATGGTGGTTTGGAAGAAAATCAACAATTTGACTCTCAAATTCTTTTGAGGTTCTGCATGCTGATTGACCCCCATTTGTTTTCATTTATTTGCAAAGACTCCAAAAATTAGAGCTGAGTCTATTTTCCTTCACCCTATTCTTTTATAACAGCCTCAACACACGTAAAGCAGCTTTCTCAAAGGCCCGGCATTACTCATTTTTCTTTCCTGGTGATAATTACTGGATTGATTATATTAGATTAATACTATTAATCGTTAATAGTGAGCACAACCTGTGTGCTCTGAGCCCCCGTTGGTGGGATGAGGGGTGCAGAGAGCAGCACAAGCTCCAGGTGTGGGATTTCCGGCTCCATCCCTGCACCTGCCCAGCTCAAGCATCATCTGGTACTCCTTTGCTCCTCACCGGTTGGAGCTGCTCCAGCAGTTGCAGTTTATATTCCAAAGGTCTCACTTTACCTCTATAGGCCAAGGTCTGGAAGTCACTGCTGTGGGAATTTGGGGGTGTTTCAGCCATCCTTAGCCAGTTCTTTTGCTTATTTCCTGTAATTGCAGACTAATTTTCTAAGTGTATCAGACAAACGCAGAGAGTTTGTTTCTCGAGTGCCGCGCTGGAAGGGATGGATCCAAGCTTGTTCCTTGACACTAGTCAGATTGTGCAGGTTTTTGTTACAGGCATCTTTGAGGGAAGGTTCCTCTTTGTCATATTCAGAAAATGCCTCTCTGAAGTCGATTACTGTCATTTTTTCTTTGACTCCTGGTTTCTCTGTTTTTCTCTTCTGTTGTAAACATTTCAGTATTTCCTGTCAAAATAGCAATTTATTTTGAGACAGACTGTGTTCTCACAGAGATTTCCATCCTAGAGAGCTGGTGGCTGCTCTGTGCTGACTGTTCAGTATTACCCAGTAACAGAACTAACCTTTGTTGTAGAGTCAGAATACCTATATTTGTAACCCAGCTACAACAGGTAGCCCTGATAGACTTTTCCTAATAATATTTCATCATGTTTCTATGAGCAGCTGAAATAAATTGCTTTTAAAAAGCACCATACCACATTAAATGGGGTTATGTGCAGTTATCTTCTGTCGTGTGAAATAATTCGCAGTCTCACAAAATGCAAGCTGAAAAGCCACCCCCAGGCATTTGAACTTTTTTTTCCTTTCCTTCCTATGCTTGGAAATAGCAATTTAAACAGAATCCATAGCCATATACAAGAGTAGTCTGATACAGATTTTTTCCATCTTTAAACCTGATCCTGCAGTCTTTATTAATATCAGAAAAGCACGCTAACCTAGAAGAAGTTTAGCCAATTTTTTTATAAGCTGGTTTTCATGAGGATACCTTAATGTTTTGTGGCTTATAAAAGATTGTGTGTATGTGGTATAAAATATATTTTGAAGAGAAACTTTGATGGAATCCTTTAGCAAATATCAGGAGTGAATTGTTGAATTAATGTTATTGATGAGGATATTTTATGGGTGCACAAGATTAGTATAGTAAGTTTCAGTTTATTATGATCTGTTATAAAATAATACATAACTGTCTCATCGAATTGTCAATACTGTGTTCAACAGCAGATTAAATGGAGATTATTTTTCTCTTAGAAAAATTAAAGTAGAAAAAAATGCATGTAACTGAATGTTCTTGACCTGTGGAAACACTGGAAAAAAATTCTAGAATGAAGGGTATAGTTTTCTGTCATTTCCAAAAGGGCAGGTTTTGGACCTAGTGACTTGACACCTGTTTTTGAAGGAAAAGCAGTCAAGTTTAAATTTCTGTTCCAAAAAATAAGACATTGCTAGTTTTGCAGACTGCCATCCTATAATATTTTATAGATTTTTTTTTTTTAAAAATAGCTGATATGAGAGTTTTCTTTTTTTTCATTAAATAAAAGCCTATCCTGCATTTCAACGTGCAATATGACTGTATATTATTTCTTACTGATCTCTGGAAAAAGTCTAGGTTAGGATTGCCACTTTTGAAATACCTAGAGAAAATTATCTTTGAATACACTGGTCTAGAAGAGTTAGTCACTAGCAAGTCTGCTTATGCCAGAAATGCTGTCCCCTTTCCTCTCCCTGCATGGAGCCCTGGGGAGGTCGGAGAGGCACCAGAGGATTTTGGCACACCCTGGTGCTGCTGGCTTCAAGAAATCTAATTGGTCTGTGAACAATTCATGGATAATAAAATCGAATATAGTGGAATTAATGTTCTGATTAGTTCTGTGCAGTTTTTGGAAATGTCAACAGTTCAAAACATTGCTAAACAGTCTCTGGGTAACCTGAGCGTAAACTGCTCGGATGTGCTGTAAAACACTTCCTGCTTCTTCAGATGCTGCTAAGTATGAGAAGAGGCAGCAAGCTGTGGAAGTTAGGGTGCATGCAAAAGTATATTTCGTCAGACAAATGTAGTCCTGTCATAGTATTATCTAGGTGGCCATTTTCAAACCTATTTCTGTGTACATACAGTGTATGCCATCTTAAAAGCCGCTGTGGTGTTAAAACTCTGCACACCAGTGTGTATATGTATATTTGTTTACAGTATTTTTGTAGCTGTGAAGAAGACTGACATCCTGAATGTCTCTTGGCTGGAATAGGTCTAAAGCCAGTTAATCCATTAGTTCAAATAAGAGTGTTCAAAGGGTTAAAAATGCAAGATAAGTATAGACACAAATTAAGAGGTGTAGAAAGCTAAGAACACTATTTTTGCACCTGGTTGACCCACTGTGCAATATCAATAAAGTGTTTGGAGATACATAGAGCGCAATAACGTTAAAGAAAACACAACCATGAAATGTGATTTCAAATAAAGCTTTCAAATGAGGATAAACCAGTCTGGGTACATGTGGCTTAATAGAATGTAATTGTTTTAATCAGTGTTTGACATACACCATCATTAACTGTAGAGATAATGTCTACCTTGTTTAATAGGATATTAATTCCACAGCTCTGCAGCAGTATGTGGAAACTGCATGGTATCCCAAGAGTGATATGATATTTTTTTCTCTCTTTTTTCCCCAAAGCCTCATTATGGAGAGAGAATTCTCGGATAGTTACCGGTGTAAGAAGTTTATTTGATTTTGTGTGTAGGAGTTTAAGCTGGTGTATCACAGCGCTTCAGCAGTGCTCACATTTGCAAAAACAGACTGTCCTTCAGACATCTGAGGCCCATTTCAGAAGCATTTCTCTTTGCCGTTTCACTAACAGAAATCACTGAAGGACACAAATCTATCTCTCTCCCTTGTACACAGAAAAAGCCTCCCAGGCAGTGGTTTCAGTTCAGCACATTCATTACCTTTTAATTGCTTCTAAATTGCATTGTGACCTGCTGCATCAATAGCCGAATCTAACAGAAAGTAGCACGAGCTGAGCATATGTGGTGTTAGAAGCTTAACTGGCAGTTGTTTTGCTGCTGGACTGCAGAAAGGACACCACATGAAGGACGATGGCATTTTGGGATCTTTCTCAATAAAGTATCATTGACACTGTTTGGAAGAAGCTGTAACTATCAGCTTGTTTATATGCCAGAAATGTTTCCTTTGGGCAATGAGCAGCATAGAACCTTGTTATATCACTATCAGATGTGGATATGTGTATTAAGTTTTACTTGTCACTGGCTAAATGCGAAACTTTCAATGTCAGCTGTGACATGTAAGAGCTTCCATGGAAAATGTACTTGCATGCAAAGTCACAACTGAATAAAGCATTTTATTTAAAATTCTAAGCCATGGTATAAGAATCACCCTTGGAGGAAAGATAAGCTTGAATACGTTTTAGGCTGAGCCACAGCAGGCCCGATGCTGTAAAAGGTAAGCTATCACACCAACCACTGTGGAAGCTGAGGTATAAAAATCACTGCTCCCCTGGAAGGCTTATTCAAAGCTATTTTGCAATCACTTACAGAAGGTAACCACACCGTCTTACCTACTGATAATTTCAGCCAGCTAGCATGTGTGTTTTAGTCCTTGTTTTACTCCTCCTCACCACCAAAAAGAAGTACAATAACTGTGAGCTTAAGTGTGAGGTTCGCTGTATTGCAAGTGCACGTTTCCTTTTGTTTAGCCTTCACATTTAGCAAACCACGTGTATAGAATTAGTGGAGCTGTTTCTCCTTTACAATTTTTGGAGGATATTCTCTGTAGCCTTTCTTTGGGGGAACAGTATTTGGTTAATAGTGAAGAACAGCAGTATCTTTAAATGATATCTTCCTTTGAAATTGCCCTACTTTAGGGATTGTGTCTATTATAATAGCTTAACACCACTGGCTTTTGTCCACTACAGAGACTGCTGTGGCTTCTTTTTGTAAGACATTTTCCACTTTAGAGCCAGGCATCATTTGGATTGCTTCACAGGCTGCACCAGTCTTTGCAACTGGGGACACTAGTAAGAGATTCAAAAGAAAGTGGGTTGTGTATATTAGTCTCTTGGCTAATACACACAATTACAAATATTTAGCTCATTCTTATGCTGTTTTCAAGTTTTGAGGTCACTATTTATTGAACGCTTTAATCCAAAAAGGCTTTTTCCAAGCATGCTGGGAACATTAGAAATCCTAGATGTCCTTGAACTGCAATAGCATCACCCAGCTCCTCTCAGGTTACTTATTATCTCTTCTTTTATGGTATGAGAGAGACCCCTGGAGGCAACGAAGTGCTGGAGGTGGCACATGGAGTAAGCTGGCAATTCTGAAAATTAGGAGAAATAGCAACAAGTTTCTGTGCAGCGATTCTTGTCGGACAGAACCACCAGAGACTGTAGAGAGGCACTTTGTTAGGTTTTTAATGTAGGACACATCAATACCACATCTAGATAGAAGTCCAGTCCTCAGGTCATATTCCAGTTTAGCAGAACTACGTTCAGGTTGTAGTCTTCATGCACTCATCTGAGTGGAGATGCCTGGCAGAGTACTGAGAGGGAAGCATGAAGGGTGTTGTAAAATGATTTTTGCTTTCATTTTGGTCTACATCTGTCTCAGCTGTGGCTGAACCCCAAATGTTTGCAGAGCCTTTAGGAAATGTTGCAGACTGAAATGAAATGTTTGGCTGGAAATAATAGAGGAGACTATGATTGCTTTTTATTTTTTCCTGGTTAGAGGAATTAATAAGACGTTAATAGACATTATTAAGCTAATTAGATTTCCATTACATATAAGGAAAAATGCTGACTGAAAATCTGTAGCCACAGTAATGTAAGTAATCAGACTACATGGTTACACTCTTCTATTCTGACCATAAAAGCTAACAACTATCAAGCATATGAAGTATTTCCTCAAAGCTACTTTCAAATTTGTCATAAGGATGAGTAAATAAATTATTCACGCACACTAGCCTTGTTAAAGCAAAGTATATTAGAAATATTAACCATATATTTGTCAACTCCTTTTCTTTGAAAAGCATTTTTCTATTGCTGCCTTAAAATGGAGAGAACAAAAAAAAAAAAAAAAAGGCAGCCACATTTCTGCTCTGTGCCCTAGAAAGCTCTCCTGGAACAAAAGATCTCTTAGACTAATGCATTTCAATAGAGTTCAATGGAGTATTTCAATGAAAGGTCTATCCCTATTTTTCTTCTCATATGGTGGCTTTCAAATGTTGACAGATGTGAGCTACTGCCATGCTCCAGAACTGTCTGATTGAAATCAAAGTTAAGTGTTTGCTCTCCTTGAGGTGAGCAAAAGTTGACTGACCCCACTAAATAGAAAGCTAAATTCGGAAGCTTTTTTATAAAAAAATGAATACTAATGTCTTAATTTCTAAAGTTGGATGAGTCACTCCAGGCTCAGGCTCTCACAGGGATTAGTCATTGCACCGTGGGTCTCCACTGCTCTCAATAAACACCATATGAGGTTTGGAGCAAGGACACAGTTTGAGCTCACTGTCGTACTCTGGCTCTGCCTGCAGGAAACTGGCTGCAAATGAGCTTGGACTTGAAGCCTCATCCCATTGCCTGGCATAAGCAGAAGGAATATCTTTGTCTCTATCTGTTCATTTATGTATACTCTTGGACCTACTGATTTTTCCAATGATCCGTGGGTTAAAAAGCAGAGTTTAGGCACAACAGTTCTGCCAAACACTGGATAGCCATGGATTGTGATGAACACAATGTGGTTTATAATTCACAACCATGATATCAAAGTACTTCTGGAAAAAAGGGTTCAGACCTTCTGCTGTCTAAACGTTTTTCATATGCATAAGAGACCCTTTCCTTTAAGTTTGCAAATGTTATTTCTTCTACAGACCTAAGGTGCTCTGTTTTTTTCATGACTGTCACTGCATGAACTGACCAAGTGTCTCAGTACACGTTGGATGGAGGCCGGCATTGCAGCTCACCTGGTAAATGCACTGCTAAAAAGTGTAAGCTTGCCTAGCAGACAGTGCCACTGAAGGGATGCTGATGTGCATCTGACTTGTAGCTAAGCCAAGTCTCTTTTGTCCCACCTCTTGGCAACGGGGCAAGAAGGAGAAGCATTATTGCAGCGAGAGGATGTGAAGTGGTGTCAGGTCCCCTCAGGCAAGGACTGATCTTGAAGCTCCTTGCTAACAGCTTTGTGTTGCAGCAGGACCGATGTAATAGAGCTGCCTTGCTGACACTTGAAGTTTATTCAGGCTGAGGCTCAGAGGTGCTTTCATTAATGTGAGTTAGGCTTTGCGTTTTTTCCCTTCTGACAATTAGAGAGGTGACATTTGCTTTTCCAAGGTCACACAAGAAGATAAAGGGATCCTGAGAAGAGAACCCAGGTGTCCTGGCTCTTGTTCCTATACATTAGTCTCAAAATATCTTGTCCTCCTTTGCTCCTACCCATTTATCTCTTTTGCTTCCACGCTGCTTGTGGGGTTTTTTGCTGCACTGTACAGACTGTCAAGCTTTGAAAACACAGCGTTGTACATAATGAATGGTATCAATTTTCTTGCAAGTACTGTGTATTTGTAGTATAACCCTATTAACACTGACAAGCTAGCTTTTATGATTGCTGAATAAATCCTGAAGGCTAGGTCCTAAGTAAAGTTAATATCTGCCACACAGATATTACCCAAGGGAATATACCACTCTTTGAAGTAGTTTTAGTCTTTGCAGGACTGTGAAAGTTTAATACAACCCATAATCTGTTATCAGAAAAAATTCATGGGAAAGCTTCGGATATGAAAGCACACTGAAACTTCCTGTAATTTGCTTCCTAAGATACTGAATTGTTGGTGTCTTTTTAAAATCTGAAATGGAAATGAGACACTGCATAGTCAAGTACTGCATAATGAAATAAGCATGCTCCAAGAAAATAACTTCACTGTAGAATCCTTCAATCCTGAAATATATGTGAAATAATTCTGTTTATAATTTAGTTTGTGTGATATTTAATGAAAATATCATACAGTTTGAGAACGAAGTTCTGTACTGTCGAGGGTGTTTAGTGGAAAAAGTGTAAGAAATTACCCTATATTTGAAGTAAACAGAAATACCATTGCCAAAACAGAGCATAAAGAAAATTGTGAATTATGACCACCAGTGAATCAACTTTGCTTCATAAAGTTCATGTGTTACAGTAGATAATAAATATTGTTGAATGTTCTGAGCCTACATAAAAGTGCTCCATAAAACCACCTTGAATGATTATCTGGCTAGCAGTGGCAAAGTGAAGTTGAATACGTGTGGGTAGCAGAAGTAAACCTCTGTAATTCTGGGGACAGCAGGGGTCAAGATGGATCCCCCCTCCTAATTAGAGTAGCCTCTAGGCTGCTCCATTTTATGTTCAGCTGCCAGTGTTCTCCAGAGCCCACTTGGAAAGGGAGGTTTTCTAGGGCACAGCAAACTATCATTGCGTCTATGAAGGAAATGGGAGTAGCATATGCAGCAGTATTATGTTACCTGGGACTCCCTTATCCTGGGGACATTCTTGGGGGATTACTAGATTTTGGTGGAACTGAAGGATGAGATTCACCATTCCATGTCAACTTAGAGAATTAAAATAGCCAGCTTCATAAGAAAACAAGGAAAGCTAAGCTCAAATGACTTGCAACTCTAGAGGAGATTTTAGACTGTTCTAATACCTGAACAAGGATATAAAATTCAAGCAATATACACTTACCCATTTGGGAGTGAGGCAGGGGATTTTTCAATAAGAAATATCCCTTTGTCTGTACCTATTGATAAGGTATTGAAAGAACTGCATTAGATTGCCCAAGTACTGTATATCGTTATCTGTCAAGATTTTCTGTCTCTCTGGAGTTGTCTCCCAGCTTCATACATGTTTATTTACTCTTTTTTCCACTTCTATATTGGTCCTAACTAACCCCAAGAGTCTTTGGACCCATTACTTGTGCTTCCTTTATCCCAGAACCGTGGTGAGCAAACCGTTGCAGATGGGAGGCCACCAGCTGGATAGCACTGGCTGGATGTCTGCAGCTGGACAAAGCTGGGTAGGTCCAGCAGTTGAGTCCAAGTCCAGGCAGCTTTTCCTGCCCTCCTGCACAGCACAAATCCTAAAACATTTGCTAATTGGTTTTATAGCTTATTCACTTACTGCCTATACCAATCATTTTTCTTGCCGTGCTCCAGGCTGTGTTCCCTGATTTCACATGTCTTGCTGTGTGACCTTGGAAAGGGCATGAACATTGTGAATTTTGAAATTAGATTTGAAATTAACTTTCTTTGTGGGCTTTTTTCCCTCATGCTATAGTCTTGCGAGAGAATCACCTTTAGGCTTTTGCTGAAATAGTTTGGCTTCTAAAGTAATGAGTAATAAAATGTACATTCTAATGTTATTTCTTCATGGCTGCCACAAAATTCTTTGTAAATAGAAGAATAATTTTCTCGTGACCTGTTTAAAGTTGAAAGGATGAAAACCAGCTTGACTGGCACACCACCAGCACAGTTTGATTTTCTTACCCATTTAAAATCCCCATGTTCTACTTGAATACATATTTTCAAGAAAGTTACAGGTGGTTGGAGACCACATGGGTTGAGGGAAAATGCAGGTGGGGGCAATTCCTAGACACTGTTATCTCTTCTCTCCTCTCCTCTGTTGGTTTTTAGATGATTGTTCTCACTTAATCTGAGAGCTTTCTAGACTTGTGTGTGAGCAGTTGGCATCCAACACATTACCAGCCAGGTGAGATTATCCATTGTTTGGGGACATGCAGGTACTGTGTGTTTATGCTAAAGTAGCTACAAGTAGCTGAGGTGAAACCCACTCCAGGAAACAAATTTTGTGTCTGAGGAGGAACTTCTAGATGACTTTAAGAGAAATATTGATGGAATAAGAATATGCTAAGAGGTTGCTTTTTAAAAAAAATTTGGTTTTTCTTCTCAATATAAAACTCTTAGGAAAAGTAGCTAAGCAAAATCCCATCTGGGACATTAGTGAAAACAAATACTTGAAACAGTGACATAATTAGTGTCAGTCAATCTCCAAGTGAAATTTGAAGAGATTGGAGATTACATTGCTCAGATGCTCACAGTGAGGCTGGACAAAGTGTTTTCTGTCTTCAGTGGGTTTGCAAGACTTACACTGTCACCTGGACTGAGATGTGGTTTCCAATCCTTCTCAGCCAATCAGAATATTATCTTCTTTTGCTTAACTTAGTGTCTCAAAAAAAAAAAAAATTGAAATCAGTCCTGTGTGTCCAGAAAAATGAAGCATAGAAAAAATATCAGTTGGTCCTCATTGTTTTATTAATATTATAACTATTAAATTTTTCACTGACAAGATACTGCTTTATATTTTAGGCAGTTAAACCTTTTAATTTTAGAATTGGTAGGGAATTTTATTGTGTTATAAAGCTTTGTCTAGCTGCATATTTGCTGAGAGTTAAGATCCAAGTAGAAAAAGGTCATCAAAACTTAAGTAATTCAAGGCTATCATCTTGTGCTTATAACCCCATAACATCTCAGAAAAGAAACTCATTATTGATTGTGCCTAAGGCTTAGGATAAAGTATGTCTCTGTATAGTTAATTGTACCCCACGGTACTGCATCATTTCTGCTGTGGCAAGCTCAATTTAGTTTTGTGAAAGTATTACCCAGTAAGATTTGCAGATGGGGCTGATAGGCATCCATTAATTAGGTGACCACAGGAAATGTGGAACTGTCCAGTTGGGAAATGGGACTTTGTAATGAATTATGTCTGGATGTGCCAGTATTAATGGCATCTCAACATTGGTTGATATGTACCATGGAAAGTAAATCAAAGAACTGTTTAGATCAGTTCAGCTGAACTTCTGTTTTGCAATGCAGATGGGTTGCGAGTGCCTAGCTCTGGATCAGATCCTAATCTGTTTCAAGTCATTGCAACATTAAGGTCACTGGAAGTCTGAGACTGAGTCTGGGTTATTTATGTCCAGACATGTACCAGAGGTAGAAGGAAGACTAAAAACAGGGTTTGGAAATAGCAAGGGCTTATCAGTCTGTATCTTTCTTATTGCAACAGTAAACTCTTTAACTCGGTACTACCCAGTCCTCTGGATGAGCTGGGCCCCTGTGCTCTTGGAAAGAGGCAGAAGGCACCAAGTTTTGTAGAAGTATCTAAGCTTCCAGTCTGACAGTACTTATTCATCACGGGAATTGTTACCTTTAAGGAACCATTTTAGCAACAAATTCATATTTCATCTGTTCTCCCTGCAAAGTGGCTTGAAATGGAATGCGGTATATTGCACACTGCTTGAATTAAAGCTTCTTTATAAAAATGAATATGGAAAAACAAGGACTACTTTGAGAGAAGGACTTCATTGGTTGTTTTTTAGCATAATTAGAATTATCAAAATAGAATAAATGTCTGTAATAAGCATCTAAATTGTTCTTCGAAATAAGCAATCTGTTGCACCTCTGATTTTATAGAACAGAAAACTGGTAAACTGGAGGTGTTTAACATTTTAGAACACTTCTTTAGAATTTTTTGTTGTCAGTTTTCAAGTGTTTTGTGGAAATGTAAATTACTGTCTCTTGATTTGCTCAAAATAAATTATATAACAATAGACCAACAATAACCAAGAAAAGTGCTGCAATTGTAGCAAATGATTTTTGGTGTTACACCTAGTCTTCTTAAGCAATTTAAATTATTTTTGGACTCTCAGACTAATTAGTGCCATATTAAATTATTTGGAAAAAGTAAACTGAGTAGAATTTGTAGAACTGTATTTTTGCTCAGTGAATGGTTTCCATGGAAAGCCCACACTACTGCAGAAAATTCTTTTGTGTGTGTGGCAGCATGTGAAAAAAAAAAAAGACTATGTGAAAACAAATTGTCAGAATCACAGATTTAAAAAAAAGTCAACTTTGCAAGTTTCAGTTAAAAGCTCACCGTTTCAATTCATCTAGCACACATAGGTGGAAAAACAATCTTTGACCAGAGCCAGATATTATATTATATTTGTCCAGGGCAACGCCTACAGCTCATATATCATTTCACTGAACCAAATGATTCATGGCCCACGTATTATTTTCCAGGATGGCTAAATAATAAGACAGGAACACGAAATAAGGAAGGGAATAAATTGGCAGTGTTTCTGTAGCTACAATTCTTATGGTTTAATTGTTTAATCGAAATGTGATGAGGTTCATACATTCCTAATTGGAGGAAACTATGAGCTGATAAGATAATGTAGCACTTCAGCTGGCTGACTGATTGCTATGTTCAGTCCATGTGTACAAAATTTTAGATTAGCCTATTGATGATCTAGTTGAAATGCCTACCATGTGGAACACTAAATTTGCCCAAGAAAAAAGTAAAAGAAACTTCAAAAGGTCTAATAAAACTCTCACACAGTTATGTACTCATTGACACAGTGCATTTATTTTTTCAGGTGTACTTGCTTTAATGAGGCTGCTGCTGCACATTTAATCTTTACCGTCTTTAACTTTCAAAGCTGTTATTAATTCTTCACTACTTCTGCATTTAAACAAATGTACCCACACTTGAGGGCTACATAGATGTTAGAGATGAGTTTTTCAATGAAGCAAGATGTAAGCAAGTTCTTGCAGATCAAAGAAAAATGATGATTTGTAACCTGTTTGTAACAACTTTGAAATTGGATTTTATTGAAGAAACATATTGCTTATTATTCTAAGTATAGTTGGAAAACGCTTTCTAAGAAAACAGTGAAATAAAATGTGAACATTGCCTAAGTAGCCTCTAAAACAAGTGATAAATTATGATGGGTTGCAGATTATAATGAGGGCAAATACATGTTCACCTTTATCTAGTCATCATCTAGTGACCACCGGGGTCTAAAGCTGATGATGATGTCTCATGAGTTCAGTGACATGTGCCTGAAATCAGTCAAATGTTTGTCAGCACATTGAGGTGTTCCCAAAAGCTGTTACACAACCAGCACCTGTTACTCTTTCCTAGGCCAAAAGTGTGTTCTGCTTCCTGTAGTGCCTTGAGAGCTGATATCAGCCTTCATTCTTCCTGCCATGGTGTTTTTATCTGTGCAGGAACTGCGGGTCCACCTGCTCCACCTGCTCTGGAGTGCAGAACAAGGCAGCTTACCCCTCCTATGCACCATCAATGCAACAATTGCAAGAGGTGCTGTAGGAAAACATAGAAATGAAAACAGTGGAAGACTTTGATAACTGGAAGTTTGTAAATGGAATCTTTAATTTCAGCCACTTTGTTAATTTTAATGCAGCAAAGTGGATTGGAGCAGAGCAGACTCATTGTTATTTAATAGCAACTTGCAACACAAACTGATTTTTCTTCCTGCATTTAAAACCACTTGCACAAGATCTCTATTCTGGGGAAAGGAGTTACCAAAATATATTTAAAATTAAACTTACTGGATCATAGGCATCTTTGAAATGGGAATGCAAATTGATTTCTAGAGAATCCATTTAAATCACAATTAAATTTGATACCTATTGATCAGAGTCTCCCTATGGCAGAAATTCCTGTTGATTTCTGGAGGTTACTTTGGCTGTACTCCCATATCTACCTGGGACCTTCTCCACCATTTCTTTCTAGGGCATAAAATCCAATAGGAAATGCATTTGCTTGGGAAAAAGGTGACAACTGTAAATAAGAACGTGGTTATTGTTCAGGACCTCTACAACTGTAATACTATCCTCTGATACTCAGCTAGAAGTGTAAAATATTTGTTGAATATTTTCAGCAGCAAGGAGTCTGACTAAGAAATTGATTTTGATATTTTTGGTTAAATTTAACAGAATTATCAAATCCATAGTGTAAATTATGCATTTTGTTAACTAACAGGCTTGTGGCACCTTCAGGAAACACATCTACATGAGAGGTGTCTGGTTGTAATGATGCCTCAGGGGACAGAAGGAGACGTTCTAAAATTTCTATGAGAAAACAAAATACTCAGCAGGGACTGGGAGGAATAACATCACTCCAGCACTCACTGGTAGTGGCACACTTTGTGCTAGCCCCTTTTTGGTTACACTTTATGAAATATGACTCAGCATTAAAAATATAATTATATTAACAAAGCCGACCTTTAGCTCTGTTAGAGACCATTTAGAGTTGTAGATCTTCTAACTGAAGTTAAGTAAAATATGTTAAGTGAATAAAGATGCTTATTTTTGAAAAAAGCAGATCAAATGAGAGGTAACCTATTATATTTAAAATATATTATATTATATTATATTATGGGGTTTTTAATAATATAATATATAATATTATGTATTATATTATGGGGTTTTTTGACAAAATGTCAGAAACTAAGTATGTGTTGTGCCCAATGAAACTTCTGAATTCTGGAAATTTAATCACACATGCATTCTTGCAGTCACGTGGTCTCTCCTACAGATCTGTGAAACAGAACAAACCTTAAAGCCATGCACAAGCATGTTTGTCTATGTCTCCAGCAGTATCAAATAATATATTTTACGGTGACTTCTTTCCACAGATTCCCTTCGGTCACATATTCCTTTAGTCTTTGTATATTGGATACTTTAATGTCACTCACTGTAGCTTAGAGCAAATATTTGCAAGCTGCAGAATGAATTCTGCCTCATAACTGAGGGTTTAACTACCAGCTTGGTCTCAGTGTCAAGTTCCATTGCACTGGTGCTGTGCCAGAGCAGTGCTCAGATACAGGTTTTACCAAGTGATGGTTAAAGCACTGGCTGAAACCATGGTAAAATGTGGCCTACACCAAAAATTTGGAGATATGATATGGTTGGTCTCCTTGTGCCATTAACTCAAGGCTCTCATTCTTGTAGTTTAAGTATAATTCTTTCTGCCTTATAGATTTCATGGGATATCCACAAATAGTACTGCACGTGGAACCTGAATGACTCCTTTGGCTGTAGACAGAATTTAGGCTACATAGCATGTACAGAAAGAAACATTAATTGTATAGATATGATTTAATAATACTCAGTGAGGCTTAGATTAAACCCAAGAGGCTTTTTCTGTACTAGACATAATGTAACTACAGCAGGAATAATTTCAGCAAACAGTTTGAAAGCAATTATTTTTATAACTCTGCTTTGTCCCACAGGAAAAAAAGGAATCAATTATGCAGTTCCCATCTGAGTTACTTTTTAGTATTTAGTCAACAGTTGGATATATATCTATGAACAGATGATACATGGGGTTTTTCCACATCTCTAAATATTGTATTTAATTTCTTTCTACAAACTTGAAATTCCAATAGGAAGTTTTGCCCTAGGAAGTAGATGCACATCCAGCGTAGTAGGTGATGGCACAAAGTTTAGGATATTTTTCCCCAGATTTATGGGTTTATATCTTCCAGTTGGGTCATAATGTGCCTTGTGAAATCTTTCAGCTGCCCAAAAGGTCTGTTTCTTACCTTGCCACCAGCACATATTAATCTGGAAGATAACAAATTTTCAATATATTATGCTCTTTGAACCTGCTGACCTGTAGTCATAATACATACACAGAAGGCAAGTGCTGTTTCCCTTTAATGTACTGTCAAAAGCCAGAGGGGGAAATAGTGTATTTTATAGAAAAGCAATAATTCTAGCTGGGCAGATTGTCAGTAGCTTGACTGCATTCTGGGAACACTAAGAAATGGTTCCCTACACAATTTAGTGTTTGGGATGTGTGTTCTTAAGTATTTCTCCAATTAATTGTCAGATATGCAGCTGTATTGCTCATTTAGTTGTGATTACTTACACAAGGATGGTGTAGTTCATTGAGATTCCACTCCTGCTGTCAGACAAAGATCCGTAGTTCTTTTATCAAAGTGCTAATCTTAGAGTGGCACTGTTGCAGAGAAGCACAAAATTAAGGGAGGCATAAACCTATTTGACCCACTGACACACAGCCGATGTCATAGAGAATATTACAAGAGAAATAATAATTATGTTATTAGCAGTGGGAGTAGAGCTTTTGTGGCAGATAGGATCCTACTGTAATCCTTCCTTAATTTTTTATATATATCCAAATAATTTTCAGCGAGAGTTTGGTAAGTTAAAGTAGGAAGCAATTAAACATCTTCTCCTTTCCATTTCAGCTTAGACTGCGATATTTTATTTCTCAAGTGGTACTTTACTATAGAGAAATACGATTGACTCACTATCTCACTAATGTTTTGTACTGGAATTAACCAAACTCTGTTTCCCATTTTCTATATTCACTTGGTAACAGGATGGTAGAAGACCTGAGGGGGGAAGAAAAAGGGTTTAAAGTGAAACAAAACAAAAAAATAAAGGGGGAAAAACACCAACCAAAACCTTCAAACCTCCAGTTCTAACAGCAGTAATCAGTGTATATTTCTTTGTAAATAAATAAATGTATATATACACACACACTCTTTATAAATATTACAGTAATGGTAGTGGAAATTTTCCTGATGCTGCCACTAAGATTACCAGCTTTGTCTAAGAGTAAATCACAGTGAACTTACATTGCTCCTATTAATAGGTCTGGTTGCAATTCTGCGATATGGTCTCCTGAGTTGTGACCTTGCTGCTTCACAATACATTTCCCTGCTGAAGAAACAGAATAACCTGACTGGTTTCATTTGAGCTGGACTCACTAAAATACTGTGTTCTTAAGTATCATGAAGGTACTTGGCATTTCAGTTGGTCAGCAACAAATTCCAGAGTGGAAGGCCTGCTGGAGATGCTTTGGTTCTGTTTGAGTGCTGAATTACAGAATGCTGCAAGAAAACTTCAGTAGAGGCATCTCTGAGTAGTATGTAATTTGGCTTTAAATATCAAATTCATCAAGCTTTCAAAGCCCTAAATAAGACTCCTTTCAAAATTGGGACCTTACTAAATTCGCAGAAGTAAATTTAGGAGCTAAGCTGTAATTGCATCTGAGCAGCCCACGGCCAGAAAAAGATTTTTAAGAAGTGCTTTGTATGAGAAGCCTATTAAAGGGGAGCCTAAGCAGTTTATCTGATTGTGACTAATGCAGAATAAACAAGCGAAGGTGGTGTTGAAAGCGCTGCTGTGCCTGAATGCGGGAGGAAAAGAACCTTATACTGATTCATGTGCAACTATGCATGCTTTGTTATTCACAGCTGGCTGAAAAATATAAGGCATTTGAAATAGACTTGATGCAATTTTCATGCTGCTAGCATAGGATACCTTTTTAGACAGCAGATAGGGGAAAGTTGGAATGCATTTTCAGTCTCTGATGGCATGGCTTCTGCAGGCAGTCAGCAACTGGCTGCTTATTTCTGTAAGCACCTGTGCACAGGTGAAGGGTCAGTAGTTTATAGTCAAGACAGTGCACATATGGATTAGAAGTGATTGTAGAGCTGGAAATAGATCATAATCTAAGGAAATGGAACCAAGAGAGTGTTTGAATGTGTGATCCTTGAGTGGGGAATTGCTGAGTGAGGCTGCGCTGTTGGGGAGGAAGTTGCTTGGTGAGTACAGTTGGAAGGGGTGTGTGAGAACACCTGATTTGTATGTGTGTCATGGGGAGCAGGGCTGGGATCTGCAGCTGCTGCCAGCAATAAATAACGTATAATAAATACTGAGCATCACCTTCCCCATCCCCAGCATCAGCCATGGCTGGCTGTTAGCAGTATTTGGGGCATGCAGGTTTGGGTATCCCCGAAACAATCGATATCTAACCATGGCTCTGTGCTTTTTCCGTTTGCAAAATGCAAGCAAACAAAAGCAACTGGCACTTACCAGATTTTTTTTCAATGGTTCATGCTTTTTAATGTCTTTTCTTATGTTGGAGCTTCCTCCTTGAATTCCTGGTTTTTTCCTGGTATTTTCAGTTCAAACACACCAGCGTTCCCGCTCCTGTATGTGGAGTTAGTTGCTTGGGAGGTGGTGCTTTTCTCTCTCCCAGTTAGCTCTTGCTCTGGTATTGCCATGTAGCTCTATCTTTAATGGTAGCATCTATTATTTTCTTTATCTCACTCCATAAAGAAGCTTAATTGTTTTGTTTCAGGCTTTTTATTTAGCCTGACTGATGAGCATACTAAGTACACTGCAGCCTCAAGGCCTGTGATTGCCCATAGATCAAAGGCACTTATGATTCCACTAACGCTTTCCAGGAGAGCTTCTTCAGTTGGCTGCACTCTGATGCTGCTTAGCAGCAAGATGTGGAGCACACCAGCATGATGAGGGGCTTGGCAGGCCCCCTGTGTCCCCCAAAACAGTGTTTGGGAGGGATTCCACTGCACCAACCAGCCTGGCTTCCAGTGGGTAGTAAAACCCAAAACAATCCCTGTCTTTGGGGGCTCATATTTGGTGGTGCTCCTACAGTAAACAGAGATGGCTGTTGCGTCTCATCATATAACCTGTCAAAATCACGCTAGAAACAACTTTCTGCACTTGTTATAACTGGAAATAAACTGTATTACAGATAAATTATATTGCTTTTTCTGAGGAGTATCGTCCATCACGTATTTTTCATGCACATGATTTCTATGAACCTTTCCATAATACTGCAGATGTAGGAAGGTGGATCTGGGTAACTTTTAATTTGGATTAAAATATCAGGGGCGTGTCCTACAAGGAAAAGAAAAAATGTATCATCTTGCTCCTCAAGATTTTCTGTTGGGACTAAAACAGGTCAGAGATTTCTGCCAAAATTAAAACATGCCTGTGTAGGTATAACTTCAGTGGTGCTATCTAGACGTTGTTTGGGGTTTTAAAAAAACCTAAGCAAATAACAAACAAAAAAACCCACAACCAAATATGGGGAAAAAAAATAAAACAAACCTGCCATTGGAAAGCCCTCTGTGCAGCATTGTTGAAAAGAGGCTGAAAAAAGTAAGGCATAATCTTAGCCTGTAAACTTGTATCTTGGTTTAGAGGTTTCAGTAAGGCTGTTTGTGAAAACTGGTAATTTTTTTTTCTAGAAAATATTGATTTTTAATCTGGCCGGAACTGTTTGGATGTGGTAATGATTTAAAATGGATAATAACGCCAGGAATAAGGGGAAAAAAGCGTGCAAATAGCTCAAATAAGTCAAATGTATCGAAAAACTTCATTCACTTATTTTCCTGCCAGGTACATGAGAAGCATTGATGTGGCAAATCCTTTTTTTCTTTTTTTTTTAAATGGATATATTAAAGCTTTCAGTTGGAAAAATAGAACCTGTAAGGAATTAAACAGAACAGAATGTGACATATACAAAACATATATTATTTCCTATATATTTTCCATATAGGAAATAATAAAAAAATTATAAAACACCAGAGTAATATCCTAATTATCTGGGTAGAAGTAAACCATACCTAGAATTTTAGCTGAGAAATGGGTTACCTAAGAATATTCATGTTAATGTAAACATTTTTCTCTTATTCTTGACTCATGCTTCAGAAGAATCATTCAATGCAATGCAATATCCTCTTTCTGACTAGATATCTTTTTTTTTTCACTAGTAAAAATGTGTGTGGCTGCATTTGAGTTGTAGAATGACAAACCTGCAGTCATTTGAGGACTGTAAGTGCAGTCTTATGTTTCAATCAAAGGTTAGTGCAAATATTCTAAATGGGGTTTCAATAAAGGAAAAGGAGATAATGAGAAGCTGACTCCTTCCTTTCATGGAAAGGTGTATTTTATGCTCCTGATAAAAACCTGAAGACTTATCAGTAGCACATACATCTTGGAAATGTGGAGGGAACCAATCTAAATTTTGCATACACAAAGTTTTACCAGCACTTTTTTTTCTAGATGGATATGCAATATCTATATGTATTTACCTCTGTGTAAGGATGTAGCCCAGGGATGGAAATTCCAGTACTGATATCAGAAATGATACTACAAAAGTTCTTTTTCCTAGTGCAGTATAAATGGCTTAGCTTATTCAAAACAAATCATTAAATCTTTTCTGGACTGCATAGCATGGTTATTTTTATTCTCTTCCTTCCTTTCTGCCATCTGTCTATAAACCTATTGATTGTCCCAGTATTGTCTAGTTTTGCTGCTGATGCAGTGTATCAGTTTCCTTTTTATTACAGGGACTTTTCCCCCCCGATCTTTGGAGGACATTTATGTAAACTGAAACAAAGATTAGTTATAATGGTGATGTAAGCAAGGGGATAAAACTGCATTGATCCAACATTGACTATAATCAAGAGGAATAAATCACACCTTAGAAAAAAGGGATGGGGTCAATAGCTTTGAACCATTTGTTCATTTCATATGATTTTGATATATTATAGTCTGGTTAATTTTTTCCCCTATATTATTATTGTGCTTACCAGAAATGCTCTTGACAAGCTTAAAAGAATTTTGTCAAAGGCCTGTTGAATATTTTAAAGAGATACTTTGAATATTCTATTTTACAGCTTCAAATAGTTAACCTTTTCGATAGATTGTACAGCTCCTATCAGACTGATTAAAAAGATATACTGGATCAAGCTCTTCCTGTCTTAAATTGTCTTATAGTTCTATAGACATGGAATTAAAACAACTAGTTTTTGTGAGGCTTGTTTGCAGATTCCTTTTAAAGTTACTTAGCAAGCTGTGTTCATTGAAGAACATGGCAAATAGGGGTTGATCCTAAAATCAAGGTTCAAGTTAGAAAAGGAGGTAATAAATCATGTCTCTGAACAGAAAAGCTCTGTTTGGTATCTATTCGGTATATGACCATAAAGACTGCGTAGAAATTAAACTGTGTAACTCTAGAAAATTAGTCTGTAAATATTTCTGTTTCTTCTTGAAGCTACGCTTGCTTAAGTGGAAGAGATCTTTCTGAAGGATTTTGTATTTTTTCCATATGCAAATATTGTGTAAAGGCAGTGTACTCATATGATTGATCCTGTTATCTGAAGGATAGAAGTACAGAAAATAACTTTGAAGAAGTGCTAATAAATTACATTTATAAGTGCAGAATACCCTCTCCTGTGTTTTCAAATCACACTTAGCACTTAATAACTTGATTTCTTCTTAAAGACAGAAATCACTGATCTTGTCTCTTCCTAGCACTTTCATGGAACTCAGGCAGAATGCCTCCTTTCTGACAAAGGATGTGTTCTGACCTTAGGGTCTGCTGATTCAGTCTACTGGGCTACACTTTGTGGCAAACTTTCTTCCAAGGCATGGTGTTCTGGAGGCCAATGTCCTAGTGGTGGAGCCAATCCCGTGTCACAGTGAAGCAAAAAAGTGTAAACGGGAAAAAAATTTGAAAAATTGGTATGGGGTGGGTAGTAAAAGTCAGTAGTGCCTAAGCTTCTTGTTGGAAGTCAGAAAGTTATTTTAGACTACAATTATCTTGTATATCTCATAATAATTCTCTTAGTATTTGCTACTAGATCCCTCTTGACACTGTTCTGAAATAGAACCCTCTGGTGCTGTATTGTCATGTGCATCTCTCTTCAGTAGTTTGATTCAAGCTCCATGATTTGCTGCTTTCTGAGTTCATGTAACCGTAACTAGGAAGGAAAAGACTTTAGCAATCACCAGGACTAATAAAGCTCTTGCAGAACTTCTGAAAGTTCTCACTGTTCTTTCCCGGAAACATGAATTTCTCAAAATCAAGTCTATGCTGCAGGAATTATGTATTGGTTTTGGTAGGGATAGGGTTCTAAATCCTTCATCTCAACAGATTAGCTGATGGATAGAAATGAGCCTGCATCCCACACACCCATGCAGTCTGCCTCAGGATCTTTTCTTCTTTCATGCATGAGCTCTACTTGAAATGGGCCTGAGCTCATCCTGGTGATATCTGAGTAGTCTTTGTGAGACTGGAGGAGAGTTTCACATCCAGGTTTCTCCTTGTTATGATCATTAGACACTTGCTGTTTTGGTAACAAGTTGCTGAACAGCCATCCTTCACTGACTGTGGGGAAGACAAAGCTTGCATTTTACCTTCCTCACTTAAAGTAATTGGATTCACCAAACAAAAACGTGACCATTAATCCTGAGTGAATGTATATTCACAGATTGTCATGAAGGGACCTGTCTGAAAAATATTAAATATTAGTTCTTCTCAAAATGGATAGGAAGAATTTTGACAAAATGTGCCTAAATTCCATTTTTTTGGAGGACTCAACAGCTTAATCTAAAACAAAGTTTTCCATGTTTTTGAATTATGAAATGGAATCATTTGGTCCCATAACATGTTTCCTAGCTAGGAGTTTAATTAGATGACTGGAATTACCATTCAGACTGGGATTTTCCAGGGGAACCAGACGAAGTTTAAACAGATGCTCAAAAACTCTTTCAGACACTCAGGGTTCGCAGGCTGCCTCAGGCTCGTGCCCCATGCTCTGAATTGCCCCTTGATCCAGGGACGTGTTGGGTCTACAGAGGGTACCCGAGGGTGTTACATGTACTTCTAGGTGTAAATGTTGCTTCATAGCTTTAAAAAAATTCCCCCTCCAAACAAAAACTGCTATTCTGACTTCAATAATGAAAGAAATAATGTGGAGTTTGGGGTTAACTTTGCTTTCACCTTTCTCAAACTTGTTTTTTCTAAACAAACAAAGTTAAAGAGGACTGTTTCAGAGAGATATTTCTAAAATTGCAGTTTTCTTGCAAAGAGCGTTGATGTGCAAGTACCTTTAGAGAAAGTTCCTTTTTTTCCTTTATTTTATTCTTAATTTATTTTAAGAGCGAGAAATCAGGCCCTTTTGAAAGATGGCTGTTTGGAGTATTCTGTAGTCTAATTTTGTTTCTTTCCCTGTCATAATAACAATCTCATTTTTAGAGATACCCACCTCCTCCTCTAGCCAGCTGGCATAAGCACAAATGTTCTGTGAAAAGCTCAGACACCTCACAGCGGTTCTCTTGATGGATGCTTTGCTCTCTCGTTGGGAGGGAGGGAACATCAACTTTGGTCTTCTTACCTGACTTGTCCTTGATAATGAGTTCTCAGAAGGAGCAGGACTTTGTTCCTCAACTAAGGAAAAGAATAAGGTGGCTTTCTTATGATGACCGAATAACTCTGTATTTTCTGTTTCTTCAACCTCTGGAAAGAAAAAAAGCAGCAGCTGCTGTTGCCTTCGTGTGCAGGAGTGTAAGGAGGGTTTGTGGAGTGGCTCTAAGGCCTGTCACCCTCTGCTTTGGTGACTGTGTAAAAGACAGGGAAGCCCTGGCACCAAGCAAGGGAACTCTCTGGATTGCATCCTGGGCCACACGGAGAGAGGAAACCTCACTGCTTCCAGATTTGAGGCAGCTGTGGGGGTAAGAGGACAAAATAACTCAAGGAACTGATGGGGGATGCAAGGGAGGGAGAAAAAGGTATAGAAGGATACACTGGCAGAATAGATGAGAGACTGGAGGAGAATTAAGAATAAACTGGTTAATAGCGAATAAACTGGAAGTTAATAGTGAAAATAGAGAAGTTCATAGCAAAAATATAAGCTTACAGAAAATATAAGCTTACAGAAAAACAGGATTAGGTTCATTTTGTCCTTGTACTTTTCCTTCAGAAAAGGGATTTAAACAAGAAAAAAGATGTAAGGGATAGACAAGAAGAAACAAAAGGAGGAAAGGCATCTTAGATTAAATGCATAATAAAATAATTAATGTAGAAAGTGTGAAAAAAGGTGACCATAAGAAATATTTCCTTTTTCAATTTAAAAAGGATATGTGTAGGGATAAAATTTTACATGGTATGCAAAAGTCAATAAAGAAAGCTTTGAGTATTGTCTGTTTCTCTTTACAGGTGTTATTTCATTTTTTGACTATTTTTCCAACTTATATACCCTGCCTTCAATTTTTGGAGAGCTATTTTCCAAAATGCAGGAAATATTAAAATGTACCTGATTAGCCAATTCTGGGCCTGCCTTTGTGTTTAATATTTGGGATAGCAACAAACTGATTTCCTTTTGTTAGCACCCAGACTGGCCACTAATATTGTGAATATATTTTACAGCATTTGATTCACTAAAATTATGACATGCTCTGTCTTTACAAGGTCCCATCTCAGTTCATATTGGGTCCTCAATAAGGGTTTTGAACACACATTGTGAAATCACCTGCTGCATTCAGTGGATGAAAGCTCATTGGAAAGTTGGCTCTGTATATTTGTAGTCCACACAGATCCAATGTAGGCTATTATCTACAGCTCTGGGAATTACCTGAAATCTGGGCTATAGTAAATTCCTGCCACATGTTCAATTGCCAGTCTGGTACTGTTCTCCTTAGGACTTGCAGTATTAAATTATTTCATTCTTCTCTTCCAAAAAAAGGTTTATAAGTTAATAAGTTATAAATAATAAGGCAAAGCTGCCTGCTGTAGCAAGAATCTACCTAAAACCTAAAAATGTAGGTATGTGTAAAACTGGAATACATCCAAATTCTTTTTCAAATGAAGATGTTAATGAGATTGACTTTACATGCTTAATTTTAATATGTGTTTTTGTTTGTTTTGTAACTTACCATGGGACACTGATATTTGCACCTATGAATTTTTCATAATAATCCATGCAAACTTCTCCTAACTATTTGAGATCAGTAAGAAGATATTAGAGAGGCTATATCTAAAATTTTCATTGACTGTAAAAAGACTTTTAAAAAGGTAGGAAACCAGTTCATTTCAGTCATTTAAGCAAGTTTTTTTTCTTGAATGCTATTTAGCAAAATATAAAATGTTGCTCAGTAAAGATCACTTCAATGACTATGGAGACCTGAATCCCCTGGCTCGAGTTTAAATAACTACTCATAGTCCCCAGCCAGCTAAAAGCTAAGAATTTGTTACAGGGAGAAGCAGGAAATACAAAATGCTAGTAAATAACATTGCAAACACCTTTGCATGATCACACTTCAGTGGTTTTGAGTTGGTAAACAGCACAATGATATCAAATTGGACTACTTAATCATTAAATAAAGAGTTGTGACCTATACAAGGTAACGCTAATTAAAGTCCAGTGTCTGTGCATTGCAATTTATTGCATCCATTGCAAGCTTTTTGCTTTCAAAACTAATTAGAGTGATACAAAGAGAACATGTTTTAATATTGGGGACCTCATAGCCATAAATTCGTGTTACCTAATGCCTGTTTCATCCTCGTGTCTTGTCTAATTTATCCTCAGAAAGTATGTTTGCTTAGGCTTGCTCCTAAGCCTTCGCAATGACTTTACCCTCCCTTACCTGCTGCATACTTCAGTTGTGCTCTTCTCAGAATATTCTCTTTATATATGTTTTGCTTCTTCAGGGTTTTCTGGGGGGATTTTTTTGTTGTTTTGTTTGTTTGTTTTTGTTTTGGTTTTTTGTTTGTGCTTCCGTTTGGCTTGTGGAATTTTTTTTGTAATGTGGACATATTAATAAAATATTTCTTGGCTTACCATAAACCATTTGAGGTCACATGTTCTCGTCAAAGAAGTAATAGCATCTGATCTTGCTCATCACGTGTTTGCTTTGGAGTTTGAAATCTGGATAAAAAGACATTTTATCATCAAGTAACCTTATAGATTATTTCAGTAATGATGTATTTTCAGAAATATTGATGTGCTGATGTGTGGCAAACCTTTAGTAATGGATATGATAATATCTAAGTTCTTTAAGGGAAAGGCTTAACAATAAAATGAAAAATACTATATAAGGTGTGGTGTGCGTGGCCAGTGAGTGCAGTTTGCAAATGCATGTGCAAGGCTTAAGGATAAACCAGCATATTTTGGCATTTAGTTTAGAGAAAGGAGAAGAAGAAAAGAAAGGATTTCTTTTCCCTGAAAAGAAATCTCTGATATCTGTTGTTCATTTTGATTTTATGAAGCCAAATACATTGTGAATGCGATCATCAGCTGTTAGTATTTGCTTCTTTAAAATAATTTCTAGAAGTTGCTAACAAATTACTGCCTTATTTATTTTATTTGGTGTATGTGTGGTACTTTCCTTTAAGCTTCCTTTTACATACTTCCCTCACAGCCACCACCAGAGGCAGACTTTCCTGGAGGCTTGCAGTTCTTTTTTGAATTCTCTTAATCCTTGAGGGTGCTAGAAATGAGGCTTTCTTCCTTTTAGTGTATAGCATGTGTATGCTATGACAGTAACTTAAATTTAAGTCATTATTTCTTCCCAAACATGAGATGTTTAAGCCCAGGTTCGTTTCTAAGCATGATTGAAGGCAGGTTTTTTGCAAGTGCTTGACATTTCAGCAAAATCATCCAGGAAATCACTGGAACAGGTAATGCTAGTCCACGTAATGGCTCCCACCCCAAAACCCCAAGAAAGATGCTTTGATATCTAGCTCCAGGCTTCCAGATGCAGGCAGTGTCCACTTGCAATTGAACCTGGAGATAAATAAAACCAGTGTAGTGGCATGGCTTGCTTCCAAGCACTGTGAGCTCTGCAATGTCAAAGGAGTTTCACTTAGTATGCTTTGGGAGCAAATTAATTTTCCGTTTCTCTTTCTTTGTGACAGCTGGTTTAAAAATCTGTTTTCCTATTTCCTTTTTTTGTTTTCTGGTTCCTTAAAATGATAATTTATATTTTCTGGAAATCCCACTCTATTGTTTTTTCCTGCCAGAAAAAGTGTGCTAATGGCAAGCACTAAGATTTGGCTTAGAGTTGAATTTCCAGTGCTTATTTCTTGAGGTTTTTTGTAAAAGAGTCTTAAAGTATGAAGTTATAAGATAATATCAAATTATTTCTGGTGCAGTTGTTTTTATTAACACAATTCCATTTTCTGACTTTCTCTCATCCCATTTTTAATATATTAGCTTGAAATCATATTTGTTTCTGTCACACAACACTGAAATATCATTACAATTTCAAGTCTTGTCCAGTTTTGCATGCTGGTCTTTCCTTGTTTTTTCTTAAATAAAGTGAACAATGTAGTGTACTGGAGAGAGATTAAAATGAAAGATTTGCTGCTTTTTGGAATTTTGTTGTCATAGAACAAGACTCTTACCTACTCCTTAATCATGAGGAGATGCTGTTTATTCAGATTTGGATGTAAGTCCACATAAAATTCTCATATTAATAAAATCAAAGTTGTTTAATTATTCCAGCACAAAGTAATTTCTGATCCAAGTGAAATGATCCTCAAAAAGCAGAACTTAGTTTTGAGTTCTGAAACTTGGGAGAAGCAGAGCAGAGTGTAAAAGTGCTAATTTTTTAATTCCTATTGATTTAGTGTTTGGGGTTGGCTTTCTTCAAATTTTTGATTTGTTGTATTCTTCAGTAGTATTTGAAATTTCTGAAAATTCTTAGATTTCGGAGTCAGTTTGACATTTTTGAGAATCTTGGTATAACATTGGAAGGACCTCCTGGTTATTTGATTGAATTTTCCTGTTGTTAATAAGCTGTGCCATATTATCCATTTTATAAACCAATGATTATGTAGGCATCTTTAGTTTTGTAGCCAAGCCTGGGTTAACTTCAATTACTAATAACTCCTCCTGTAAGGTGTCCTCACTCCATTCCATTTTTCCTCTCCTCTGCTTCCAGGAAAAGAAAAAGCTGGTCACCAGACCTAATCCTTTCTTTTGTTTGTGATGAATTATCATCCTAAATGGATGGGAGCTTTGTTTTTTTCTGAACTAGTCTAGGATGTCAAACCTAGTCATTGATACAGAGCTGTGGAGGAAATGAGGATAGAAGGAGCGGATTATGATAAGATTGCAAAAAGCTATCTAAATCTCTTCCAAGCCTCAATGAATAAAGCAAGTGTGAAAGATAACTCTGAGAACACTAAATATGCTGAACACTAGAAAATTTTGACAAACATTATTCAAATTTGTATTTCAAGTTTCCTGTTAAGGGAGAAATGACAGAGGATGCTGTCCTGTTGAGAAGCATGAAGAATACTGAAGTCTCATTCTTGTTTCTCTAAATTTTACTATACCTCTGAAAGGAGGAAGTATAAAATACCAACAACCAAATGAATATCGAACTTTGCTAGCAAGGTAGGTTTGATGTTTTCCACTAACAGACACCTTGTTTGACTGGCAAATATCTTGTCTCCAATTTCTTTTCTAATGCGTTGGTTTCTTGCTGTCAAAAAGTGCTGCTGCACTGTTGGTGTTTCAGCATCGATCTCGTGCCATCCCAGGGCTGGTGCCCTTGGCTGTCAGGCCCGCAGTCCCAGCTGGCAGACTTATCTGTCTTCAGCAGGCTTAGACAGAAACACGTCTCATTCACGTGATGCTCCAGCCTTAGGCTGCACCAGCCCCGGGAAACTTGAGTGCATTCGCTTCAAAGAAACTGTCTGCAACCTCTTCTGACAGCATATTTAACAAAGTACCCTCCATCTATTCCTCAAGCTGTTTTCTCTGTCTCTTTAATATTTACTCTTTGTATTGAATGAGTACTTTGCCACTTGTGTCTGGCAGTTCTGTAATAGATAGCGTTAGACCATTCCTTTTATAAGTTTACCTCAGTTATGCGCTAATACATTTCCAGTGCAAAATGGTCCTATACTTGGAGCAGAAGGAATACATAAATGACAGGACAAGACAGTGCTTGTTAGAGACTGTCCTTAAATCCTCACTCTATCCTGACACGAACAGTTTTCTTCAAAACAGCTAACATGCTGCATGGCTTTGTTTGGTGGAGAGGATAAGAAATAATGTGGCTATATCATCTGAGAAGCTCTTGTCATCAGCTTATTTAGGCCTCTCTCTTCTATTATTGCAATCTTATATTAAAACAAACATAACTTCAAAGCATAGTTATCTTCATGACTCCCTGCACATGTAGCCATGCTCATTTTATGTCTATATACACACACTTATAACTGCACATATATAACCTCGAATGAACACTTTATTTTTTGGGAAATAGTGTCCCACTGAGCAGCCTTAGTTTGCCTGTAAAATATTAGGCTGTAAATTGTGTTTATTCTCCCTGGGTTAAGCTGTGTCATTCTTCAAATAGCCTGGTGCTACATATTATAGCATTTAGTGCCTCTGTAAGCTACTTTTTATCAGAGATTGCAGCTTATAAATTGCATATTTTTAATAGCAACATAGTCTGCCTTCTATTTTATGTCACTTCAATTCATACATACCTCAACAATAGCATGTCCCACCCAGGCCAGGATAACTAAATACAGCTGCAAAACTTGAAGTTAATACTGACAGAAAAGTTGATATTTAGGTACTGACAAGGTTTCTTTCTTTTCTGATGCACTGGAGAAATGAGATCTTCACTTCCCTGTGAGAGTGCTACTGCTTTTATTGCTCTAAGTAGGGCAGGCAGGGATACAGGAAGTATGACTGTAAAGGCATCATGAGGCCATGATGCCTTGAAATTCCCAATTTTAGCTGCCTCTGTTTTGACAGCATAGAAATGTTTGTACAAACATGAATGGCTGTAATGTGCTGTCCATTTCTGCTGCGAATACTCTGACTGAGGAAAGCAAAGAAAAGAGTATCCTTCCAAGGGTAATATATTCGAATCTTAAGCCAGCCAAGAACCAAACACAGGCCTCCCTACAAAACTTTTCACCAGAAAACACAGTGAAGTTTGAGTGCACAGTCATGTATTCCTATGAATACACATCCGCGCTCCCGCCTTTTTTTCTCCATTGTGCTTGGAAGAGGCCACCAGAACACAAAGGTGTTTCTTACCAAACACGTGGAGAGAGACTTCCAGAGCTGACAGCTGCAATATTTTGGAAGCTGTTCCTTTGTTACCATACCAGTGGAGTTACCTGATACTGCACTGGATTTTCTCATGTCTCTACCAACAGCACAGCCACAAAAAGGAGCCAAGGAGCCTTTTTCAACTTCAAGCCTGTTCAGCATATTTTTGTGGACAAGAAGGAATGATCCCTCTTTCTTGGCTTTTTGTTGCTGTTGAGGTTTCTTCGAAAAATAGAGAGACTCTAAGCGTTTGGCTTCTCTAAAATGTTTCCCATTATCCATAAAATTTCAATTCATAGTGGACATGAAGGTCTAAGAGACCATATAAGTGTTTGCAAATGTGTCATTTAACCACTGCTATAATTTTTCTTTAAGAAATATACTTTTATGGCTAAAAACTTGCAAATCCACTCAAAAAGATAGGTATTATAGAGCATGTACAAAGTGTAACTATTTTGGAAAACTTTAACTCTTGGAGAACAATACACAGTGAGTGTATCCAGGATAAACTGAGTTGAATGATTATGATGATGAAAGTTTGTAGAGGTTTTTTTGTTTTGTCTTGTTTTTTGGGGTTTGTTTTGTTTGTTTTGTTATTTTTCTTTGTTAGTGGTGGATTTTTGTTTTTGTTATTTGGAACACAGTGGATTAACAGGGGATAAGTTTTGTCAGGGATGCATCTGCAAACTTTTCTATTTAAAAAAGTCTATATTTTTCTATATTTTTCAGGTTCTGCTCAGGCTTTGCAGCTAGTATGCAGCACCTCAGGACAGAATATGACTTTCTGAACAACTGCAAGGCTTAGATGGTTTCAGTCATGCTGGGCTTGATCTGAGGGCAGGAAGCTTTGTTGCTGTTCCGTTGTCAGTGCTAGGTAGCAAGTCAAAAGGAGGATGTATCTGCCAGATTTGAATGCAGAGGGAGTACAGAAATTGCACAGGGGCTGATGGTGTTGGCTAAGTTAAAATGTGTGGTGTTCCAGAAGGTGTCAAAGGAATCGAACTGTGGGATGGGGAGAAGCTAGAAACCTGCTAAGATGGAAGGAAAAAAAGATACACATGGTGGGGGAGGGGAATAAGTCCAATTTAGCTTTTGGAATACTAATTCAGAACCAGCACCAGTGTTTTAGCAGCACTGGAAGAGGCTGTTTTGGCCTGAAGATGTTTATGAGCCGTAGATGTAGTGTTGGAAGAGCTGTATATATGGAGGTTTATCACTGCAAAGGGAAGCTTAGCTGCTGTATGTCTATGATGCGTTTTATGTGAAAGTGTACATATCCTTGGGAGGTTCACCGTATGGGAAGGGGATGCTTAATTACTTATTCTACAGAATGTCATTAATGAGGGGTGTGGCTTTAATATCTAAAAACTCAAGGTTTTTCATACATAGCAATTAAGCCATTTTCCTACCGATGTCTGTCCTTTATTCTTCAGCTTCTGTGAATAATCTTGTTTTCTCCAGTGCTTGTCTGGAGCTATCTGTGTGCTGGATGGTTTGCCATTTCCAGAGTGTAGATTAGTCAGTCACTAGCTGCAAGCCAGAGATGAGCCTACCTGTTTTCCCATCTGTGGGAACACTAATTAGAGTTTTCTTTCTCTTTTAGGCACAGGTTTTTTTCCTGAAACTTGCAGGAACTTAATTATCTCTGAGAATTTTTCTGTCCCCTACCCTGTGTCAATTGGATAAAATTAAACAGCAGAGTTTCTCAGTTATTAAAGGAAAAACAGTGAAACAGGCAGTGCAGTCACATAAGTTTCATTGCTCTGGGAATCAGTACTAAAAAGGTTGTTTATATTATGGCAGCACTTCATTGACAGAGCTACACTGGTGCAAAGACATCCATTCTGGTCACAGGAGTTTTTTTCCTTCTGTCAAGTATGCATTTTCATAATACAATGGAATAAAGATCAGATTCTTCCCGTAATCAACAGCAGTGATACAACTGCATACACTGGCAAGAAGATAGATGGGATGGAGCCGAGATGCTGCTCAGGTGTTCATTCTCTCTGACTTCACTGGGTTATTTTTAAAATATCCTTTCACTTAAAGTTACATAAAGAAGATGGGTTTGAATGGCTTCCTCTTTTACTTAACCTTCATAAAGGTACTTAGCAGTGAGGTTTGCCTGAATGTCTGTTCTGTGCTGTTCTGAAAATGAGCTGTTACAATGTTAACTAGACCTTCATTCGTCCTTTTTCATATGTTAACATCTGTAATGTTCTGATTTTGTGACTACAATATTGTTCTCTGGGGAGTAATTTGCCTCAGTTAGACCATCTGAAAACAGTTACTTCATGTTCATTATCCCTCAGTAATTCAGCTATTCCTTCAGTAATTAATACTATTTTAATTAAATTTTTAGTATATCTCCCTGTATGTACTTAGGCATAACCTAAAGGTATCCCAAAATTTTTATGTTCCCTGGTTTTTATTGCTACTTTCTCCACAAATGTCCCCGATTATTAAAATAGTGGAATAATGAAATGGAAGCTGCACAACTGAAGGGCTCATTATTGTTTATTGCACAGAGTGGAGTGTGTGCGTAGGACCACTCAGGCCACATATTTATCTTTCCAAGTAAATCTCTAAACTGCAGTTAATATCAAATTCTGTACATCTGCTGGTATGGGGTTTGGTTGTTGGTGTTGGGGTTTTTGCTTCTTTTTTTTTTTAACTCTGCTGGCACTTTGTGTTTTAAAAGTTTGTACAAACACCCAGGAAAACCTTAGAGCAAGGAGTGTGCAGTGCAATAAAATAAACCTTTTTTCTCAATATGAAGTTGAAGCCACTCTTTCAGGTTGCAGCTAAACAAGCCCTTAAGTATTTAAATATTTAAATTAAGTATATAGCTAGGGCTAGGCCTTTGCTTTGCATGTCTAAATGGATAAGAAAAGAGTTTGATTTTGTTTCTGATGATAAAACTTACAAAAATGCACTATTTCTGACAGCCTCAACATTCTGCTATATGAAATTCACTTAATTTGAAACATCAATAAACTATCATTTCTCCCCTACATAAAGACACGTTCTCTCTTATGAGGCTACAGATAGGCAGGTTTTCTCAACAGTAGTGCTGCTTCTGGTGTAAGAAAGATGTTGAGCATGTTTTCTTTATTCTGGTAGGGAAACTGCACTTAATAGAAGAGAAGAAAAAAACCATTTCACAGTTATTACAAAATCTTGTCTGTTGCTGCTGTTGCAGGACAATATCAGAAAGCACTTGGACTGTTGCTACATCATTAAGGTTCAGAAATTAATTCTGCTCTACAAACCATTCCCGTGGTTTAGATGGAAATAGCAAAGTTCTGCATTAGGGAAAAACTTCCAAAAGTTTTTGTTGGTGGTTTTTGTGGTTTTTTTAACTTTTCCTCCACTCTAAAAGTCTCACAATGTCAAGCTTGAATCTGAAATTCAAGATGGGGTCTTCCTGGCACGTATTTCATCAACAATGAACTTTCTGTAATCAGCATTCGAAAGTAAAAGCATGAAGACACACAGCAGTTTTAAATACATTGTCTTTGGGGAAAACAAAAGACAACTGATGGTTGAAGGTTTGAACCAGCTGCCTTCTGGAGTCCAGGGAGCTATAGGATTTGCTGATGCTTCTGTACTTTGATGGTTTTGTACAAGACTGTACAAGACTGTAAATACTTGTATCTGATAGAGATGCTATCCTCTCATTTCCTTAGCTCCTAAAGGAAAAATGACATCCTGGGATGTGTCCTTTGTCCTCTGCTTCCCTCTGGCTTGGCATCTGTGGCAAGACTTCTCACCTCTTCTAACCATCTAAAACTCAAATGTTTGCTCATAAAACATAGACTCTACAGAAGAAGAGCAGCTAAAGGCACAGGGCTGGGTGGTTTCAGCACAGGAGGAGCTGAGGGCATGGCTGAGCTGCCTGTCCTTGACTCTAAAGCACCACATCACCAACCTCTTTCTCTAGCAGCTGATGCTTTGCCAAAAATTCACCCAAGCACAGCTTGTCTGGATATGTCCTCCATTCATCCCTTTCCCAAAACAAGGAACACCTGCAGCAGCCTTGGGCTGTTCCTGGTGCTGAGAGGCTGGCTGAGGCCCTGGCAGGGCACTGAGAGCACCGAGCTCTGCCCAGGCCTGGCAAGGCTCTCGGGCAGGGCACCTGTGCCTTGCCAAAGGACTCCAGGCAATCGTGTGCCAGGGTCTCTCCTTGCACTGCTGTTCCCTCAGCTGGAGCTCCAGCCTGGTCCTCTCCTGCTCCCTGTTCCCTCAGCTGGAGCTCCGGCCTGGTCCATCTCCGGCTCCCTGTTCCCTCAGCTGGAGCTCCGGCCTGGTCCATCTCCGGCTCCCTGTTCCCTCAGCTGGAGCTCCGGCCTGGTCCATCTCCGGCTCCCTGTTCCCTCAGCTGGAGCTCCGGCCTGGTCCATCTCCGGCTCCCTGTTCCCTNTCAGCTGGAGCTCCAGCCTGGTCCTCTCCTGCTCCCTGTTCCCTCAGCTGGAGCTCCAGCCTGGTGCATCTCCTGCTCCCTGTTCCCTCAGCTGGAGCTCCAGCCTGGTCCTCTCCTGCTCCCTGTTCCCTCAGCTGGAGCTCCAGCCTGGTCCATCTCCTGCTCCCACCCAGAAGGGTCAGTCCTGTTCTTAGTCCTTTCCTTCTCTCCCTTCAGTCTCATGATGTGCTGCCACAAGGGGTGAGCGTGGGGTCCTTTGCAAGGAGAGCAAAGAGTTATCATTTGTAGCTTACACCTATCAGGTTGTCATATTTGATCAGAAAAAGATTGGTTTAGACCAGGAGAAGAGTCATGGGAATGGGGAACAGTTAAGGGAGGCTATCCATGATAGAAAAAACTGTGGGAAAAGAAGGGTCTTGAGGAGGAAGAACCAGTTGGAGAGAAATAAATCTGCCAGCAGGTACTCTAAAACTCTTCTGAGTTATATCCCACCCCGAGTTCTTGAAACAGCACTGCCTTCCACAAATTCCTTTAACTCATTTCTTTGCTTAAGAATCAATCTGAACACAGACCTTGGTCTCATCTCCAATTCAAAGCTTACACCTACAGGGCAGAAAGTTTTGATATGACTTTGCTAATCCATGTTGTAGTACCCTGTGATACACCATGCCCAAGTGGCAGTCACTGCTGGAAATGTCAGTCTTAATCTTTTAGTCATTGATCCAAGTGAAATAAAGAGTGATTTTACTACGCTGGCAAGAAAGAAAAGATTGTGTTACCCCAGATATAGCAGTTTTAAGAATTACAACGCAGAATTTTTTTCTGGTTTAAGCCTTCCTGGATAGTGCCAGACAGGTGAGGATTAGGAGTGTCAAGATATAAGGCTGTACTGGTGAGTTGTCTTGGTGAGAAACAAGTAGGAAGTACAAGGCTGGCCATTCTCCCTGCCAGGCTATCCAAGGTCCCTGCCTTGCCTCCACAGGATGCTTTGCAAGCATGAACAGATACGAATGCAGTTTGCAACTTCTGACAGTCGTACCTTGTCTGGTTGCACCCTGTTTCCTGTGTTGGATGTAGCTCCCTAACAGTTTCTTTTGAATCCAGTTCGTCTCCTGCTCCTGACTTGGTTTGATGCTACTGTTTCTCCAGATACCATATCACTTGAACAGTCAATGCTATGTTGCATTTCTTTTTACTCTTCCTTCTCCTCAGCCAAGAGAAGAAACATGTGTGTTGAAGGGGAAGTCTGCAGTGGGAGATGACCTTGAGACTCATTGTTTTTCCAACAGCAGAGCAGATATTTGTTATGTGCTTCTGAAGGATGTGAACTGTAGGCGATGAACAGGCAAGTGTCCCACTTACAGCTATTGCGAGCAGTGCAAGCTCATGTTCCTGTAGAAGTGAAAACATCAAGATAACCTGAAGAGATCTCTTTCAGAATTTCCCTCTTTTCAAAATTTCAGAGCTGCCTTTTAGCCCACTCTGTTTATTGCTTAAAATGCCTTGACTCATATTTGTGAGGGATGCTTTGTGCTTGGTGTGAACAACCAACCAGCCCTCTAGCTGATTTTGCACAGCTGCCAGTGCAAGGAGGAAAAGATTCCTTCCTGATCTTGTCAGAAATCCTATTTTGAAACCTCTTCCTTTTTCTTATTAGAAATAAGGTGGAGTCACCATCCCTGGAGGTATTTAAGGAAAGACTGGACATGGCACTTGGTGCCACAGGCTAGGTGACATGGTGGCGTCTGGTCAAACTTTGTACTTGATGATCTCAGAGGTCTTTTCCAACCTTATCGATTCTGTGATATCATAGTCCCAAGTGTTTTCAGAGTGACCCATCTTTTAGAAATCAGTAACAGATTTTGAAACCCCCCTGAAGATTCTCCCCAGGTAAAGGAAGTCCTGCAGTTCCCATCAGTTTGTCTCTTTGCATAGATTTCAGTCTTTCGTAGATTTTGCTTAATTGTTTCCTCATTTATTTTGTGAGAGAGCTGCTTCCCTCCAAGCACTTGAACAGTGCCTGTTTGGCTCTTTCGCTGAGCTCAGTGTAACACTGAAGCTCTCGTTCATGCAGTGACAAAGCAGTCTGCGTGTAACCACGAAGGAAGGAATGTGGGCAGTGATACTGATATGATGCACTTCTTGTTGACATTAATTCCCTGGATACTCTTTGAAATAGTTTCTCTTCTATGAAAGCAACACTGTTGTTTTCATTGACAAACATCTTGATGTGTCTTGCTCTGAGGGAACTTTTAGTAGGTATACATTATGTACACATGTACATGCCTATGCATAGAAATATAGTTACTGAATTTATGGCATGAGCTATTACACCTTTCCTTTTTAAGTGCTCACAAACAAGACTGTGAAAATTTAAAAGCAGCTACAGAGAAGCTGTTGCTTGACTAATATAGAATTACTCAATCTATGTCTAACCATCTTGATCCATACTAACAGGACCAAGATGAAAGGTTAGTTTCTGCTCTTCTTGTTAATAGCCTTGCAAATGCCTTTTTTAAATTCTGTCATGCTGTATTACATGGCTCTTATCATTTGCAGATCTTTTTTGAAAGCAGCCCCAGGTTACATGCATATTGGATTACCGTGCATCAAAGAGATTAAAATAGGTGTGCTATAAAGATAAGGACTTTTTTGTATTCTACTCGCAAAAAAAATTGTATTAAAACGACCCTTTAGAGAAAACAAAAAAGGGCTCAGAGGAACCAAACTGAAAGAAGCAGCTCATAGAAAACTGCACAACGGCTGACAGATTCCTGACAATATTCACTGGTACTTTGCTTCTGGCTTTAATGTGTGTTTTATATCCTCGTGAAGAAGCATAAAGTTGGGCATTAACATGTGAGAACAGAAACTGCTTACACCTTATTGACTCATTTTATAGTCTTTTGGAATGATAAAGAAAATCAGTTACTTTCAGATGGTAATTTTCTTAGGCACTCCTCACTGACAGAACCAACAAGAATTTACAGGTAACAAAATGTAAAGTAGCAACATGTGAAATTATTTAGGAATTTTAGAGGAAGAGTTGAGAATTTCTTTTTTTCATCTTGAGGTATGGAAATTTGAAAGCTTCATTTGATCCCATTATCTATTAGCAATAAAAATCCACGACATGAAATGGTGAAGAAATTATATGTTGCTATTCATAAAAGCATTTCAAAGAGCTGCCTGTATACAGAAAGACCAAAACCAATTAGATCATTGAAAATGCAATTCAAATGTGAAAGAACAGTAAGTTCTCGACGGGAATGCTTTTTGAAAATGTCATATACGTGTGCCTGCCTCTTATTCATATTGTTGTTGGAAAATCCAAGTTCTGAGAAAGGCTTTTGTGCTTCATGTCAATAATTGTGTTGTTGACACCTGGCAGATACCTGAGGTTAATTCGGGGAGCCTCGGAGGTACAAGATTTGGTGGAAGGGTCATGGGGTATTGAGTAACTCAACTTGCAAGATAAACAAAAGCGTGAAACACTGTGAGCTATATCCAGTATAACCCAAAAGAAGTTATCTGCAATTCATTATATTCTCTAGACAATCTAAAAAGGGCTCATTTTGAGGGGTTTCTGAATTATACAATCTGATCCTACTGAGATTAAGTTGATTAATAGTGATTTTTAAAATACATGGACCTTCAGATGATTTGAATATTTTTATTTAGAACATTCTGAGAATCAGATGTGTTAGGTCTATTTTACCATTGTCATAAGCTACTAAAACAAAGAAAGCAGTATTAGAAGGAAATAGAATAATGTCAAGATGGGAGGGGGATGGGGATGTGGGGGTGAAGTTCATTTGGGGAGAACTCCATATGTTATTCACTGCATTTTGGAAAAAGAAAAAAAGGAATATTTAGTTTTAATACCAAAAGTGAAAGAGAGTGGGAAGCTGTACCCTCTGGTGGCCTGTCCAAGGGTACCTGGAGTGGGAGGGAAGGAACTGGTCCCATTCCTCCCGGTAAGGGTCACAGGGGAAGGAAGAACGCCCAACCCAGTTCCCCTTGGTAAAACACCTCTGGTGGAGAGAGGAAAGTATTCTCCATCTGTTTGGGCACCAGTGTGGTCTGGGAACTTTACGGGACTCTGCCCTGTTCCACCCCTGGCTTTCTAAGAGTGTGCTGGCTGCTCCTTTCCCCCCAGCCCGGGGTCTCTGCCTATAATAGTGTGCTTTGCTGTGTGCATGTGTCCATGGTTTGTACTATGCTGCTGCTCGCAGGTGTTTCTGAGCACATCCTCAAGATCATCCATGCAATTAAAATATCATTCAGGTTGCACTTCAAGACCAAGCATCTTACTGTGCTGGCAGTGATTAATCCCTCAGAATTCCCAGTACCAATCGATCAATTCTCCGAAATCAATGGATTTGGTGAGGATTAACATATTGACTAGTCAGCTTTTCTAATGCACCACATAATCTCAAAACTGGTCTGTGCCTCCCACATGTCTAACCCTCTGTTATAACACAGCAAAGGCAAAACATAATATTTGACTTTTTCTTAAGCCTACCATCATCATCCACGCCTACAGATGGCACCTCCGGGCCCCTCTCTCAGGGACTGCATTCAGGCCAGCTGGCTTTCTGAAATGATTTCTGACAAATTTACCCTTTCCTAGGGAAGTGGCCTGCCTATGGGTAACATTGCTGCTGGACTTTGTGCTGTTCTGCTGTTTTGGATGGGGCCATTCCCAGATGAATTTACAGAGGAACATTTATTTATCAGGCAAATTGAACATTCTACATTAATTACTTTGGACTCACAAACCAATAGTTAATACAACTCTAACACAGAAAATACTTCAATATCTTTGCATATAACAATTTCTTACAACCTCATCACCTGCAGTATTCATAAGATGGTTATTTAAAAATTATCTAGCAGATAATTTTGAAATAATGATCTTGTGATCACTTTTGCCTCCTTGCTAGATGTGGTAAATTAACATTTGCAGCAATGTTTGACAATTAATTTGATTCCATTTGTGTAAAATAAAACAAAATTAATTTGATTAGGAGAATGAAACAGTCTAAAATTCTCTCTCAAAAAAAAAAAATCTTCACATTGATGTTTTTGGGCAAAAAGAAATCTCAGCCAATGCAGGTGATTCTTCACATAGGGAAGTCCATGGAAATGTGAATGTACTGATCCTGAGCTATTGTTAGGTTCCATATCAATACACTACGTATTTTACACATGTAAATGAATGCCATTAATATTTTCCATAAAGAGCAGACTAATTATAAAAAGAAAAGCAGGTGTTGTGGCTGTGCTTAATTCCTAAAGAGTTACAGGTTTGGCAGTAAAAGGGAGGACCTTTGGCTCCATACTGAGGGTAAAGCTCTGCTTTGATAAATGGTTATAAGCATACTGAAATTCACATTGCTTAAAGCATCTGTGGTTCAGCAGCATTTTTTTTAGAGCAGTATAGCAAGGGATTAAAGTAAAAGAAAGGGGGTTTTATCGTGTGATAATAACTCTTTAGGCTTGAAGGCTTTTTCCATTCAGGAAAAGCATCGAGGCTGATTTTTCATCTTCACTCTTCTCAGATGACTTTTGTCTTTATATGACTGAATTACATATTCCCCTGAATAAATTCTGAATGGCTGGTTAGCAGGAAAATAAGGCAAACCTGAGCATTTTATAACCTTATATTAAGGACAAATTACTAGGATTTTTTTGTGAATGTTATTTGTAGTAGATTTTAGTAAAACCAATTGCACATTGGAAGTATGAAAACTTTGATTAAGAATTAATCTTTTGGAGTTCAGATGACATTAAGTTATAACTTATTACTGAAGAAACTGGCTCAATCTAATCTTCAGAATAGTGATGGTTTTCTTCTCAACCAAGAAAAAATCTCAGATAATTAATTAATGGTAGATTTTGAGCTTCTCTGATTGGAAGAGCAAGGTCAAAAGGTATTTTGGAACAAAGAAAACAGTAGAACAAAATGTATATTTTTCTCATTTAGATTTGTCTGTCCTGAAATGGATTTTCAAAAAGCCGACAGCAATAATAGAAACGGAATGTCTAAACAGGTACAATAGGTGCAAGAGTTTTGATTAGCAAACATAAATCATCAGCTTCAAGTTTCAAATAAATGCTGCAATTACTGAAATAGAAATCCAACTATGCTTTATATTTTGCTTAATTTAAAGCTGTAATTCTAAAAATGAACGGAAACTGTAAACTGACATCTTATCTGTGATGTGGCTTAGTAGGAGAAATGAAGGACTTCAGTGTAGCATTCAATAATGAGTATCACCCAGGTTCCTCAGTGGGCTAAAAACCATTCCATGCTTGCTGCAGAACACAGATATTTTGTTAGAATATATGTTTGGTTTCTCAGTCCTTAAGATTTTGTGACCAGCCTTGAAATGCCAGCAAAGTTTTATGTCGTAAAATGATTGGGAAGTCACTGACTTTCCTTGAAAGGTAGTAAATTTTAAGCTGCAGAGCTGCTGAAACATTGACACTCAAGTAAGACTTAATCTGATGTCTGCTGAAGACAACAATTGTGCTTGTCGTGGCTTCAGTGGGTATCAGATCAACCACATTTTCAGTCTTCCCTTATTATTTAATTACTGTAGTATTTTGAAACCTTTCTAGATATTGATTAAATCCTTAATTGAGATTAAACATGGGTCATAAGCTTTCTTTCTCTGTGTTTTGGAGGGGGTTTGGGGAGTGTTGGTTTGGGTGTTTGTTTTTGTTGGGGTGTTGGTTTTTTTTTGTTTGCAGGTTTGGTTTGGGTTTTTTTAAGGAAAGGAACAAAATGTTACAGAGGTATTAAAAGGAATTTTAAAGACAAATGAGCAGCAGCTACCATAGTGCTAGCTGGAATAATATGGGGAACAGGAGCAAAAGTAGCACCTGCAGAGGAAAAAGAGGCAAATTGTTGGTGTCACTGGAAAATAAAAGAAAATAAGCAAGAGCAAGCAGAGAGAGAGTCATAAATGTCAAATCCATCATGAGGTCACCAGGAAAAGACTTCTTTTTTTCTGTGACAACATATCACTTCACGATGTCTTTCAAGTGTCCTAGGTTTTGACTATATCAGGAACATAACATAGCAGAAAATTACTTCCCCCTCAGACAATAAATTATCCAAAACAAAAACTATTTCCCCAAGATGTTATTAACAAGCACTCCAGGAAAATACAGCACATGGAGGAGATGAATGTAAGGATTAAAACCTGGAGGACCAAGACACCGCTGTCAGCCCACTGCCATTCTTTGAAGCCCCACTCAGGTGATGACATTGCCTGTGTGTTATGAACAGGCGAACCACACACTTGCTGTGTGCTGTTCATGAAACAGCAGCACAGGGCAGCTGGGGAGTCAAATTATCAAGGGCTTTTACACTTTGCCTGAACACCAAGCCATTGATGTGGAACCTGTCTTTCTCCAAGCGATTATTTTTGCTCTCTCTTTTCACTTTCAAGTTAAACATTACAACTGATATCTGATGCACTGGAGTAATGAAATAAAAGAATGGAGGTAAATCATAGACTTGATTTACAGGGCTGCTGATGTTTCACTCAAACCTGATGAACTGAGGAAGACAGAAATGAGACACTGGGTCACATGGTCCAGGCTGGTCTCATACCTCTGAGCAATTTGTCAGAATCCTAGCATTGGTTAGAAAAGCTACAAAAACATTGTTCTGAGAAATACTGCTTGGTGCAGGACCTTTTATTGTGTTGCAGAATGCCAGTATCTTTCTGTTCAGCCCCAATCCAGTTCTAAGGAAAATGCTGCCAATACTTATGAAAGCCTATTCCTACATGGAAACAACTACTTCTTTTTATTCTCATAGGTGCTTTTAAGTTCTGCTGTGCTTTGGATGAACACAAACATTTTTTTATGGTTTATATTGGGTCTCTGGTGAAAAATTAATTCATTTTCTTTTTGGATGAAGTATTCATTGAATATTCCATGCAATACTCCATTTTCTACCCGCCACGTGCTCCTGAAGGCTGTTGGGGTGTGGGAATGTCTGGCTGAGAGGACTGGACATAACTTTCCCTCCAGCAGCTGAATTGGGGTGATAGCCTCTCCCTAGGGAGTAGAGCGTGATATTTTAAACGTTCCAGAGGTGATAGGAGTTGGTGTGGGTGTTGCAGTTACACGTAACTCAAACTAACCAAATGAGCATGCAGGGCTTTTTTTTCACAGCTTTTGAAAGAAAACAGTTGTGTGCAAATGAAATCTATTGACAACATGATTTGTTAGGCCTGAAAAGCAACAAATTAGCTATAATACTCAAAGTGCAAACCTATGCACTTTACTAAAACTAAAATATTTCAGCATTAAGCCAGGAATTCTTCAGCTGAGTAAGGCCAGAGGAACAGAAGGCCCTTGGAGCATCAATTAATTGGAGGTTGGCTAGGGGCCAGCTGTAAGTTGCAACTGTGAAAACCACAGATGTATCAGCTGAACTTCTCTCAGCTGAGGTAAAGCCAGATCTTCTCTAGAGTAGTAGGTACTTATACAGTTAAGCATATTTGAAAGATATGGAACAGGTGCAACAAAATTTTGAGGCTGATGTAAATGAGGGTCTGGAGAGTCCCTGCTGGACTGCAGAAAGGAAAGGAGGAAAAAAAATCATTTTTGGATTACAAACCTGCTTGTGAGGATTTTCTTAAGCAACAGCACAGTACTTTCACAAAATCACAGAATGAACTAAGTTGGAAAAGATCTTTTGAGATCATCAAGTCCAACCTATGACCTACTACTTCCTCATCCACTAAACCATGGTACTGAGTCCCACATCCAGTCTTTTTTTAAACACTTGCAGGGACAGTGACTCCACCACCTTGCTGGACAGATGATTCTATTGCCTAATCACTCTTCCAGTGAAGAGTTTTTTTCCAAAGTCTTCCTTTGCAACTGGAACGGTCTTGTTGGGATTATAGTGTGGAAATTTGCTTCCAGCTTCTTCTACTGCTTGATCTAGGTAGAGGGACTGTATCTTTTCCCATCATGTGAATTCCAGCAGCCAGGGGAGAAAAGTTCAGCCCCCATGTTAATATCTGCCTTGCAACAGCTATTTAAGATCCTTGTGGGGATATTAAACAAAACAAGAGCTGAGCATAGATCACTGTCCAATGATCAAACCAGAAGAATAAAAATGCAGAGAAGAAATAACTTCAGAAAACAAGCAAACAAAAACCAATAGAAAATATCCAAAAGCCCAAAAGAGTGTTAGTGCACTGATCAGTGTACAGTTACACATATACAATTATTTTAAATTATGTATATGCTCACATGGTAAATGCTGTCTGGAAATCTGAATTTCCTGAGCCTCCAATCTAATGCACATATAAGGGATGGCATGTTATGCTATAGTAGGAGTTTGCACTGAACAGTACTCAAGTTTTTTGGGTCATGTAGACATAAAATACTGGAATTTAAAAGTTTGTAGCACATGTGCTAACAATATTTGATTTCTTCTGTAATATAAATAATAATTTAATCTTTCCCATAAGCAGCGCATGAAATGCCCTGTGACAGGCACACTTCAGGTTTATAACAATGTTTCTGTGAGCTTTACGCAAAGTGTTAATTTCAAGCAGCTCCAAGTCCCAGATTAAACGATGTCTGGTAATTAACTACCATCTTTGTTGGACTATCTTTGGATATATTTTTCAGAATGAGTCAAAAATCTAGAAATGTTCTCTTCCATGGTTGTGTTCAGTAAGGTATCTAAACTGTTGATGTTAGTGCTTCAGTAGAGCAAAATAGAGAATTGATTTGCTGAGCTATTAAAATACATGGATTATGCACTACAGTAGGCATAAAGATTTGCAGAGTATAGATCAAAAAACATCTGTTGCCTTCAGAATCAAATATAATGCATAGAAATAGTCTTCAGTGGAGCCAAGAATTTCAAAGATGTTGAAAGCAGAGATTTCTAAAGTACTCGGGACAGGGACTTTTTTCCCTCCCATCCTTTCCTTCCATTCTTTGAACAACCAAGTTCTGAAATTTAATTTTTAGATCAGTGGAAATCTATTATAGATGTCAAACTGTACAGGACATTTAATCAGATAACTTTTGCAATCCTATTACAAGTTGTCCTATGCCAGATGATGTATTTTCTCTTTGAGTGAGAAGTAGAAAATGTCCATGTTGGATGACAGACACAATGAGAGTTTCAGAGCTTAGAAGTCCCAACAGTCCTATAGCAATATTTGCAACATTTAAGTGTCTTGCACTTTAAAACTCAGGTTACTTATGGAAAAAAGTGGTATCACCAGAAATATAATTTTTTTGGAGGCAGATATATCCACATGGGAAGCTGAAATTCCCTCTGAAGATGGTAATAGCAGCAAATGATGTAAAATCTCCATCTGAAAAGCTCTAAGCAAGTATTGTTAGTCTTTGTTGCTAACCTACTGTTGGGCCTTTTCAGGAAAGGAATGTTAGAGTTAGGAATATTAGAGTTATATATTCCTGTTTTCAGGGGAGAATGTTTTTCATTCGTTTGGAAGCCTTATTTTAATGCACTTGTGGAGGCACCCCACACTAGAGACAGTAAGTGGTATTTCTCCCACCTCCCCAAGGGTGAAGTCAGCTGGAGGGCTTCAATTGAAGCGCTGTCCCTCCCCAAATCTGTACAGTGATTGCTGATAGCAATAGGAGCTTGGTGTTGATTATAAGCATTTCTGTTTTGTTTAAGAGGCTTGCTCTATGTATTTGTCTCTCCAGAAGCTTTATTTTTATAGGATGTTGCTGGTCCATTTTAGTGTGTACACAGAACACTGGGGAAAATGGGTTTTCAGGACAGAGGCACTGCAAATCCTTTCAACAGGCTACCCTAAGCTATTTCATCAAACCTAAATAAACACGTGGTGTCCCCTCCATGACTAATTGCTTGCAGTCTGAATAAGACCTGAAAGTATTGGCATGCAGGGGGATATGATGGTAATACAGTGGTGCTTCCTAATCCTTTATTTTGAGATGGGGGGGTGGGTGTGTGGGTGTGTTTCGACTTGTTCAAGAGATTTGACTTTTTTGGGTTTATTTTTGAAATGTGTAATAAAATTACCACTAGGTACCCTATGTCGTGACTCACTTGTTCTGTTATAAAATCTTTTCTAAGTAAACATTTTCTGCCATAAGAGAACAGCCCATGTCTCTCTCCCTACTAAACAGGTTATCTTGCATTAGGTAGTTGCAGTAAAATAAATGTCTCAATTCTGTACAAGTGTCCTTCCAAGGGGAAGGCCAAAAAAGGATGTTCTTTGTTTTCCTTTAAAATAAATTTTACCTACCTGTCCATCAACAATCTGATTTTATCAATTTCTTTGTTTCCTATAGTGCAAAACAGCAACTTTTATCTATAAACACCTGTGCTCTGGGGATTCAGGTTGTTTTGATGTCTCTCATTCTCTGTCTCCCTGTTTTTTAAAGAGCTTTTGTTTTATTTATGTGTATGCACTTGGAGGCATTTTCGAAGCAGCATATCATAGATAAAATCATAAACGTTTTATAGATTGATAAATTAAAACACAGTAAGTGTGTGCAAATCTAAACTTGCTGCTTATTTTCATAATCAGTCTTGATTTCTCCACTGACCCTCATTTTCTCTCAGTAATGTGTCAAGAAGGGACAGCAATTTTTCAAACCATATGATTGCTGACAAGAATTACTGTAAGAATTACTAACTATAAAAGAAATATTTATATAACTGATTGTAAAATGCTCAGTAATGCTGAGTATTGCCATGTTGTCTTGTTTGCATCGTTTTCTTTATTACCTCAATATCTTTCCATGCTTAGCATTCTTTATATACACTGTCTATTTTTATGCTCTCTCTTTATAGTTAAATTAGAATATTCTCACGAAGCCCAAGTTATTTGGAGATTATAGTCTCTGTCAATGGTGACTTTTTATTTCTTCTTTTGTCTTTTCCTTGATCTTTTTGAACAGTACAATTGAAATTACCCTCTCTAATTTTGGCACAATAAATCACGAGAGTTCAAATTACCTAAGGTCAAAAACCTTTTTCCAGGAGGACTTGCATACTAAATGTATCAAGAAACATGTTGTAACTCTTAAAAGGCAAAGTGATGAATAAGTTATCAAAGGAAGTTTTAACAGAAGTGGAAGTAATATATATCCCAAAGGAAGCTATTATGAGCCCATTAATATCACAAGCCAAAGTTTTACTTACTGAATATAATCTAAATTGCATTGAACTCCCCAACCATCAAGGGAAATACTCAGTTTCTGTGGTCTTGTGGTTGATTCATTCCTTTGATTTCTTCAAATATCTTTCTTCTGCCCCTCTTTGTTTACAAGAACAGTTCAAATTCAATTAAATAAACCACAGTGATTTGGAAAGTCATTGCTCATAATGGGGTGATGTTCCTTGATGCTTGTGAATAACAGAGAAAATTTCCTTGATCATCCAAATGCGATACCTCCAAACCTTGGGGTACTGGGACTTGAGCCATACTGTGCTCTGTGTGCAGTTTTCTTTCAGACCCCCTGAGCACATCAGGCTTTGGATGCTCTGCACAAAGTGCTGGGAGCAGCATGGCCAGCACGCTGCTGAAGCAACTGCTGCTCAGCTTTGCTGGAGTTGGTGTTCTCAAGCTTAGGGTGTGCTTGGGCAATCTGGGAAAATGCCCTCACCTACACAGGAGCAAGAAATGGTGGTTAAAGGGGTGATTTCTGTGTTGTGAAACCCATCTGTAAACGCTGAGTGCTAAGGTGCCGTGGGTGCCAGGGAGAAGAGGAGGCCTGGTCTGTGCGGGCAGGGGCTGGTGCAGCTCTGTGTGCCCGTGCCCTCTGTAGAAGCACCTCCTGAGGGGAGCAGCTGTCTCTGTGCACCTTGGGGTGAGGCTGGCCCCAGAGGAAGGCGCTGCCTCAGTCAGCGCTGGCACCGCTTTCCCGGCCCTCGCCAGGCCAGGGGCTGCAGTCAAGAGCACCATTCTCTGCACAGGCTCCCAGCTCAAGAACCTGCACGTGCAGCATCTCCAGGGCTTCTGGGAGGGCAAGGGTGGTCCGAACCTGCTTTGCACACCAGGGCTGCCTGCTTGAGCGAGGTCCAGGGCGGTTGTGCTGGGTGCCAGAGCTCGCGCCAGCCCTCACCCCATGCACGCTGCAGCACCCATCAGCCCTCGGTCAGTAATGCAGCCTCACCACCGGCCCCGTGCTGACACCTCCTCTGTTCTTCCCATGGCACCTCCTCGCTGATGAAGCCTGGGGTCTTGTTGCAAATGGATGTGAGCGTTTTATCTGAGTCTCTGCCTTTTGCCCAGGCCTCTGGCAGCAGGCAGTAGCTTTATTGGGGTGGCCAGCACCTCAAGACCCACTTTTGCTCGCAAGTTCTTTAATAATGGCTGATTCGGTCTATTATAGAATGAACTATTTATTCAATAGACACAAAACTAACAGACATAAGACTTACAACAAACTATCTACTATACAGGAATAAGAATAAAAAGAAACTACTAGTAGGTGTATACAGTGCAAGGTTAAAGGTACCATCAATTTTACAGCTAGCGAAGAAATAATATAACTTAGGATTCAATGTATCTTACTATCCAATTGTTGGTGGAGCACACATCGAGATCCTTTCCCTCAGTTCCCAGGAAAGTAACCATGGAATCTGCATCCAAGCTCCGGGGAGAAGTCCCCCACACTCTCAGGGTGTGTGTGTAGAAGGCTTCTGCCTCTGTGAAAACTCGTGTGTCTTTTATAGTTTGTAAAACAGTGTCTCTCAGACAAGAATATCTCTGTTATCTCTTTCCACATCTGCTCTCCAGACTAAGATGTTGATTCTTAGCTGGGGTTTGAGCGCTTTTGGTGCCTGCACAGACCCCTTGCTGGGCCTTTCAGCCCCTGGGTTATCTCTTCCATATCTGCACCAGCTATCAGTGGTAGAGAGGAGGAGGATATGTCCTGCCACAGGTCTGATGTGCTGCCCTGGCAGCTAGATGATGCCATGGCTGAATATGACTCCATTGCTGCTCTTCCCTTTCCCCTTCCCTGCCTTCCCAATGGACAATGGCACACAGCTCTTTTCTCAGGAGCTGCCTCACGTGAGCACAGCCCCGTGCTGGGGCTTGCCCAGCCCTGCTCCAGGTGGTTTCATGGCACACAGCTTTTCATTCTCATCCTTTTTTGGTAGAGAGGTAAGCTCATCCTTGAGATTTAATGCATTCCCAGAATAGATATTGTGCTGCAGATAACTACTAGCAGCATGGATTTAACCTCGAAATAGATAACTGTCTGTTCTTACAAAACCGCAAAAAGGCATGCTGTTTAAGGACAAGATTTCTTTCTGTTTGGGAGACTGAGACATAGTTCTGGTATATTTAAGGAAAATGTCTAGGTCAAAGAAAAAGAAGTTTGTCTTTGGACTGAACTGTCTCCAGAAGGCAGTAGAACAGGGCTGCGTGCCTGCACTTCCCCCTGCCAGGGGGTTAAAAGTTCTTGCACTTTGCACAAATCTGCTTCTAAAGCAGGTCTCCTGTATGCTTCTCACACAGGATATTTTTCGTAAAAGAAAAGAATATTAGGTAACTTGAGCATGTTAAAATTTCTCATGGCACATGAATGCATTCTTTCTGTTATTTCTTATTTACATATTGCTTGTCTGTGTGCACTTTGTGTGCTGAGCAGTGAGCAAGCACTGCAAAGCACACCAGCTACTGAAGGTGGCTGGTCCCTGCCTCCTCCTTGCTGGGAGCTGAGTCAGAGAATGGGCTCACTGAGGGAATGTCGCAGAGTTCAGCAGTCTCCTTTTGATCAGTACCAAATATCCTTCACTCACAGCTTGTCTTTTATAAAAAAGGATGAGCACAGACTAAATATGAAGCAAAGAAATTTGAACCTTTATGCTTTGCTCAGGCCAACTCCCAGCACCCAGGAGGTATCTTGGGGAAGTAGATAATGATCACTTAATTGTGTTATCACTTAGCAGGGAAGCAAGTTTATGCCATTTCTCCTCAGTGAGAGAAGGTTTGAAGTTACTTCTTTTTCCCATCATACAGAGCCAAATATAGGCCATACATTTTATGTTACTAGTTTTTTAACCAACTCCATCTGAAATATTTATTAGTGTCTAAATTACATTTTTGTTGGCCATTAGCCCCACTTCCCCTTTCCTGCTCACCAAATTAAAACATTATCCTAAGATACATAAGAAAAAAATCAATTAAATAGGATGAACTCTGAGATAATCCCACCCCTACAATGGAAAGAACAAAGCTGAGCACTGAGACAGTTTTGTAACAATTAGCCTCAGTCAGACAAAAGCCTTTGAAGGATTCTACTTTTTTTATTTATTGTTTCTGTTATGGCTTTTTAGAGTGGTGCATTCAGCGATCGATTGTACAGTACATACCAAATAGCCAAGCATCCCTAGTAAGTACTTATTATGTATGCCCTTCACATTTTCTAGCAGCTTCAGTTCTATGACTCATTTTATCATGAGCTTCCACTTTGATGGCCTTTAAACTATCTATCCATGGCTGTTAAAATGACTGCAGAGTTTGAAATCCTTTCCTGGCACAACTTAATTCTATAACCCAATTAAATCAGATGGTGTGAGCTGTTTCTCGAACATTTTTGCTTGTATCTCTTACTGCTCTATCATCACCTTTTCAAATCCTAGAGTTTGGGGATTGCTAAAGTTTCTCTTTCCTTTGTTATTGTGGAATGCAGCTGAAGCCACTTTGTTATGAAAATATTTTTGATAAGCACTTAATTATTAAAAGACTTAAAACAGAGTTTTTTATTTGTTCATGAAAAACTTTGTATTTTAGAATATGCATCGGATTCTTATGAGCATGGTTAGATTAGATTAACATATCCTGCTGGGTCAGATATGGGCTCTGAAATGCCTGTTTATACTTGCTGTTGCTTTTCCAGGGAGAATCCTGTGTATAATTTTAGTTTGCAGTGTGTCTGTGTAGAATAAGAGCGTACAGTGTGACACTGTTCTGTGTTGTTCTAGTAGAAGATGGAATACCTCTGTCTAGTTTACATTAAAATGGTCATGCTAAACACAGTGACCATCTCCCTGTGCTTCAGGGACATCCTGATTCCTTTTCTCCTTTGATTCCTATGTAGGAATCTGCTCCTGAGGCTGCTGGAAGCAGCAAGCCAGGTCTGCCCGCATGTGACAGTTCTGCATTTCAGTTGCAGATCTCCAGCCATGTGATCCCAGGGAGGCAGGACGAGATGGAGTTATTTACTTTATTAGTTATATTTAGGCAAATGTGAAAGCAGGTTAACTTTTGCCATTCACTTCACTGCAGGGAGCAACATCTGTGCCTCCCTCGTATTCTGCTGCTCCATCTCCTGTCTGTCTTAAGTACCTCCAAGCTGACTGTCTTCTGAAGGGTTTCTGAGTCACAGACTGGATTTATTCAGTATTTGATCTAGACATTTTTGACATAATTTTGAGAATTTTTCTTATTATATTTTGATAACCTCAAGCAGCACATATTTCAGTACTAAGAGAAGTTGCAAATGTATTTGATCGTTGTGAGAAGACATCAATCCAAGTTTGGCATTAACTCCTTTTTTTTTCTCCAGGAAGTGGGCAGTGACATCAAGGTGACTTATACCAGCTAAAAAAAGGAGCTAGTTTCAGAGCTCCTTTAAGTATCATTATTAATAATCCCAGGCTCTCATACACTTAATTGGAGCACAGCTTTTTCTTGTTCAGTCTTTAGTGCTAGGGAAAATAATTGATGGAACACTTGTCTTCCTTGATTGTGTTTGAGTATCATCTCAGATTATAAAACTTTAAACTCTTCAGGAGTTACGATGTATTTCTCTGTTCAACCATCAGGAACTGTGGCGTTTTTAATTGACAATATTGGATGGAATCACAGCGCTGAAGAGAGATTTGAGGGATGTCACCCTTCACTAGAATTTTCTATTAGTTCAGTTTCTAATGTGTAACACTTATTTGAAGAGTTACTAATGAAATACAAGTGTGGAGGCCAAATTGTCACCTTATTCTCCTGCTGAGTTCATGACATTGAGAGGAATCAAGATGTGTTTGTATTTCTGTTTCCAGACTTGAATTTATGTAAGATAAACCATTTAGAAGTCAACCCATTTTATGTAACAAACAAAACTTTTCTGAAATAAAAACTGCCTTATGCTAAAGGCTTTTTTTCTTCTTTTTTTGTAAAATGAAGTTATGATTATTTATGATCAGGGCTCTTTATAAAAGGTGACTAAGAACAGGAACAGAACATTTGGAATAACAGAATATACCTGTAGTTTTAAATGTAAAGTATATTTTATAATTAAAAACAGAGAAGCCTGGAGGAGGTAAAATATTGGTTATTTAAAAGTGGTCACATAATCATATTTTGAAACCTCTGCATGCCTAGGATTTTCAAGTAGAAAGGGTTTGTGGAGTTTTTCATTAACACACAAGGAATTTGTGTGTATTCTGTCAGTTAGCATTAATCAGGGACATCCAAATAATTCTCCTATTGTATTGAGGGAATCTCATGGAGTATAAACTACCAACGGCATTCTTATACAAGTGGAAATGCAAAAATATCTTTTTACAGACCTGAACATTTAAAGTGAGAATGCTGCATTAGGTGTTTATGGTTTATAGCCATTAGGTGTTTATGGTTTATGGTTTATAGCCAATAATGCAATTTAAGGTACAGTTTTCTCATGATCCAAAAAGCTGGTGATACACGGCAATTCTTTCTTTTGTTATTCCAATTGTAACTAAACATGTTATATATGCAAGACATAAACGCTAGTCATTTATGAAATTATCTAGTTGCAAATTATTTTCTTGTGTGCTTAATACATTTTAAGGACAAGTACATAAATTCTCTGAGTAAATGAAGCAAAGAAATTTTATTGTCTCCTTAAGGCTGATAAAAGCCACTGGAAATAGTGAAGTCTTGTCTTTTGTCATGCTTTGTGCAAATAAATGTATAAAATATCATCTCCTAAATATGTATAAGTAACATAGTGCAGGTCTTGATAGAATGATGAACATAAAGATGTCAATGAACAGCTAAGTCTAACAGAGAAAAATAACTAAAAATTACGAGAAAGCGTTTGTGCCAAAAATATAACTTGGGCCTTCTTTGCATTTTTAAAGAGATCAGAGTTTTTAATGTTCCACTGAACCATTGTGCAAAAAGGCACCAATTAAGGCACAAGTAAGTCTGGCAAGTGCCTTACCTAAACCCAACTCCTGGCTGCTTCCCTGCTGGACTCTTGGGGCACAGAGCCTTGTGTGTCTTGTCTTTGCCATGCTGAGCACGTTCCTGCCTTCCACTCCCAGATGTACGTGGTGACTTTAGGAAACCAAGAACTATTATTTATGCAACAGTAAATCTGGGGGCCTGGACTAAGTTCAAGGTCCACAGTCTTGAGCAGGTCTGGGCACAGGATGGGGATGTGAACATGATGTGGTGCAGTCCTATGCACAGGGACCTGAGAAGCATTTTTACCACAGGGTTCCCAGGTATTTCAGTTTTATATCCTTTTCATCCTGTTACATAGAAAGCTGTTTATAAGGAAATTATGATGTTACTTTATAAGTTATTAGGACAGTTAATCTGTTAAAAGTTTGGTTGTAGTTAAATTACTATTCATCTAAAATGAATATATTTTTTCTTCTTGGTTTAATTAAAAGCCCACTATACAGGACTGCTAGTTACCCTACAATTAAATTCCTTTCAGTTTGATCTCTCTCATTTGGGGACTTCTTATCCAGATTCCAGATTTCTGTATGCCTTCAGAATACATTTAGTACTAAATATAGAACAAGGTCATGATCAGACTTGGCTAGTCTTTAACATTTTCAAAAAGATTTTTCAGAAGGCTGGAATTGTTAGATGTAGCTTGATAATTCTGCTTTTTCTCTGAGATGAATAAAGCTAGCTCTTAAAAAATATGACACAATCTAATCTTTTGATGTCCCTTAACTCCAAAGAAAATGAAATCTTTCCAGAGGGAGGTCCAAAGAAACTCCAGAAACAATTTGGAAGACCTTTGAAAATGATAACCAGCTGGTAGTGAAGCAGCAGGATGCTACCACATGAAAGTGCTGCAAAGCTAATAATAACCTGGAAATAATGGCTAGTGAGCTTATGCTTTCAGAATATCTAGCTGAGTACATCCCCTTCATCTGATACCCAAGTATTTCAGCTCAGAGACCACCTGTGCAAATCAGCTAGAATGGGAGGCACAGAGACTCACCATGTAACGTGTTCCTCACACTAAATAACCCCAGCTACCACATTTGGGAGGAATGGCTTTTGAAATACAGTATATAAGACGATGCTATTCTTGTTTAAAAAGAACTCTATGCATACACACAGAAATTTATTTCTCTCTTTTCTCTAAAAGATGGAAAGATATTATAGCTTATGAAATGACATTTTGACTGAGTATGCTTAGAAAATTATATGCTTTATTTAAATGTCTGCTCCAATGGTACTTTAGCTCAGACAGGACACACACACATGGAAAGATGTATTGAAGACCTCAAAGCTTACATCAGTGCTGAGTAATTCCATCTTTGTGGCATTATCCATGTGAAATGGGTTACTGCTAAATGTTATTCCACAGACTGGCTCTTCCAGCCTCAGAGAGCCTTAGGTTATGCGTGCACAATATAACATTTATGCTATGGAGAGAGAAAGATCTGCCTTGACTCAGGTATGAAAGCAGTATAGTACAGACATTGCTAGGTCTTACCTATCCAATATGGAATATTGATAAATATTCCAGAAGGAGGGAGCTGCTTCCGTTTTTAATTTGTCCTTTTTACTATAAAACCAGATTACCTTTTTTGCACAATGCTCAGCTGAATCACATAGCCCAATAAACCTGTAATATCCATGCTTGCTAGTTTGCCCCAGTGGTGATTTAATAAATACAAAGGAAAACCCAGAGTAATTCATACAAATGGAGTTAGCTTTACTATGCATCTTTAAAATGAATGTATTGTATCACTTAATTTTTCTGTTTGCACTGAAATCTCCCATTCTGTACTGAAATGCGTGTGAGAGCCTGGCACATCTCTCTGTTGAAGGGATGTGTTTGTCAGGTAGGGGAAGGCTAATCTGGAAAGCCCAGGGCTTGTTTTTCCTTGCTGACCAGCCAGTCAGTACTATGCAGGTATTATTTGGAGTGGATATATCACCTCTAACATGCATTTTGGGCTGTCTTCTGAAGAGGATGCCTCAATTTGAAACCAGAGATATTGGGTCATGTGTCAGAAATGAGCCTCTCACCAGATCCTAAGCAAGGTCTCATCCCACTGCTGTCCTCAGAAAACAGGGGGGGATGAGAGAACAACCAATGACAATTTACAACTCTGCAACCAGCATAAGCTGTGTTATATGGGTGCTCTGAATGACAGGCAATGTCTTTGTAAAGGGGCCAGAAGTCTTGGCTTCAGCATCTCAGCTCTTTCACTGTATGAATGGTGCCACAAAAGCTGCTGGGCTGAGTGCTTGGAGACTAAACAAGTATTGTGGTAAATTTCAGTTGTAAGGAGAAAAGTTTTCCTGATGTGGCTACTCAGCACTGAGAGGATGTGAGCAGACTATTGCGCATTGTAAAATGCTTTGAAAGAAGCAACTGAATAATAAATGGCTAAGGAACTCAAGAGACAAAGGAGAAGGGGGACAAAAAGATAATGAGCAACTGAATAATAAGTAATAAATAGAAGAGACGTAAAGGGAAAGAAAAGTGAACACAAGCAAAGATAACTGCATTTGTGAATCAGAGAGTGCAGAAAGAACAGTGAGAACTGATTTCTCACAGAATTAGAGTCCATCGGACTCATAATTTCAAACCAAGGTATCAGAATTTGACAGCTAAACCTAAATGTCAACACTAAAATCTGTGGTCTGATTTCAAAAGCAATACAGGCCTTGCTGGTGTAAATTGATACAGCACTGAGGTCAGGGGAAACTTTATTTCTCCTTACCTGCAAGAAGACTGTGGTGAGGTGAAGATTTGGCTCTTCTTCTAGGAAACTAGCAACAGGACAAGAGGAAATGGCCTCAAGCTGTGCCAGGGGAGGCTCGGGTTGGATATCAGGAAGAATTTCTTCACTGAAAGGTTGGTTAATCATGAGAATGGGCTGCCCAGGGGGGTGGTGGAGTCACCACCCCTGGAAGCATTCAAGAAACAGCTGGACCATAGTGCCATGGGCTGGCTGACAGAGTGGCATTCTCTCAAAGGCTGGACTGAGTGATGATGGAGGTATTTTCCAAACTTAATTATTCTATGATTTTGGCAAACAAATAGATTTGTATATCTGAATGGAAATGAAATTATGTAAAGCAATTTAACCACTCAAGTGAAAGTTGACAGTTTGGAACAGGAACACAAGCATTGCTTTGTTAACTTTAAATGGCCTCTTACTTCCAAAGGCTTTATCCTTTCTTTTGAAAGGCAAAATAGTCAGACCTCCTTTTATAATATGATACCTGTAAATATAGGGTACATTTTTTAGAGGTATTGAATAACACCTCTGAAATCCATCACTATTGAATTAGAAGAGCTAAAAGAAATCCGTATAAAGATCGCTAATCTTGCTTTCAGAATAGTAAAATAAAGTGTTTCTACATATGCATACTGTCAGTCTTACTAGGGCAATTAAAACACAGGGGGAAATATGTTTAGTCACTGTGTAAATACTCCGGCAGTAGGAAGACAGAATTGTTTCAAGAAATGTTTATTTATTTCTTCAATCATAAATATGAGACAAAACATTAATTGAGGTTTCACTAAATTGAACTCAGGTTTGCCATGTGTATTTTCTATATTTACGGATGTGCAAACAAAAATATAAGATGGATGTGGCAGAAAGCCAGACAGGAAAGAAGCTGCAAAAAATTTGAGAAAAGCATTAAGATTAAGCAGCTTTAATTATAGCACTATTTGCTTTGTTCAACTAGGATCCTTAATCAAAACAAAACACTTTTTTCTCTTGATCCTTCATTGTTATTGCATGCACATATACATGTGCAACAGTTAATTAGTGTAAAAGCACAGAGCTCGTTCCCTTCCAGTCTAATCTTTGATTGTGATTAATGAAGAATATAAAATGATGTGCTTGTTATAGTAGTAAACATCTTTATATATTTAAAGCAAAATCAAAGTTGTGTGTTTGTGCTTTACAACACATCTTCAGTGTCTTCTGTGTGAGAAGCAGTCTCTCTGTAGCAAAGTTTTTTACCAGTTTGGAATGTACTCTGGCAACAAAAGCTTGAAAGAAATACTTCTGGACTTCAGTAAGGCTTTTGATATGCTATCACCTGGGAAATCATGCACGTGGAATAAAATGAGGACTAGGAGGAAAAATCTAATGTGACAGAAGAGCTGCTTGGAGAGGAGATGATGAGGTATATGGACGGGTGCTTAGCAAAGTGGATGAGTTCCCTAAAGATCTGTATTGGAGTGGTCCAAAGAAGTAATAAAATAGTTTGGTGGTGAAACTGCCTGGGGGAAAAAAGCAATCTGGAAGGCTTTATTAGGATATAACACATGAAAAAAAAGGAATTATTTTGTTTAGTGAAATTATAAAAGGCAAGGTAACTGTAATAACAGTAGTTATTAACGTACATCTGAGATTTAATCACAAGCTCTTGAACTACAAAACAAAATTCTACTAAGTTTTCTAAACCGGAGAACTCATTGTTTGCTGATGAGTAGTTTATCTGAATGAATACCGATGCATCCCAGATGATTGGGAATCATGGGTGTGCCAAGGCTTGAACGAACCAGATGTGGCCTTATTGCGTGTCTGACAATCTGGTGTGAGTAGGTGGGCACAGAGCTAAAACTATCCGTGTCCGAAGCACCGTGAAGTTCTTGCCCGAAATCCTGCATTTGGTTTCCCAACACTGACTTCAGGCTGGGGTGGCGAGGAGCCGCGGTGTCGAACGGCGGGTGCAGGAGCACTGGCAGCAGCTGGCACGGAATGGGGGCTCCACAGAGAGCTGCTGGCCACGGGGCACGGCGGCGTGTGAGCCCTGCTAGCGCCATCCTGCAAGCTGTGCGCGGCCCTGTCCCAGCGGTGTTGCACACTGTAGGGGTTTGAATTCTTCTTCTTTTGTTTTATAACAATTCTGAGGGAAGGGGGTCCATTTTTTTTTTTTTTTCCCATTCCAAGGAAGGCGTCTGTCTCTTTTAGCAAACACCTGTCTCTCAAACTGAGACACACACACACACAGATGCAGTGCTTTGCTTACTCTTTAAATTGTGGTGGAAAGTCAAGGTGCTACTAACTAGCAGGGTACCTAACTGGATTTGTTTCAAAACTTAGCTTCTGATAGATTCTTGTACTGAGGTTTAGTGTTCCACTGTGGAGGTGACTCAAGGGTTTCCCCACTGTTGATTTGCTTTGGAAGGGCTCTACTGCCCCAAACCCCAGCGCATGCCCTGTACTGTATGGAATGGTTTTTGCCATTCTGGTGTCTGTACAGAGGGATCAGCAAGTGAAAGCATCCTGTCAGACACCATCTGCACTCTGCTATGCCTCAAATATATTCAGCTCAGCTCAATGTTTTTACCTAAAGAGATAAATAAAAAGAACTATTTGATATTATATTTATATTAATGAATGTCTTGGTGTTGCAATAGGCAGGGACTCCTTGGGCAGCACATCTTTGCTTCAGATGATTTTTGTTGTAGTTTTGGTTAGCATTGCTTATCTGCTGGTGCAGTGCTCTTTCACCTTTCAGGATTGAATCTGTCATGCCTATTAACTGTCCCTTGATACAGCTTTGTGTGTCATAAAGGGCCTTGAAACTGAATTTAATGTACTTGAGAATAATCTTGATTCTTTCAACCCCCTTGTGTGCAATTTAAGGAAACAATGGTATCTGTTAAAAATTTAGAGGAGAAAAGCAGTGGATTTACAATCCCTGGGAGGAGGCTGTAAACTCTTACGGGGGTGCATATAAAAGGACATTATCACATTTGAAAAGCAGAGGCAGTAGAAAACAACTGTCAGAGCTGTAACCTTCAGGGCTGCATTTTCTCCTTGAGGAAACCAGTTTTGTATAACCTATATTTTTTATGCAAGAAAGTGCTTTTTCTTTCTTGTTTGACTTTTTAAAATTATCATTTCAGATGTGGTGCTGGTGCAGTAGAGCAAACGCTAATAGCTTTGTAAATGGTAATCCTAACCCTGCACCGATTGGCACCCAGTGATACCGAGTTTTTGACAGCTAGAGAAAGAGAGAACTAGAAATACTTTTAGCAGCATGTGAATGCTTTATGGTTTTAGGCTAGGATAGTTGAATATGTGTGAGCCTCAGTTAGTTCTGCCATGGCTGGAAGGCAGCATAATTGCATTGCATAGCCTTTCCTAAGATAAATTAATTGTCAATCTACAGCAAGTTTTTGCTGGCCTCGCTTCTGCATTGCAAAAAGGGAAATCATCGTACTTCCCACTTTTCTTTTTGGTGACATTAGGAGAAAAACTAAACGGGAATGAGCCATGAAGACTGAGCCATCCAGAGATGTGACTTGTTCAGGCTCTGAGTGCTGGCAATCAGGCCCGAATCAAGCACCAGAGAGGAATGGTTGGTAAAAATATACTATCTTTAACAAATAGAGAGAACTGCTGCTAATACTAATATTGATGCAAAATAGATTCTTAGGAAGGACAGAAATACCCCTCAGCTGTGTACCTACCTGTTTCCAAATTTTAATGACCATTACTCTTACTTTTGTCTGAGCAGCTTAACCGCTCACTTTTAGGCATTCATGTCGTTGCCATTGTGGACTATTTTATGCTCTGTTACCAAAATATATTGAAAAGACATCTGACAGTAAATAGAAGATAATAGTGAGGATAATCAGGTGTGATTGAAATCCATCTCTTTTATAATATTAAGAAAGAAAGTAATGGTAACTTCAAAACTGTTAGGAATTTATAGAGCTGCCTGTGATTCCAATTTAAAAAACAAAAAGGACTCTGTGAAAAATAAAATAATTTTTAAAAATTGCTTAATTATGCTGTAGAATAGTTCTAAATAATCTGAAATGTGTATAGAGTTACTAACTGAAAATTAAAGAATACAAACATTTGCCAATAAAAAGCTTTGTTTTACTTATAATTATACAGACAATTAATAAAGGGCATCTGCCCTATTTGTCATTATCTGCATGATATGGCATCATTAAATTATTTGACTAAAACAGTCAATGTGACAATAGAAAGGGTTCTCATTAGTACCTTTCTGTCATATTTAGGAAGAATCCTAAGATTAAAAATTTTATGTGTGAACCAGAAAAGGATTGTACTCTCATCAGTGATTAAAATAACTCTTCAGGTTTTCTGGTGTTCTAATGGTCTAATATTGAAATTCCAGCTCTGTGAAAGGATTGTATCACTTTGTAAGTCTGACTTGAAAGAGCTGAACATTCCTAATGTTCAAAAAATAATAGGCTTTCCCTGAAGAAGCCATTAAGTACCTTTCTTCTGTATGTTTTTTCCCCCTAGTGTTTTAGTTCTTTCTAGTCCTTCATTCTGTAAAAGTTAATATTGTCTATTAGTTTAATTTACGTCAGATAAAGGGTGACTTTCATGAAGCAAAGCCACCCAAATGAATCTGAAGGTATTACTTCTTGGAAGTACTTAAGTTAACAACCCATCCTGTACCTGAAATGAATCGTCTTTTACTGACACTCAGAACCATTTATGTTCATCAGAAAATTCTCATTACAAATATAGTCTACTTAAAATGAAAGAAAATATAAATATTTAGACATCAGTAAATGTCTTGTGGTTTGTGAATGACTTTCTGATAATTTACTGTGCTAGACTGATGAATTAGCAATCCTTTTTTCAAGAGAATTGACCGCTCTTTTACTTTGAATTGTTTGCATAAGGATTTTTAAAAATTATTTGTTGTATTCCTCCAACAACTTTTTGGCTGCTTGTGTAGAAGAGCAGAATCACCTCCCTCACCCTGCTGGCCCCGAGTCTTTTGCTGCAGCCCAGGATATGGTTGGCTTTCCGGGCTGCAGGGAGAGATTTCTGGGTCTTGTTGAGCTTCTCCTGCTGCTGCTTCTCGTTGCTGAGCTTCTTTGTTGCTTTGGTGTAACTCTGTGGCACAGATTGGCCCTGATTGTTCCTGCATGTATCCTCTACTTTCGGCACCTGTGGCATCTTCTGTAGCAAGGCCCCTGTAATATTTTTTGTCTTATAATTTCTATCAACCCAGAGCCTTTCAAACTACAGGATTCTGTAGACTGAGACCTTTAGATTCTATGTTTATGAAATCAACTCAAAAGAAAAATAGCTTCTGTAATCCTCATGTTCTTATCTGGTAGAAGAAGTATCTTACTTTTAGGGAAGATGCAGCCAATGTTCAGATCAGTTTCCCAAAACATGTGAGATGCACATTAAGTTCCCTCTCTGGATTTGCATGAGTAATTCCAGATGCACTGCATTTATGCACCTGCTGTTTAAGACAATCTTCCAGAAAATATTGATTGGTACACCCTAGAAATGCTTTAAGAAGTGAACTGGAATAATAAGGATAAAGGTGATTTCTAATAGGTATCACACTTATTAAATTGTATTTGACCATTAAAGAATTATCATAGAGAAAAGCTGCAAATAAAATTAATAGGCAGTATATATTTTTCTTTTTAGACAGAAACATTGGAAAGTTTTTTCTGCAATTTTGCTTTTATTGCATGGCATAAAGAGGCTCTTCAGTAAGAAAAAATGTATTATGATGCATTCAAGTATCCCTTTTGACAGAAACAGCTGAAGCTTGACATATATGTGCTCTTGAAACATGATCATGCACAGTAAGGCTCTCTGCTGGCATACCTGCAACACTTAGACTTGCTGCAAATAATTCCATTTGTCAGTATGATGAACCCTCTATTCTGATCCTCAGAATCCGCTATTCTGAGCATGTATCATACATAAAGAAGAATCAGTTTGGTTGTAAAGATGTCTGAATCTCAATACAAATGCAGTGTAAAAACGGTTACCCCAGGTAACGACTCAATAACAGCCTGAGCCATTTTATATCTTTGTTAATATATTTCCTATTTTTAGTACATAAAAAAATTGCTTTTTGAGGGACTGATATTTTCAACAAGTTTGCACTCTCTAACTATTTATTTGAGATAGACTCAGAGACACTGACCTGGACACCAGACCTGCAGTGATGGTCCAAATCTCAGTCATGTAAATGTCTTCAGATTAGCTGTAAAGTGAACTGAGTGAAAATCCTGGATCTGAGCTCATTATGATTTTGAGATTGTTGAAATTGAAGAGGTTTTTATTGTGCCTTTAACTTATGACTCCTGATCTTTTATTTCTCTAATGTTCTTTTAATTAAAAATCTGAATCATTCACCAATGTGGTAAGTATCCCTCATACAAAAACACTGCATGTGTGACTCCCTGAAATAAGATTGATCTGGAAATATGTATCATGATCTATTCCTTTAAACCACAGGATTGCTCACATTTATACGAGATGTGACTAAATAGCTATATTTGTGCAGTTGAAAATGCAAGCACGAGTAGATATTTCATAGTAGGAAAGAACCAAAATGCCCCCATATATTTTAATTCATAGGGTTTTTTAATAACAAGGGCTGAAATAATTTTAACCTACGCTAGTTTTGTTTGCATTCCATACATATGTGATAAGTATGGATGGTATAACTTTTTTAGGAGAAATGTGGCTTGACTGGAATAATGGCTCCTTATTAACATTCTGGTGAAAGGATATGGTTGTCTTCAGATAGTTTCATGTTTTTACACCTGTTTAAAAGTAAAACCATGAAAGACATTTAGTAGGAGCGAGTAACACACACTCATCAATGAGGCGACCCTTCCTTGTGTCTGAGCATAGCTGCCATTGTCAGGGCCTTTTTCTATCAAAAATTACCTGTCTTGTAAAGCATAATGTCTGGGGTTTTTTTTCCTTTAATATATGTTTTCTTCTCTATCTGTACAGACAGTGAAAAATAGAAGCAATCTAGAATTGAAATCAAACTTCAACTCATTTAAAAAAAAGGGTTCTATTCACAATCTCTCAAATTGTGGTTTTGTTTTCACAACAATATATAGGATATTTCTTCCTAACCACTGGGTTCCTTGATATAGTTCACATATACCTTACTATACCTTATGGCATACCTTGACTCCCATGAGATATTATGGTTCAGACTGAACTTCAGTCTTCTCAGATATCCAAAGTCACTGTCTTTTCTATCTCCTTGTCTTTAATATATTCTCTTGTGAAGTGTCAACTGTTCTTACTTATTTGGTTTGCTATTCTAAATACTTTTTCTTCTTCCATTCCGTTATTTTCATCACCACTGTGTTATATCCCTCTAGGGAACACCTGATGCTTTGGGCACGGTGCTTTGCACGTGAATTAGACTGGTCTGTTCTGTAGGAATTTTTGTAATGTGTTTATTACCTCAGGATCTGGGCACCTCCCAGTGGTACATAAAGTAACCAAATCTGTCACAGCTGATTTGCTTCCTTATACTCTCCTTAGACTTGCAAGGGAATATTTTCCTTTGGTATGGTTTTCTGTTGCTATTTTTTGAATTATGAGATGTGTTTTCTTGTGCTACAGAGATGAAATAATTGTCTCTTGCACTTGGGGCAGAAGTGTTGAGTTTTTGGATCCTGGGGATATTCATCCCAAAGCAACTTCCCAAATAAATAGGAGTTGCCCAGCTTTCACAAAGGCAGAGATGTGACCTTTTTAGTAAAAAGGTAATAATCACTACTAATGCTAATATAGAAATACAGCTCCTGGCTACTCAGAGAGTGCTTTGAATCATAAAATTCATAGATTTTACTAATGATCCTTAAGGAAAATAAAAAAGACCAAACAACTTACTTGCCATGTAGTAGTGTGTCTAAAAATGTTTCCTGGATGTCAAATCTAATTTATGTTATAGATAATATAGTCAACAATATTGGTCAGAAAAAGGGACAAGTTTTTCTTAATACACATTTTTCTTTTCTTGACTTCTCTACTAGATTTAGTAGTGGTTATCTTTTGTAACTGCAATTATATATGCAAGTTACAGTTTATTTGCTATTGAGCTATCTTCAGATGTACTGTATTGGCTTCAATATTGTCATTTATTTCTGTGCAGTGGTATTATCAAATGTGACATACTGGAAATGGGAAATGCCTATGACAAAAATATAGATGAATACCAGAAACTATTTTTTTTTTCATGAACATGATGCATTATTTGTTTTACAGGTTTTTGAGTTAAAATATTATGAGGGATCCAATCGATTCATAGCTCTCAGAGGACTGAGTCAGAACTGGGTTTGCAATTGTTATCTGATAAGGACTGTTGATGCTATCATCTCTTTCCATCCCCTGAATAGCGAACACGAAAGCTCTTCCTGCTCAGCAAGGCTTATTACTGTTAGATTGGCTTCTAAACCAACCTAATGCAGGTCACAAAGTGTAGTAAATTGGCAGCTGCTCTAACTGATGAAAAAAATAATTGCAGTGTGAGGCAGGGGAAGTTCTAAACTAATTTTTCCTTAGCAGAAAATAGGTATTATCAAATGCAGAGAAAGCTATGTTAAAGTAACCTTGAATTTTTGCCTTGAAGTCAAAAGCAGTTGGAATTTTCAGTCATGGTAATGGGTACATCTGAACAGTTGTATAATGAAGCTCCAACATCTAAAGAAGTTTTATGCACATCCCCCACCCAATTCAAAGGTGTTATTTTTCCAGGAAGGAAGCCTGTATAGCTGGGACTTTCATTCACCCCCTTCAGAATGATGTGCTTGAGACCTTTTCAATGCTTTGATGTGGGCCAGAATGGTAAGGCTGTGTATCTGAAGTTGGCACATAATATTTAACTTTAGGAACTCAAAATCAGGTCATTGTAATGTCAGAAGGGCTAACATTGAGATCTCAGCATTAACTATGAATATAGTCAGGAAATTTTAAAAAACCAGGCAATTTTGAATATTTTTTCTCAAATTCTAATATGTAAAGAAAATAAGTTAATTGCTAATTGGACAATATATACAAGTCAGAGTACAAAATATGAAGAAATAGTGAAATAATTATTCATACTGCTTTATGTCATGAAGATCAGAGACTGTTGGTGGGAAAGTAAATTGTGTCAGAAGGGCTTAAACAGAATCACAGAATCACTTAGGCTGGAAAAGACTTCCAAGATGGAGTGCAACATTTGACTGAGCCTTGTCAACTAAACCATAGCATTAAGCATCCAGTTATTTCTCGAATACCTCCAAGAATGTTGACTCCACCACCTCCCTGGGTAGCCCCTTCCTTCTTCACCCTTTCAGAGAAGAAATTCTTCCTGGTGTCCAACCCGAACCTCACCTGGTGCAGCCTGAAAGCAACCCTCTCGTCCTGTTGCTTGTTGCCTGGGAGAGAGGCCAACCCCCACCTGCCTACAGCCTGGTTTTGGGTAGTTTTAGAGAGCAATGAGGTCTTCCCTGGGCTTCCTTTTCTTCAGGCTAAACACCACGAGCTCCCTCAGACTCTCCTGATATGACTGACTCTCCAGACCCTTTCCCAGTTCCATTGTCCCCTGGACACATTCCAGCAGCTCTGAGGAGCAAAATTCTTTGGTTTCTTTCATCTCTGTGATTTTCAGTGACCCAATATGAATTGTAAATACGTAGAAGATTGCTAGGCAACAAAATCTCATTGCGTATTCTTCACCAATTCTAGCGATAATGCCTTTTAAAATGCCTGCGGATTGTTTTATCACAAACTTTAGTATAATTTCCTTTCTACAAGACAGCATTTTGGTCTAGCAGAAGAAATTCTTTCAAAAACTGAGGTAAATATCTGATGCAGCTTAAGGATACACCCTGAAGGAGAACATAATATTTGCATTAGAAATGACTGACTTATCACATAAATTTTCCTGTGTAATTTGCTAGTTTGCCTCCAAGGAGCATGTAAACCTGAAAAAAAAGAGAAGTCAAATGCAAAAGAGGTATTTCTGCTTTAAAAAAGCAGTCTTATCTGAGCGCTTAGTATGTTGTATCCTGACAGGAAGGGAGTTGTCTCTCTGGGATACATGGAAAATTTTGTAGGCAACTTGTGCAACTTCTTAGCTGATGCATTGAAGATGTATTCCCTGTATGTTATGCTGCAGCAGTGTGATATAGTTATATGTCCTCTTGCTTCTTAGAAACTGAATTTCAACTTCAACGATATTAAAGATGACAAAAGTCTTTCTATACCATTGAATTGCCAGGAACTGGTAATGGTGTATCAGAAAATTGTATCCTGTTTTAATGTAGAGTAACAAAGAAGCTATTTTTAAAAGGATGAAGAACTTATACACATGAGGTAAAAATGTGAGCTAACTACATATAGTCATCCATATCATTCAAGGTGTATACAGCAAAAGATTGAAGGAAATTAGTGACTGCAGAATGTTGAGCATGCACATATATAGATTACTTGGAGCTGAAAATGCAGCTCTAAATTAATAACAGCAATGGAAAGAAGCGTAAAAGGGATGGGCTGGTAGAGCTTGATACAAAGCATCACTGCTTTAAATATTTATTCTTTTAAACACTGCTGGTTGGTGGCCAGGAAAATTGAAATCTTTGCACTCAGTATGTTGTATTAATGTCATGGGTTGTTTGAGACGATCATTGCTGGATGCCATGGGTGAGCTGGGAATGTGGTGCCTCTCTTGTTCTTGACAAGTGAGGGGCTTTGTGTGTGTAAGCCAAAGCCTCTTCGAAATCATTAAAAAAGGACTTTAAGTTCAGTGGCCAGCAGATCAGATTCCTCCTCATTGACCATCAGAGATGTTTTTATCATTGATTCTCATTTGCTTCTCTCAGTCAATAAACTACACACAGCACTATCTAAAATTGACCTCTTTGGTGAGGTCAAATGTCTTCCACATGTCATCAAGTTCATGACATGGACAGGTCAGAGGTGTTTGCTGGAGAAAGGCAATGATTACCTGGGACTAATTTAAGGAACCTTCAGGTTACAAAGCACAAAGAAGGGTTTCCTTAGGTATTAATTTTTAAATTGATACTTATTAAATTCAGTGAAGCAAAACCAGACTGCATCACTGCTCCATTTCCCTGTGCAGTGTGCATATTTATTCCCATTAATTTAAACCACTGAGAGCCAGAAATGCTCTTTCTGCAGGGTTTCCTGCAGTCATACACCAGGGAAAATTTTTACAACTGTCAGCATCTGTTTTGTGGCTATAATCCATTTGTAAGATGTAGACTGTGTTTTCTCCTTAGCTGGTGTTTGTGCGGAAATCAGTGCATAAACATATAGACTCAACGTGTTCCCAGTAGAATCTTGGGTTTACCACAGGAGAGAAAAGGTAGCTCTTGAAGTATCTTCAGAAGAGTATTGTCTCTGTGACTTATCACAGTCTGGGCTTGTACATTTTTTGTGCTCAAACCATAGTGCTCAATAAAGAGTGGTTCTGTTAAATAACTGGAAAGAGTCTTTCAGGACAGGCTTTTGAGAACCATGCCGTGATGGTCTCTGCTGGAAGCCATATTTTGCATATCTTACAATAGCAGCATTTTCTGTCAGTGCCAGAACTGTTGTAGTCAGTCATCGTTCATGGGAACGTAATATCTTTGTAATGCCAGGTGGGAGAAGGCCAATGACACCAGACTCTGCAATGCATGAAACATGCATATCCTAAACACATGGAAATATCTGTGGCTGCAGATGGCCATCTCCAGTCCATTTTAAAGTAAGCAGTTGATCATTTGTGCATCAGAATGCGTTTCACTAGACCATACCCCTGTGAGATGGTACAATATAATATTCTTTCTGTCATTAGGTTAGCCATGAAATCTCAGTGCTAGCAGCACATATTAAGAGGCAAAATGACCCACCAAAGGACTAAGAACAGACTTCACCTTATTAAATGAATGATAAAATTGAGCATTAAAATTTAAAAAAACAAGTATGAGCAAACCAGGTGAAGGTTGAGAAATACTGCACTAATTTAGCTGTGATAACAATATAAGTCACAAATTTAGCTTTTGGAGATGTGTGAGTGAAATTACAGTGCAGTGTTGCAGATGTCAGTTTACGTGTCAGCCTTGTTCTTGTGAATAAAAGGAATGTCTGCAAAACCTGAAGCAGAAGTGTTATTCATATGAAGGCTGAGAAAACAGATTGAATGCAGCTGAAACCAACTCAGGCGGAAACAGAAGCTTTGTTGTTCCAGGCAGAATATACAAGCAGAGATTACAAAGTTTTAGTTGCAAAGATCACACTGGTGCCACCACAATATATACTTTATAGTATCAAAGCAGGACTCACATCTGGCTGCCATGCCAAAGGTTGCTTTGCTTTGCTTTGCTTTTTTTCAAAAGCTTGTTTCTTTTTCCTTTGCTGCATGAGGTGGTGGCATTGCTTATCTGGGAGATGGATCTAACAGCTCTGTGGAGTGCAGTGTTCTCAGGCATTAGGACAATCCTCTATTTGCCTGTTGTGAACAGACTGTCTGTTTTGCAATGTTCAGGCAATGTAAAGAAACCAGATCATGAAAAAAACCTCTGTTTCTGAATGTCTGCACATTTCTCTCCCAGTAGTTTTTCCTCAGCAGTTCAATCTGCACTGACAACTGGTAACACAAAGCCAGATTTTGAAAGTTTCTGTTAACTAACACGCAGATGGATAGACAGAGGGGCTTCTGAGTATGCCTGGGCACAAACTCCCATGATCAGGAATAAGCTTTTGATTGTGATCCATCAAAAATTTCTTCAAAATAAGAAGTAAAGTCAGAGAAGGGCCTTATATAATGGGACAAAAGTAAAAAAAAAATATATCTATCAACTGGTTTTCTCACAGTACAGTGCTGGGAGCCAAACCATGTTTGGCATGGCTATAGTCTGCATCCATTGCCTGCTTTAACGTTGACTGTTCATCTTTTCAACATCTGCTTCTTTCTGTTTTCTCTCATCATCTCCTTTTTGCTCCTATCTTTTCACCATGAAAGGATTAGTGTAGGTGAACATCTTTTAAACACATCCCATTCAGATTCATTTGAAACTTACCATTTCAGAAGCCTTTGAGCCGTTGCTTAAAGCTTTTAAATCATCTCTATACTGATCTCTGCTAGACACCAAGCATATGATAAAAAACTATGCGCTAGGGAAAAATTCCTAATGCCACAGTGAAGCCAGCAGGGATGGTGTAGATCATAAACCTGCTTCCTTCTGTAAGTGTAGCAATTGAAATGCCAATCCCTGCCATTCAAGGTGGCTAAAATTGGAGAATTATGATGAGCGCTTGCACTAACTTTACTTGGTTTCCTTCCTGGCTGGGTTTGCTCTCATTTTTCTAGTTGAACTGTAAAAGGAAGGAAATTAGTTGGCTGCTTTTACATCAGGGAGCAGTGGCAGGAAAATATATGATTTTTTTTTTTAATGTAAATTTTCTATTTTGTAGTCCTCAAAATTTATGTTGTTGAAAGTACTGTTCAAAGTACATCATTGAAAGTCTGCAGGAACACTTAGATTTTTGTGCAAAGCTAAATTTTATCCATTTCCTCTACAAAATAGTGTTCTTCCTAGGGTGTATAGCTCCTACCAAGCCAGAGCTGCAAAAAAGAGTGTGGGTGGCACACTCTTTCTATTCCTGTACCATCATACTTTGTATTGCCTGAATTTATTCATCTGCATTTTCCTCTGGTTTAAAACATCATTCCAAATTTTCATGACCCTTTGAGAAAATCCAGAAACAAGCTTTTTTCCAGTCCTCTTAATAATCTTTGCAGACCATTAAAATCCTTTATGCTCAGTCTTGCAGAACTTTTTATTAAATACTTTCCTTCAGTAAAATATTTGTATTTTTTTTCCAGTCAAGGAAGAACGTCCATCCAAGGTCTTTTCTTTCAGTAGTTCTTTTCTTTGGAGACGGATATTTATTTGAATGTAGTTGCATTATTTCAATGCTTACCAATACTCTCCACAGATTATCAGTAGTGAATCTCTTTCCTAAATTGACACACACTGATTTGCTGATAATCATTAGGGCAGAAGTGTACTTCTTCCTGCTAAAAATTAAGCCAGAAAAACTTTCTTGCTTAGTCTCATTGGAATATTGAATTGATTAATAGAAAGGTACTTTGCAGAACATCTGCCCCTGACAACTGGGCTGCAAAGGGATGCCATCTCCATGCAGAGAGTGCAGCTGGGTGTGCTGATGTCAGCCACTCCGCTGGCCAATAACAGTTTTTGTAATCTAACACTTTTTCTTCAATTATGTGTAACTACATTATGGTCACTATTCTGCCTGCACGGGTTAAGAGCTACTTGCTATACCTGAGATATATCAGTGCTCTGGCGCGCTGGCAGGGCCAGGAGAGCTGCAGCTTGCCCAGAGGTGCCCAACACGAGAGGAGGGCACTCTGTGGCACTGTGCGCCTCGCTGGCAGCTCCCTCACCCGTGCGGTGGAAGGCACGGAGCCACGCGCGCCTGGGGCTTATGGATTGCCCAAGCGTAACCAGAAACTGGTGAGAGAGGTGGCCCTTCGGCCGGTATTCCAAGGGTTTATTGCAGAAACTCCCTCAAAAGGGACCGGAAGCGAAGAGAAAGAAGTTGCAGCCTGAATGGGCTTAAAAGGGATACAGGGAAGGGGGCTGGGATGACATAGCAGGGACCTATAGGAAGAAGGGAAGGGCGGGACAGGTCTGGTTACCTTTCCTTAGGAGATACAAGGGGTGTCTGTCCACTGCCAATCAGAGAGACCGAGCCTACATCAGGTCACAGGGATTCGATGGGAGAAGCCATCCTCACAGAGGGGGATTTAACCTTTGGAGCCAGCCCACCAAACCTCTTTATCTGCGCTATGTAGTCCCCTGAGTGCTCCTGTGGTTGCTTCAGTCACCACAACACTGAGGGGTTTTACAAACTGTCTTTCTCCAACTAACCTTTACTTTTCACACAGATGAAGTCACTTATGAACTGCTGTATTACCCAGAAAGTACAAGCTTCTCTGATTGAGATCTCTCAGAAAACTGCAAAGCAATAGAAAACTAACAGCAGAAGAAAACTCTAGAATGAGGCTTCCTTTTATGTGTTCTAAAGGCATTTTTGCTATTTCAGTGTAGCTTATGCAGTTTGGTTTGTGACTGTCCTGTGACCCACTATAGATAACCCAGGTAATTATTGCATCCAGGGAGGTCCACTGGAGCTGAGCGTGGTGGGAAGGTTTCCTGGCTGTGTGTAATATCGTAATGGGACAGGAATATCTGGTTCATGTGCAGAGCTGTCTGGAATATAGACAGCCAACTCAGTCCTGCTGTAAATTTTTAAGTTCAATCCTCTCGTGGGAAAAGATAGGAACAATTCCTACCCACTCTCCAATTATCAGCAAATGAGACTGCAGTCTGTGAAAAGGCAAGCCATTCTAACAAGCTTGAGAAAAGGCTTTTACCCCACCTTTACCATTAACTCTTTTTATGTCACTCATGTCTACCTCTTTCTATTATTCTTTTGGTTTTTACCACACTGTGACGATAGCAGTGTCTAAGTGTTACATCATGAACATCAAAAAAGAATTTTCTACTAGAAATTACATCTGTCCATGGCTGGTAAATTAGTATATTAATTCTTATATGCATCAGAGGTATCATAGAATATCTAGGGTTCGAAGGGACTTAAGGATTAACTGTCTAATTATATGAAGAAGAAAACTTTTATGAAGAGTTGTCGCAAATATTTTCTTACATAAAAAAGGGTTTCTTGTAATCGTGGTAGCCTAGCATGAGAAAAATATTTCTCTTGCCATTTATTGTGCATCCAACTATTTCATTCTCAGACCATTTAAAAAGTGATGGAGTCATGCCAGATACACAGAATTCAAAATTTTGCTGAGTACAAGTAAAATAAGTCCATTGCCTGAAGCTGATACGAAGGGAATCTGAATAGCAAGTAGAGTTATGCCAATTGGGAGGTGCAGTTATAAAATTGCACATTTCAAATAGAAGGCAAGTACTCTCAGAACCACTTTCTCAAAAGGCTCATTTTTTCAGTACTTCAGTGCACAATAGTGAACAAAATAATAAACAAAGTAGGACCAGAAGAAGACTTCCTTTACAACAAAGAAAATTAACCACAGTGCAAAAGAGGTTTGGGTTGATTCCAGTAATATAATGAAATGTGTATTTTTAACCATCATTTTTTACATTTTCCTTTTTGACCTAATACTGAGGTAGAGAGCTTTAATTAAAATGGATTATTATAAGTGAGCCTAAGCACAGGGACAGAAAGATTAGGAAGCAGCAGGCAACCAAGGAAGAGCATAATACCCAGAGACAGACTCAGGTTTCAGAGAAAATAAAGTACTGTTAACTACCACCTTAAATTCTCCTGTAGCAGCTTTCCACTGAATAAATAAAGGAAGGTACATTATAAAAGGCTACACGGGTCAAAATATGAGTTTACTTTTAATTGGAAGCCTTTATCATCTTCTGCAAAGATTTAATTGCCTAAACTTTTTTTCTGGTTTAAAATCTATATTAAACGGAAGGCATGGGAAAATAAAGGTGATATCTAAAAGAACAAGTCATGTATATGAATGGAAAAAAAGAGGCTTCCCTAATTTTGGAAGTGGAATAGTATCATTAAACAAAGCAGATTAATAATCATATATGAATTTATTATTGATTTGTAGTGTGAAACCAAACAAGCTAGATTTCAAAACAAAAATAAGCCATATTTATCACTGGGAAAGTGTTAATGAAATGAAAGATTTGCATTTAGAAAAGATGAGTTTTAATTGTTTCTCATGTGCTCTAACATCTCTAGAACATTAGGAGTTTTGCAATAGCCATGGGAAACAGTGGACTTCACCTTCCACAGGCACATAATGAAGAACATTAATCAGAAGATGAAAGTTTTGCTTTCCTTCCCTTCCTATGGCTTATCCAGATACATTAGACAAAAATCCTGTCTAAATAGGACAAAGATTCTACTGGGTTCTGTTTTTCTGGTTGGGGTTTGGTATTTTTTTAGTTAATAAATGCAAGCACTATGACTCTGGTGTCTACATCAAGTATTAATGATACACATACACAAATAAGAGGTTAGTTTGCATTCTTTTTATGTTTGTTAGTGGTTTTCAGTATTTTTTGTCAAAAAGTCTGAAAACACACTCTGTGGACGTTTCACCTTTGTCACTGGCACAATTCTCTCTTACTATCCTGAGCAGAGAATGGAAGGGATAGTTTAGTTCTGGAAAATCCCACAGGAACTATTGTTGGTTTTATTATATGATACACAGTTGTGGCACATTAATTCTGGATTAGACCAATAGTCACTGTTTTCTGCACCAATTTTACTTAAAATATTGTGTTCTGGCATCTTCAGGAAGACTAACATCACATTACTACGATGATCCAGAGGGACAGGAGTCAAGCCAGACATATTAGCACGCTGTGGAAACACTGTCGTTATCTGTGCAAACACAGTCATTACAGAACTCCTCTACAGCAGAATTTCATTTTTTCTTCAAATAGCTTCACAAACTTTGACTTTAATTTCTTCTTCTCATGAGATGTGCAGAGGCACACCTTTGCTCATGTCTAGCATTACCTACTCAGCACAAGAGCATACAATTTTCCTGTCAGTGCAACTAGAAATGGTTAGTGGGGCTGTGAATGCAGTTACAGAGAAGGTTTGTGTTCTACAATTTCTCTAGAAATCCCATTAGTTTCCTGCTCTTCGTTCTTTGCACACATTATTTTAAAAGCCATAATGCAAGTCATTGCTGTTTCACAAGCGTTTCTTTCATGAGCTCTCTGAAAAGTGTAGCTCGCAATAGCCCGCGTTTGTCGTAATCTGTGACTAGTAAATCCATGTCCTGTTTTGCAACATGCTCTGAATTCATACAGTATGGCTTAAGCTTAGACTGGAGCCCAAAATCTGACTAATAATTTAATTTATTAATAATTTGCTAGATTTATAAAATTGCTAAAGGAGTGACAGCAGCAACAGAGTCTACATAACTGCTGTGTGAAACCCTGGAATTAAAATACATCAGTTCAAAACCTGCCCCAAATAAGTCAAGTAGTCCTACAGCACTGGAAAAACAGCCAAAACAAAATTGCTTCGGCATGTCAGAAATTTGATTTATTGTAGTTTTTCTTACATTTATGTTCAAGATATTGAGTGTGGAGAGAGAGAGAGAGAGAGAGAAATCTTTTTGGTGATTGTAGGGACTCTTCAGTGACCCAACACTGAATATAGTAACTGTTTCTTCGAACAGTTTCTTGTAGGTTTGAAAAGTCATCACATTTTTCCATGTAGCCCCTGATGAAGATCAGAGTCAACACTCAATTCTCAAAATATGAGTGGCTATTTGCAATAACAAACCAAATTCAGTTATGAGTTTATTACAATTACTAATATAGAGCTACCTTTTTTCTTAACTGGAGTGACAGTATATTCATTCATATTTCAGAAATTTAAATATTTTATAAAAGGTCTACATAACTAAGTGTGTTCAGTGGCATATTTAGAAATATCCTTGGGCTTGACAGTTGAAATTAAAGATACTGTGAGATTTACATCTCGTAATGAAAAGCAGCTGTTTGTAAATACCCCGGTTACTGCAGTTCTGCCGACAGCCTTAGGGTGTGTCCGTGAAACACTGAACTCTGCAGAGTAACTATCCTAAATACTTGCAATTTTCTTTGTTACAGATTGTAGTATTTGCGATGACTATATTACAGCAGAGTGGCTGAAAAGCTGACTCGGTGCTCAGGGCATTTCTGGCTTCTCTGCCTGATCGATTTTGCTGCCCTGCTTTGGCCTGGAAAGAGCAGTTGCACCATAGAGCATAATTGCACAAATTCCTGGAGCTAGCAACACATGTCATATGCTGTTGGGAAGTGTGAAATCCACACTTTCCAGTGCTAATAGCTATCTGTTTATTTTTAATTTCCTGGTTCATGAAGTGCAACTCCCCTTCAGACTGCACTGCTGCCTGCTTGCTGTGGTCTGCAGTTGTCCAGATTTCTAATTGTCTTCTCTTACATCGAGGGAAAACTCAAGGGGAAATGTTTCAGAAGTACTGATTTACTGATTTTGATGCTGCCATTTCCGTTTCTTAATTTTTCCTTCCGTTGGATTTGTAACTTTCTAGGTAGAAATATAAGAGGATGTCACATTATTAAAATAAAAAGAGAATTAGGTGGGTTCCCTTCAAGAGTCTTCCATTCTTAGTTAATGTCCAGGTTAAGATTCATCTTGTTTTCATACACAACATGAACCAACCATTTTTCCTTCAGTTAATCTGCCTTTCTATTAGCTCCTTAGAGTAAAACAGTAACATACTAATATTCTTTTGGCTTCATGGCCAAATATGGGTATTTCTCCAGGCTCATTCATTACTATTCATCTAATAGCTGCTTTAAGGTTTATGAGGAAAAGTAAAACCTACCATAGGGATAATCTCAAATATGGCAAACAGCTTTTGCCAAATGGTTCACAGCAGCTCTGCAATTATCTTATTGCTTTATTTCTCAGAAGGGAAACACTGTTTCCTCAAGTTTTTGCTGTAAAAACTGTGGAACTCTAAAAAAAATTACTTCTATTTTAAAGGTCTGATTTCACATGAAAATTATATGCATTGCAAATGTTTTCTCGGCAATTTACTTGTCATAAATGCCTATTGTACTGAAAAACTCTACAGGGAATTGGATGTATTTATTCTGCATGTGCTTAGGAATTTGTAAAAAAGACACAATGACAATAAAAATAGAAATATTATGACTCTCTGAAAACCCCCAGATACAGAGATTGTTTTCAACTCAAATGTAGCTTTCTGAGGTCTGTGTAAACCAGGCTTCCTAGCAGGGATTAGGTACATGCTATTGTACTTTCATAATGAGGAGAGCACCGAACCAAACAAAAATATTGTGCAGTATTGACAGAAGACATTCAGAGCTGATGCACATAAAATAATGCAGCAAACAGCACATAAGGCTCAAAACACTGCTGTGTTCGGGCCATTATTACTCTGAATGCAAAGCTTAGCTTTGTTGCTTGAAATGTAGTCGAAAAAGAGTTGCAATGGCCCAAGCTCTGCTCCAGTTCAAAGCCTGCACCCAGAGAGAGGTCCTTGGAAAGTCCTTCCTAGCTTTTGTAGGGAAATGTGCCCAAGGGGCAGTGGCTCTAGCGTAAAATCGGAAATAACTTGATTTTCACATTTTTGCTGAAGCGAGCCCGAGTCCAGCCCTCAGCCGTGCTCATCAGTCAGTATTTTCAGTTGCCTGGGGGAAGCACAGCAGGCTTTGAAGTGGAGAGTCCTTCCAAGCGCTAGCAGGACAGATAGTAATATTTTCACCCAGGTTGGTGAAAACTCTTCCAATAGGTTTCTTTTGAAGCTGTTTGTCATTGGAAGACTCTTAGTTTTTAGTTGTAAAATTATTAGCTGGGTGGAATGGGCTGCGTGGGAGAGTGGTGGGGTCAACATCCCTGGCAGTATTTAAATGACACATAGATGTGACACTTAGTGAGAGGGTTCACCGGTGGCCTTGGCAGTGCTGGGTTCATGGTTGGATTTGATGATCTTAAAGGTTTTTTTCAATCTAGATGAGTTTGTGACTTCAGTGCAGCTGCTCATGACAGACTGCATTGCTGTGCGGGCAGATGCGGGGGGGGTGGCTGCATGTGCACTCACAAGAGTGCACTGGTTTCCGTTGTGCTTCCTTTTCCAAATGCTAAAAATTGGAGGGTTTTCCTCTCTATAATCTTCGGAGCATTCCATTTACTTAGGAGAAAACAGAGGCGCACAAATGGAGTTCGGAAGTTGTGTTACTATTATTTAAAATTCCTTGGGAATTTTTCAGAAAAAAATGCTAGAAGCTGTTTTTTCACAAAAAACTAATCATTTTTCCTCAGAAAACAGTCCTCTGGGTCATCTATTGTCATAAATTATTTCATTTAAATGTATAATTCTGATGTTTCCTGTATGGAATATATTAAGAGGTTTAAGGTTAAAATTAAACATTTAGTTAGGAAGTAATTTTGAGGATTTTGTCTGTTCAGGCTTTTTGGAATGGTGGATTTCCTCTTTCAACACAAAAACATCTAGGACTGGAAAACCTTTACCTGTCAGACCTTATTTACTGCATATTTATGGACAGAAAGAAAATTTAATTATAAGCAAATCATGTAAGATATTCCTTCTCCAAGAGTTCCATGCCACAAATACTGTGAAAAAAAGCTGTTTTCATTAAAACTCTATCAAGGAGAGGATTATCATATGGACAGAATTGTTCAAGAAATTCTTAATGGCATCAGAAAATACCCGCAGCTGTTGCTGGTACATTATAGCTGTTGTGTCACCTCTGGTAGAGAGTGGCTGAGCTCAGTCAGCTGGTGACTCTGGTTTGTTCTCCCACATGCACAGCGTCACTAGAGAACTTCTTGGAGAAACTTTGGCTCCAAAGGGAGCCCCTGGAGTCAGGAGAGGCAGAGGGAGACTCTGCACGCCTGGGTGCGGGGTCAGTGCTAAGCTTGGGCTGCTCGGGGCCCTGCAGGGGCAGCAGGGCTCTGCTGAGGCTGCCTCGCGGAACGGGGGCTTCCTCGGGGAGCTGCCTTCAGTGCTGGGAGAACCCCCAAACACAAAAGGACTAGATGAACATCTTCGTGGCACAGGAGCTGTGCTCTGCTATGGACCTGAATTTTGCTTTCTGAACGTGAGGCTCAAATATGAGTTATTTCCTCTTCGGCCGTGGGGCAGTAGCACTTGCCAGGAAGAGCTGAGCCAGGTGCTCCTGGATGTGAGCTGTGCAGCCTCCCTGCACTTTTCAGCATGAATGCTGCGAGATTTATCTGCCTGCACTGGGGATGTCTGAGTAAAAGCAGTATAGAAACAGGCTTGCCAACGTCTGCAGTGGGATCACACCTGGGTTGTTTTGTGTTACAGTAGGAGGGAATGCCCAGCTGTATGAAGGATTCTGTTATTAGCAGATTTGGCATAAAACTCTTCAGCTAATTTGATGATACAAGATGACTTAAGTGAAGCTCCCACGGAGTTCAAGTAGTGCTGAGTTCAAGGTGGCTCCGGATTGGTCTCTAATTATTTTTACCACTTGGCAGCCGAGGCCACTGCTCAGCCCCCTTCAGCTGAGTTCTGATGCTGTACCAGGAGTCCCGAGACACGGCACAAAAACTCTTGCTCCATCAGACAGCACCTGAGAGACTTCTTAGCCCCTGTGTTTGGCAAGCATGAAACAACCGAGCTGGCAATGGGTCTGCTCTGTAGTCATCTCTGCTTAAACAGGCTGGAGTGAAGCAATACCTGGATCTAATAAACCATGTAAGTGTCGCTCTGTGAAGGCTCTTTCCAGAAAGAGGTGATGTGCAGTGCCATGCGGCAGGCTCATGCCTAAGCCTCATGGAGGAGACCCAAATTAAATCATATCTCCAGAAGCTGCTGTTCCCTAGATACCAATATGAAAATAATCCATTTCTAAAGATAAATTCTCCTCATACATCAAAAGTAGAGTACATCAAATGCTGCAAGAAGGAAAAAAACAGTAGCTGTAGGGATGGTTTCAGAAATTTCAGAGTGTGTAGAGGAAACCCAGAGCTGTTAGCATATTTTTTTGCCTTTTTGACAGCGAGTAAATGTTCTGTGGCAGACAAATCTGCAGGAAATAAAATTTCATGATGTGCTGTAACCATACTGGTTATATATCTATACACTACTGGCAGGCTATCAAAAGACGCACATTTTCAGCGTTTCTGAATGTGACTTGAAAGCAGCTTGACTTCTGTAATCATAAACACTGACAAGTGTACTCTGCCTACGTGGACCAGATGATGTCTCTCTTCATATTAGCATGGTGGTGTTGTACAAGCAGTCCAGTGAGATCAAAATTAACTGAGAAGCAAAGGGAATTTTCTATCTTGCCTAAATATTGATCATAAACCAATTTGCCTATAAAAGGAAACTGCAGCTCCTTCTGTTTTCTATCCTATTAAGTTACTGCTCAAAATAACAGTAACTAGTGCTGGCAATGATTCCTTTTTCATTCTGTGCATCTTAGTAATATGGAACCAACTCTCTTTTCATTTATCCTAAGATAATTCCTAATGGAGGGGTATTACTGACCATGAAAGCAATGACAGCTAATTGCAGACATAAAATACCTTTCTTCATGTGTGCACATTTTATGTTTATGAGAAGAACTCTGATGAATCTATCCAGCTGTACTGTAGCCCCTCCAGGCCAGTACTGTCACACACAAGCACATAACCCAGCCATAAGCATATCCTTCAAAACCACCTCCCCTTTTCAGCTCCTATTCCTTACCTTCTAGAAATTATGCATGTGGTTTCTAGCTCAGTTGAAAACCAGGAGTAATTAATGATTTAATTATCTTTTTTTATGGAAAGGTAGTAGTTACCATAATGAGTGCATGATGAAAAATCAAAAACAAGCATACAATCTAACAAAACCCACTGGGCTCTGTTCTTTTACAGAGGCAGTACATTGGTATATGAGTTCCTAATTACCATGCTGAAGAACAGAATCGAAAGCAGGTGAAAGTAAATGTAAACAATTTGGCTCTAATGTTGTTGTCAGGACCTTCCTTCATCATTAATGTAAAATGTTCTTGTTCTGGCTGCTGTCGCCTGGTCTGACAAAAAGCTCTTCTGTTGGTGTCACATGAAAAAATTTCTCCATGTAGCCCCCTGGGGGTCATTGATAAAAGAAGATGAAAAAGCAATACGAAACTGAAAAATTAATTATTGTATTGCAAATACACTTTATCTATACAAAGCTGAGGTAGAACAAAATTAAATCCCCAGGGAAAAGTCACAAAGTACAGTAATGTGGAGTAAATTAAAGGAAAATACACAGCTTAATGGAAATGACCACTCAATTAAAGGATTTGACAGTGATCCATGGTTCTGGCGTTTTACTTTCAGGCATTTGGACTTTCACATTTTTAGTCTATGCTCTTTATTTTGCTCTTAATGTAAAAATGTGTTAGGTAATCCTCTCTAATGGCTGCAAATCAAGGAAAGTTTTGAAGATAAAAGTAAAGCTCTTCCTGGGTAGCTTTTGTCTAAGCGTTCTTAGCAGTAGAGGTTCTTAGCTATAATATACTGCCCATGAATCAAAGAGAATAATTTCACTACAACCAGAGGAAAGACTTGTGGATGTCTGTTATTTAAGAGGCAACAAATAATGGATGATGTGGAAAATATTGAACGCTAAATGCTCTCTTGCTGCTGACTTACAGAATCCTTTAGTGTTACTAGATGTTTGATAGTACTAAAACTAAGAAAAAAGGATCAGGAGGATATTCCAAAGATGAGGAAAGAATACATTGCAGGATAATTTTAGAGAAATCAGAGGTATTAAAGTCAACTTGCAGCAGAGCCCTTAAGGAACTAGCTGAGGTATCTTGAGGGGCAAAAGAGACAAAGTAGAGAAAAGCAGATCTAGCATCTGTATTTAAAATGAAGTGACTACTTTCTTGTATTGTGCAGCTTGGCACCTGGCTTGAATATCTAAAAAGATATCAAAATATTAAATAACAGCATTACAAGCATCAGGAGACTTACAAAGTTGTGGAAACACCCTTGAATGATGCCAGATAGGATAAGCCCAGTCTATTTGCAAGCAAACTGGTTTGATGGTGGGAGGCCATAGATGAGACATATCTTGATAGTGCCCCAAGCTTAAGAAAAGTGAACAAGCAAAGCTAATACAAATCAGATGTGTTCAGCTGTCAACCCCCAAAAATGGTTCAAAGAGATGCTTGCTTTGTTTGTCAGAGCTGCATTGCAGCCCAGATGTCAGAGGGGCCAGCAGGCTGTTTCTTTCCTCCTGCTGGCCAGCCTCTACATCGCGTTGAGCGCACCACCGCTGACTGAAGGCGGATCGCTTGGCTGGTTTTGCAGGTACATAATCCTCTCCCTCAGATTTCCCTCCAGCTCCCTGCTTCGGGGTCTCAGCACGGCAGGCTTGGTGTGGGCAGAGTCTGCAGGCAGCAGTGGGGTCTCCTCACATCACTGATCTAGAGCCCGGTGCAGGGGCCACCAGATGAAAAGCCCAATTTAGGGTGTATCACGCTCCCCGTGACACATCCCCAGGGCACGGGCAGGGTGTGTGGGCTCCTGTGCCTGTGGGAATGAAGCCTGCCCCCGTGACAAGCCTAATCTCCATGGTGGATACCTAGGGAAGGGCTCGTTGGGATCATTACTGGAAAATTTCTCCGCCACTGATAAGGAAAACAGCTTGGTGAAATAAATACAATGCTTTTCAGAGAGAAAAATATAGAGTGCACCAAGGCAGTCAGTGCACCGATTTTCAGCATACTTTCTGCATAATTAGCGTGCTATTAGAAAAAGTAACAAGAAGGCACATTTAGAAACCTTTTTTTGCTTGGGGCTTATCAGTATACAAAGCTGAAATACCATGACAGATTTTAAACAGCAGCTACTATTTATACGGGTAGTAAAAAACCTCCTGAAGTGAATTTTTCTTTAAGCTTCTCAGCTTAAACCTCGACTACACCTTCTCCCTGTGATATACCTGTGGATGCCTAGCATCAACTTAGTCAGGAATGCTGTGTTTAGCCTTTCCTCAAAGTCAAGTCAAAATCTACCATGAAAAACTCTGTGCAGTTGAACATATTAGTATTCCATAGATGAAGTCCGTATATACCTGTACACCGACTTCTATTTTGAATCAATTTTATAGCCTTAAATGATTAGTACCTGAAATAAATGATTGAATATGCCTTGAGAGAAAATGTGTGATGAATAAAAAGATGATAAATGCTTTGTTTTGTGCAGAGACCTGGAGCAGATTTATCTTGTTAAAAAAATTGCTAGAGTGACAATGAGGTAAAAATCTGAATTTTCACTTTCAATTAACAGATTTGCTAAGACAGATTTTTCCTGGAATGTTTAAAATCTTTTCTAGCATGGTGCTATATCTTGTACCCCCTGTCTGCTCCTCCTATTATCCGTAAAAAGTTGCACACGTACACTGGAGCTGCGCACTGTTAACAAAAACTTATGACAAATTTCCCTGTTGAAAAGGGACTACAATGACGTATCCTTGGCCAACTCTTACACTGTGAAATCATTCCACTCACCTGCGATTTGGAAAGATGACCTAGGAATGGATCTGAAATCCTTAGGAGTGCTATTAGATAACGTATATGTGGCAGGACAGACAGGAGCATCCCCTCAAACTCAGCACTGGTTTTAAGCATGTATATCTCGTGAGGTGTCAGTAATATTGTATAATTAATACATACAGCAATTTCTCTCCTAAGTCTGTGGGAAATAACACCCTTTAACTGGAAAAAGATCACCTTTTAGACTCACTGAGCAGAACTCGAGGAGAACAGCATCTCCTGCCTCCTTTGGAATGAGAAGTATTTCTACCTCTTTTTTTGTAACAGGCCTTATTTGTCTGGACATTCATATGATTAAGAATATTGCTTAAAAAGCACAGGCCTTGTATGATCCTTGTGCAGGGGAACATAAAAGTGTCCAACCACCTTACAGGGCAGCTGGAATAGCATGAGACAGCTTTCCTACTCCTGACAAGCTGACCCAGTGATTCCAAGGCTCAAGTATTTTTACTTTCCAGACAGATGGAAAAGACAATTTCAAACCAATTAAATAAACAAAACCTTCTATTTTGGAAGGACTTCTTAAAGAAAAAAAGTGTTACTTGATTAAGAGTAGAAGCCTTCTGACTACTTTCTGCAAAATTGACACCCTATTAAAGGAAACAACCAGCCGTCACCTTTACAAATCTTGGATCCCTCTGTGTGGGGGCCTTATGGTTTTATCTGCCAGAGATTCAGACCAGTGCAGTTCATTAACGACAGATTGTTCCCATGGAGAGTGAATCTCCTTGAATTTAGCATTATGTCAGTAAAAATGGGGTGTTTCCATAGGCTTTCATCACTGGTGTGCTGCCGCCCCAGCCCCCGAAGCGCAGACCCCACTGCATTGCGCTTCCTGCCCTACAGTGAGGCAGCTGCGACAAAAACACACTTTGCATTTTTGTCAAAACCACAATATGCACGGGCCGTATTTGGAAGGTGCGTGTGCCAAGGCCCAGAGCAATAGGGACACCAGCAGAAGACGTGCGTGTCTGACAAATGCTGCGAGATGTAGCCTTGAATGCAACAAAACTCCCATCTGTAATGTTCCTTAAAAATCACACAGCCAAAGCTCATCCTCTCCCTTTCTTACTGAAGTAGGTGTTTTGTGTAAAGCACAAATTAATTCACTCCTTATTAGTAATTTTCAAAGGACTTTGCATTTCCTGTAAAAGCAAATCCTGTACTTTATCCACTTAGACTACTCTGATACTTGCAGCCTTTCCCATATGCTCTTAGCTGCTCATTTATCTTGCACTAGTGATAGTCTTTTTAGCTGACCTATGGTATGACTTTAGCTGAATAGAATGTAAAACAGGAGCTGATAAAGAGCATTTTTACATGTGAAGGTCATAAATATTGAACAGATTCCCTGTCATGCTTGTAAGGAAGAGTGTCATGCCTCTTTTGGTTTTGCAGTCAGTCTTTGAAAAGCAAAGGCCTAGCAGGAGTACAGGGGTATATATAGAATACTTCTTCACACTTCTAAAGGAGTACAGAGCCACTTCTAGAAATTTAATAATAAATACAGTTTGTGCTTCAAAATGCTACATTAATGGAGCGCTAGCACTGTAATATCAGACACTCAAAATCAGAACATTTTAGAAGGTTGGGCTGTTCTAATTGTAATGTGGCTAAACTGCATATCCCAAATTATATAAGGCATATTTTAATAGTAAGAATGTATTAAAACTTACATTTTAAAATCCACTTTCTTCTTCAATATGTGAAGCTTATGTTAATGAGGAGTGAGTGACAAAGGCAGATTTGAAGGTGATCTCTTCAGTGTCTAGAAATTTTCAAACTCTACAGTTTCACATCTCCTTTTTTGACCATCGGATTGATTTAAAAAGCTTGCTGGCTGAAATAACCAGTTTTCTCCTCAGGGGTAATTAGTTTGCTGTTTAAATAATCTCAAACTCTGAACTGTAGTTCTTTTATTTTTACAAATGAGGTTAAATATATAGGGTTTGCATTTTTTTAAAAAACAGATAGGCATACTTGGAGAATTTAGAGAGCGTGAGTCAACTCCATAGCCTTCCTTGTCAAAGTGTCCACTGGGAAATAGAAAAGGCTGAGGGATAATTCATACTTTTTGTTTGAGACTAATACTGAAAATCCCATGTCAAATTGATTTGTTTCATGGATGCTTCACTATTCTCAGTTTGTAATTTGTTATCTGGACTTATTAAAATGTGTGAGGTATTTTTACTTCTGTCTCTTCACACAAAAAGCAGCATTAGTGAGCAGTTCAGTCCTATTTTGAGGAGCTGTGCAACAGACAACATTTCATGACCCTGATGTGGTCTTTAAACAACATGCTATGGTGAGGGTTAACCTTAACAATGGATTTTAAGAACCAAATTGAGTCTTCACACTGACATAGTATGGGCTTTGACTGTGGCTGCATGTGAAGGAAGTTACCTGGGAAAATGTAGGCATGGCAGAGATCTGAGCGAGCAGAGCCATGCTGTCCCTGTGTATGCACTGTGCTGCCACCAGGCCCAACCCTTTGGAGACGTCCCCTGAGCCCACAAGGATTGGCACGGGGAACGTGGCACCCCTGCCCCACAGCTCACCCTAAGACACTGATATGTCGTCTTCACTAAGTGCCTTAAACCTTTCTTTTAATCTGTAAATATAATTTGTATCTCTTTTGGAGGCTGAATTCAGCACAATTTTAAAGGTTTTTTTTTTCTTAACTGCTACTTACTGCATTATCTGAATAAGTACTTCACATTTAGAGTTCACTTTGTAAGAAGGGCATGTTTTGTTGTAGATGGAAAAGTGGAAAAGTTGGAGACTATTGAACTCCTATCTGTTTCATCTGCTAAAGAGCTTTAATTAAAATGGGGATCTCATTAGCAGAGACATTAATCTATAATACATTGTTTCGTCTTTCCGAATGATTCCTAAAGCATAATAACTTATCATGTAACATGTTCAAACAATTGATAAAACCAGTCTGTAGTCTGACACAGGTTGAGTTTTTTAACAGACTTATCAAAAGTCTTTGACATTTTAAAAAATTTCTGCCTGTTAGAAAGGGTAACGTTCTTCCCCATTAGAGAGACTTTTTCATCAATGGCAATGATTGATAGAGAGAGTCTGTTCCTGCTAGCAAATAGCCCGATTCACATTCTGAATCTAAATAAGACACTGGAGTCTTAGTTGTACAGATGTGTGTCTTCTCCCACTCTGCACAGACAAAACAGCACAGAAAGTGATGACCCACAGCCATGGACGTTTGCTTGCCCTGCCTGTCTGAGCCATAGCTCACTTCTGCATCCGCACAGCTCGCACGTCTGAATTTTAGGCAGCCACTTTGCACATCGTGTTGCAATTGAATAGTCATATAAATTTAACAGTAGCCAAAATCTGTCTCATATCTCTGTAAGGGTGTGCTGTATCTTGGCCTGACTGTTCATCAGTTAGGGGTTATTTTTCCTGCCGAGGATATCAGTTGTTCCACTCCCAGAACCACCAACTGTCCAGGCAAAAATGGACTTCCTCATTCTTGATGCTTGCAGAAGAAATAAGTGACAGAAATAAAACTGAACTTTTAAGCGCTTCTTTTTTTCCCCTATCAGGAGCAAATTCAGCAATGTAAATTGGCTATAAAAACATCTTTTGTTATTCAGTGAGCAACAAACTTTAATTTAGTTACCTCCACCAGACTGTTCTAAGTTGCGCTTCTTGTCCAATGTCATCTAAGCCTCATGAAGCTAAAGGGTCACTGTTATTGAGGGACATTTGTTCTTCATTTGCTGAACAATACAATACCAAGCAAAACCACAAGCCTTTTTGTGTTTCTGAGACAAATGGTAGTGTTTGAGGATCCTGAGACAAAAGGAAAATTGGAGCCCCGATGATGTGGTTAGACTTGAGGAGTCGTGAAGACCTGGAAAATACTGTGGGGACAGGGCTTTTAGAAGGTTACTCCTTAGCTAGCAAAATACACAGGGCTTGTCAGGATTCTAGGGCAATTTTCCAGCAAAGGGGTTTAAAAGTCCTGCCATGGAAGGAATGCATGTGACACAGGAGATTTTTCTTGTCAGAAACTTCTGAATTGAACTCCCTGCTTTCCACGTTCTCATGTTCTGTGCCCTTGGCTGAGCGCTTGAAGGCAATGTCTGCTGCTGACTCCAGCAGGCGGAGGAAGATGGTCCTCACACTCTGTGTCTGGGTGCCAGCCTGAAAGGGCAATCAGAACTCGAGCCACCAGGGCTGGCCTGAAAGGTTCACTCAGCTGCTGCTGCTGCAAGAACAAAACTTTGCCTTTGTATATACTTAAGGGGTTAAGAGGGAAGGAAAAATTATTCTTTCAGTAAAGGGAAATGGCTAAACAGTTTTAGCTGAAACCTGCTAAAAACCATTTGCCCCTGGGCAGCCATAAAGCAGGAAAATATCACCAGAGAGGGAGAACATTGCAAAAAGTTATCTGAATAAGAAGCAGAAGGTCATAATGGCACTCCTGACTTAACCTTACCAGCTACTGCTACTGGAGCTTACTATAATATTGTATCTTATCTGACCCAAATCCTAAGCCAAATAGTTTTGTTCTCTGTTCCTTTATATTTTGCTGCTGGCTACAGATAAAATTCAGCATGTTTCATTCAAAGAATATTAGTGTCTAGATACTGATTGTTCATCCACTCCTGGATACAAAAGAAATAGTAAAGGGTATTTGCTTCAACGTAATGACTTCATTAAACAAGTGGAACACAAGTAGCTCAGTATTGTAGAAACAAAGACAATTTTCATAAACTGAAGAACAGGAGGATAGGGATGACTATTCCACTTTCATGGAACAAAACTGATGATTCCTTTGATAAACATCATCATAAAACAAAGCTGGATCTTATTAAAATGTGTCTTGTCTTTGTAATTTTGTAAAAGATGGTGTAATTTTTAGAGCTATTTTGCTTATATCCTTCAAAATAAAAGGACTCTTAATTCATCATTTATAAGCACAGCCACTCCAGTGAGTGTTCCTGCAGGCTACTCTGACTACCTTAGCAACCACCCGAGAATGCTAAGCAGAAATAGCAGTGACCCTCCTGGACATAAATAGGTTTTTTCTCATATCACTTGACAATTTTTTTTTCTTTGGACAGTTAAGTCCTTTGTCCTCTACCACACAGGATGTTAGCTGGTCATCTCCACACCGTTGTAAAGATGAAAAGAGTGGAAATAACACCTAGATATCTTCACTGCTCCGTGCTGACAGGGCAGAGGCAGCCTGTATCGATCGCTGCGTCTAACTGGTAATAAGAATGTAAACTCAGCCTTGTGCTGCTTTCCATCAAAGCAATGCAAGTCAAGCTTTCCTTTTGCACAGGCCTGCGTTCATTTCTCCAGTTGTCAATATGTTCTGATAGAGCTTTTAGAGACTTATCAATATTTAACTGCACTTCTATTGACTCAGCAATTACACGCTAATTGATTTAAGATTGATTATCATCATGTTAACGTTTTAATGGTCAAAGAGTAATATAACTAACTGAACACGATATTTTTTTAGGCTTTTATTACCTCTATCCCTGTGTATTATTTTTCCTTGTCACCAGATTTTAAGTTTTACTTAACATTGTATTGTTCACCAAAAATAATTGAGAATATTGTTTATAGATCTACTCTTTGCCAGAATTAATTCCTATTTTTACAGCATAATGTTTTTATTATAATTAAAACATTCAAGTGGATCTTTTCAGATTATCTTGTTACTAGTTAAAACATATGAATAGTGTGAGTGCTGGCAAACAATCCATTAATCCCCTGTGCCACACATGAGGCAGTTAGCTAAAGGATAAGACGACTAAGTTATTTTATCAACTGCAGTGCTGTATCCAAGAGCTAGGTTTGATGAATGATGCTTTTCATTAATCAGTTTTATTGATTTCTTGCATGGAGAGCTCTGAGATGTAGCTGGAGCTACAGCAGGTTTGAGCTCTGCCAGCTATGGAGATATAAATATCAGCCAAGGAAAATATCCAAAAAGTAAAACCAGGAATGTGGAAAGATGGAATTTTTTCCCAGTGCAACAGTGATTAATCCAGTCCTATTGGTGCTGCTACTTCTTTGGTTGTCTTGGTATGTGAGGTGTAGTGAAGGCTGTGTGTGATCTGTTGTGTACAAGAGCGGTGGGATGGGAGGGCAGGACCAGGTTCAGATTTTACCCATTAGACAGAAGACAAAATCACAACTATAGGGCTACTTTTCCTTTTTTTTTTTTTTAAATAGAAGTACAACAGAAAAATGAGAAGAGAAATTAGATTACAGGCATTCAGAGACTGTCTCTATAAACCATTTTCCACCCAATCTTTTCTGAGACGATCAGAGATTAATTTAAGAAAATCTAACACTATATTTTTAGCTGTCTTTTTTCATTACTTACCTTGCTGGGGCACCATCCAAGAAACCACTTCTGAAGCTTTTCTCAAGATACAGAGGCCAGTTGCTCTCACAAACAGACCTTGGGAGACTGAGTGTTAGATCTGGGCCTTAATCAAAGGGAAAAGAGAGTAAAGGAATCTTCAAAGGATACCTCACTATGCAAACGAAGAGGTCTGTGAGCTATTTCATTGCAGAGCCAACTTTTTCACTGGTAACAACTGAAAAATTATATTTTCTGCAATGAAGAGGACAGGTTTGAAGTTTTTGAAAGTTTGTGAATCTTGCTTTAAAAAGGTATCCGAAAACTGCCACTTGCTGGGCTGCTACATCAAAGATGGCAAACCTTACTCTTCAGCACGGTCATTGTAGGGTTTGGTCAGACCTGTGACTGTTTATAGTGCATATATTTGTGACTTCTGTTCCTGTTCCTTATTAACCATTGGAAGTTTTGTAACTTTCAGGCATAAGCAGTCCTGCAGACATCTTTTCACAGAATTGTTAGGGGTGGAGAGACCTCTGGATATCACGCAGCACAATCCACCTGCCAAGGCAGGGTCACCTGGAGCAGGTAACACAGGAACACATTCAAGTGGGTTTGGAATGTCCCCAGAGAGGGAGACTCCATGAGCTCCCTGGGCAGCTGTTGCAGTGCTCTGCCACCCTCAGTGGAAAGGAGTTCTTCCTCATACTGAGGTGAAACTTCTTGTCTTTTAGTTTATGACTATGACCACTAGTCAGAATTTTATTTTATCAATGTTAGAAGGAAGGGAAGCTCTTCTAACAGAAAGGAATTTTATGCATAGTCTTTTTTTTTTTTCACTTCTTCCTTTCAGCTATTCCCTCCTTCTTTCCAAAGCTGAGGTTCAAACTGATATGGCATTTAAAGTGGAATGGGCAAAAAAAAAAAAAATAGAAGGAAATCCTTTAATATTAATACAGGTAGTTTATTTGTCATGTAGTGAGAAAAATAAGTCATCAGAGCCTTCACTAAATACTAAGGTTGCTTCTATTGTGTACAAAGATTCCTCGAGATATGCAGTTTGAACACACCCCCCTTGTAGTGTCGTTTCAGCACAGCAGCTCAGACTAAGCATGGTAATTAACACTTGCCATAGTAGGCAGTAATATGGTAAATGTGGCTTCAGGATTCCTACTGCCGTATACATGAAAGATTGTGTATGTTAACTTCTCATCAAGCAATGAATGCTGGAGCACGCAGCCTCTGCCAGCTGCAGAACGGGATCTGATCCAAAACAATCTGGTGGTCTTTGTGATCTTGCCCAGGTTTATATTAAGAACTGTAGTACTGCATCTTAACTTGACCCAAATGACACAACATCATCATTATCAAATAATCTGAGAGGTTGCATGAGTGCAGGAAACCTTGAAAGGCAACAGTAAGCTTTCTTGAAGAGGACAGGGAATTATTCCTGAGGGTTTGATAACCTTTTTTTTTTTGAAAATATTGGTTGAATCACTCTAGAAAGCGTCTTATATTAAGGTTGGATTTTGTAAAAAAGAAAAAACAAACCATGGATATTCTTATAGTACTGAAAAAAAAGCTCCTCCTCCCCCAGAAATAATCACTGTCGAGAAGCTGGTTTTGAAATGAATTTTGTTTCTGTCTTGCATCTAGACAGATACTAGGTGTGCACAAACACCCAAGAAACAGTTTTGTTCTGACCTTGTTGCAATTTTCAAGTACTTTGCACAGTTTGTACATGACTAAACCCGGCCTGGGCCTGCAGTGGATCATTTGACTCCCATCATTCGCTGGAAGTGAGTTAGGACAGTCAGAAAAAGTCAGTGTGCTGCCCCAGAAAAAGTTTCTATGTTCAGGATTCCTCTGCACTCAGTCAATTTGAATAAGGAATATCAGGTGAAAAAGTTGATTCCTGCTCGGTCAGACTACTGAGGGCAAAATAAATAAAACATTTTAAAAGGACCAGCCAGTCCACATGTCTACACTTAATTTTAGAACTTCATACTTTATTTAAAATTCTTATACTTAGGTAGAAAATACTGAATTTAACATTAAATACTTCATTTTAATTAAACTATAATAGCAGGGAAAAAAAATCTCAAACAAACACACTCTCTCTAAAAGAAAAAGAAAATAAGCCAAACCAGACATGACAGAGTTGTAACACAATTCTAGAGTATCCTTTTCTAACTGTCCCACATGAAAATGAGGAGCTGAATTTTTAGAGCCATTGCGTGTCACAGTTTTATTTGAAAGTAGAAGAGACTGCAGCTGCCTCAAATTCCTCAAAATTATGTCTGAGATACCACAACACACATGTCTGGGATAACTTGTCCCTGAAAAAGAATTGGTGCTTAAGTTCTGGATCCTTGCTTGCTATTTGCATCCAGAGGCTCTTTGCTTCTCCCCTGACATCTGCAGGAGGCCTCAAGGAATGCTTTTTATTCATTTGTTTGCTTCTTTGTTTGCTTGTTTGTTTCTCCTGAGCTTTGGGTGAAACGTAGATGTGGCTGTGCTCTCCCTGGCTGACAGTCAGAGCCCAAAAGAAGCGTGCTGAGCTCCCATAGTTCTCGTCATCTTCTCTTAGACACCTGCACAGCCCAGGCAGGGATTCTGTCCAGCCTTTGATCCACCTCTCCTCACGCTGCTTCTTCCCACCTTTGTGCAAAATCTAGGTGGATTCCTCAATGGATTCTGTGATTATTAGCTGCTGCCAGAGATGGCAATAATATTTAATACTTCCCTTTTATGGAGGGTTTTAATGAGGTTAGTGTTTGAACTAATGAAATTCTGATACATGATACATCTCTCTCATTGTAGTTACAGTTCTGCACATTATACTTTTTGAAAAAGATCAGTGCTTTGTTTCTATTTAGCTTCTTTAGAACAACTTTTTAAACTAAAAAAAAAAATTCCTTTAAATATAAAGGTAGCGTTGCAAAAACGTTACCTGTTCAAGTTGGTCAAAAGAAACTTGGGCCTGCAGCTACAAAAACACCTGTGTCAGACTGAGTCTTATATATGACACTTATTATAATATGGCTCTGTGGAGATAATAGTATTCAAAAAGCTCGGGAGACAAGGCAGTAAGGGCAGGACTGAACTTTTACAATGCCTCTCGTACTTTAGCTTCATCTCTTTTGGGCCAATATTAAAAGAAAAAGGAAAAACCCTTAGATGTCATTTATTATATGTCGACATTCTTTGGCTTCAAATGTAGCCCAAACCCAATTCGTTCACTTCTATGCAACAGAAGGTCCAGAAACAGTTGTTTTGCATGACAAATTACACTGTTACAGCCACTCTTGTAATTAGTATGGAAGGTAGATATGTTACATTTAGGGGGAAAAAATGTACAAAAGATTAATTGCAGTCTATTAAAATTCTAAATTCATCATCACCGGAAATTTTTGTTATTTTATGCCAAAGTGGAAAAATTCCAATGCATTCGTGAAATGAATCCAGTATGTGCTAATCTGCCATGCCAACCTCATTCAAACTTGAGGGCCCAAATGTATTATAAAGCATAATTACTCCAGAGCTAAAATCTTAAGCAAGGCTTTGAGGGCAGTATCTGTGAAACACAAATTGAAACTGCCATGGTTCATGTATAAACAGAGAACTTAATCTGGTGGAACCCATAAAAGCAAGACCTGCTTAAACTGCCCCAGGTATCAAAACAGAAGAAGTGTTATTAGAATGTCCATATTTCATAATGGTTTTGAGCACTGCTCATTTTAAAATGGGTTTAAAGACCTCCAAAGCAGTGAAGATTTCCATATGCTTTAAATTAAGCATTTTTAATGTCTTTTATATTGGCTAGCAATTGCCACAGTAGATTTTTTTTTTAACGTAATTATGTCTGCAAGCATGCAGTATTTAGGTAGTTTATCATGAGTCTATGTATCTCTGGTTTTTTTCTGTTAAGTTCAGTTGTATCATAGAATATAAAAGATTTTTAATAATGTATTGTCAGCCACTGAAGTGTCATAGAAGAGGAGATGGTCTTTCTTCATTAGCCTTTTTCAGGATAGCAGTGTGACTTCTGAGAATACCATTCAGGGCCATTTAAATCAGTACATCATTTCTTTCTTTAAGGTAATCATAGAAGTCTTCTTTCAAAAAGTAACCTGATGAAGACAAGTGGGGTCAAAGCTGACAAAAACAAATTGTTCTTCACTACTGGAAATCCCATTTGGTAGTGAAAAGTTCAGTTCAAACCAGGATTTCTGTTCTGAGCTTCAAGAAACTCTTATTTGCTTAGTACAAGTGAACAGAGGTTAAGTGCAAAACAGACCTCTTCTGCCCTTCTTGTCTGACTCCACCATACAAAAAAAAGAAAATAAAAGGAAACAGAAAATCCCTAGCACTAACGCTTCTTTACTTTTCCATAATATCCAAAGCTTAATTTATCCTGAAACTATTATGGCTTGATGATCAGCTAACTAGGCACACTCATCATAATTTTCACTGGCTGTTTGCAAAACATTACATCTGGGTAATTTAATGCAAGTTACTTTTGTGAACACTTGCTTAAAATAAAACACACAGACAACATAAGCAGATGAGACATCTCATTGCCTGATAGCAGTGGAAAGAACACTTTGTATCTGACCATCTAACTGCTTATAGGAACGATCTAAAATCACAGGAAATGCATAATGGAGAGTCCTAATGTGCTAAAATACGTTGTCTTTTTTCCTGTATAAATTTTTCTCTCTCATAAACCTTTCCCCACATTTTTCCCTGCTGGGATAGATGATGGTTGAAATATTTTCTTCTGTTTCATATGCATAAAATTACATGATGAGTCATTTTTTTATAAGCTTAAGTTTACTGTTAGTGTTTACCGTGTGACTCACGACCTAATGGGCCTTATGTGCACTTAAGAAATGAGTGGAAAGTATTAAATGTCTTGAAATCATTAGAATGGCTTTGCTATTTGTTTCAGTGTAGATGCTGTCCAGTCATCTAATAATAACAAACATTTTAGCGATGAAATGGCTGAAAAATGGGGATCTCTTTGCCAGTGCCCAGGGAGTGACTCACATCCCGGATAACACCCCAGAATGCATTTTGATATCTGGTTTTCGTAGCTGGCCACAACCATTAGGGCACTGTATTTCTTTCCTTCTAATACCATTCCTTCTGCCTCAGTTCTGGATCAATTCATTTCTCCAACTCTGTCTTCTCTGATGTCCTGAACTCCTTCTCCACCACCCTCTAACTGATAATTCACAGTGTCCCCATTCTAACTTTGGAAGAAAAACAACATTCATTGCTTGCATTCACATTCCATCTGCCCCTCTAAGGTCTGTGCTCCCATCACAAGGCTGAGGTTGCCCAAGGGATGGCATTTGGACACAAGACTCCTCCTTAAACTGGTGGTGACTGGAGATGGGCAGAAAGGGAAAAAAGGAGAGGCCAGCAATGTCGTAAGGAGGTAGGGGAACACTGAGAGAAGGAAGAGAAAGGAGAAATGAAAAAGAAGAGTGGTTAGTGGGCAAAGCCATAGAAGAAGAGGGGTCAAAAAGGTGAGAGGTGGTGATGAGAGGGAAGTGATAATTTTTTTTTTAATGTATAGGATAAAAAAGCACATTGAGTTGCAACTTGAAAATAAATGTTTAGTAGCAGTACTTATACAAATATGTTCAAAAGTAAAAGAAGAATTTTTTGCAACAGGGACTATTTTTGGTATTATAGAGCTCAAAACAAGTGGTAGGTGCTATAATATTAAACAAAGTGATACAAAAAAAAAATCACTGTTACTCGTATAGGATAGAAGGACATACTGAATGTTCATCATTTCTACACTGAGTTCATTGTTCTGTAAATTTGATTTTTATGTCTGTATAAAAAAATTTCCTGAAATGTTTGGTTTGCAAAATGAAAATTTGATCAGTTTAGAAGAAATAGATGCTGGTGTATGAGAAACTGCTGGTAAGCACAGATTTAATGGATTTGTGAAAATTCTAAGTAGAAGCATCTTTTGATCTTTGAAGTTTTGCTGCTTTGTCAACATCATTCATAACTTTGACTGTCTTTTCTATTCTGAAATAGCTGGCTAAGTCATAAAAATAAATAATAGAGACACTGTCCAAAGGTTACTTTAATCATGGATATTGACGCAACAGTAAAACAAGGATGGAAAGGTTTCTTAGGAATATATTTATAATCTCAGGGTTTTCCTTCTCACAGTAGCCATAGGATTTGCTACAACAAAGGGCATTCAACAGACCACTCTGCCTTGGAGAGGCCATAACCAAACCAGCCAAGAGCAATGTTGATTCACGTCTGCTTTCTGGCTACCCCAGAGGAGCTGGCACAGTTTTATTTCTCATGTTTATCTGAGGCTGCAGTGAAAAAAACAGATACTATTTTCCTTCAAAGGCTAGAAAGAAATGAAGTGTTTTTTCCAAGCAAATTTGGAAGGCTAGTTCTGTCATCACTGTTCACTGACCCTTCCTTTCAAAGCTCTCTGCATTTCCACTCCATTTTTGAATTGTCTAAACACATCCCAGTGAAGTGAAACTGGTTCAAGGGAGCTAAAAGTCATGTATTATTTGCATTAATTTTTTGCATGAGAAAACCTTGACCAACATAGGTTTAAAATGATCATGTGGCTCTTTACATTTACAGAGAAAAAAAAATTGTGAGAGATGGAAAATAATTTGTAAATACACTTGATTCCAAACCTATTCAGTCTCTGAGTGTTTTTCTGTGATAGTCAAATAGGCCCTCAATCTACCTTCCTAAAATTATGCTTTATCGCAAATGTTTTAATGTTTATACAGGAACTGACTCTACAAGTTAAAAGAGCTCAGTCACCAGGTGCTTATCCAGTGTTTTCATTGCTTCCCCAATCCTTATGATAAATAGTACCTTTCCTAAAGCAGTGCTTATTTCCTTCAAGTATTTGTAGGCAGCTGTCATGTACCCACTGAGTTTCTGCATAGCTGATCTCCTGTGTGTGTATATTACCCTCCTAAACGTTCTTCAGAAGTCAAATAACACCGTTTCCCTCTCCTGCTGTGTTCGGCAGTGTTTGCTGTGCCTGATCATGAATGTGATGTTCTGTGTGATCAGCCAGGAGCCAAGGGAGGCACCCCCTGCACACAGGGGCTGAAGGAGCAGTGCCTCTACTCAGCACTTTGGGAGTAGCCAACAGAGAAAAATAGAGAAGATTGGCAAGGCTGGTGTGATTTTGTCTCCACTCACCAAAGAGAATTAGTACTTCAACTCTGGAATAGATGATTATGAACCCTTTTGTGGAACTGGTCAGTAAATAAAGCTGTGATGTGCTCAGAAGACACCAATGACAATAAGTCTGCTCCTTTCCTTAATTCTGCTCCTTAATCCTAGCAATGAGAGCATTTTGCAGGCCTCCCTCCAAAAGATCGGATTTCACATTTCCCATTATAGTTCCCTGAAGACAATGTATAGGCAGTAGCACTGGTCCTAAATCCTTAGAGAACCTAACACTTGGAGCCAAGTGCAACTAGAGCATGATTATAGAAATCTTGTAAGAATAGGCTTTAATTCTCTGGAAGAAAAAATAGACATTCTTTAATTACTTTTGCTTGCTTTTCTTCACTTTAGATTTGCTATAAATGGTGAATCGCAGATATGATAATGTTATCTTCCTTAGAAAATGATTGTTAGAATCGTAGAAGCAGGGATATGGCTGCTCCTTTGAAACTCTGCCCTTAGGATAGAGAAAAAAGTTGGGCTGACTCAGAAATTGTCAGTTTTAGTGTGTTTCATTTTTATCTCAAAGGCGAATTCTTGTTAAATGCTAGGTTCAAGTACAAGAGCTGTAAACCTGTGACTACAATATGTGAGCTACAGGTACAATCTAAAACTGAAGACAGAAGCAAAAGACAGAAGTCTCAAGATGAGGCAAAATAATTGCTAAAATAGTTTAACAAAAAGTAAAAAAAAAAAACCTCATTCAAGAGTGCATGAGTGTACCTGTGCTTTTTTATTGTTTCACTAACAAGAATAATAGTTGTCTAAACAGATGTCATAATGACTGAATTAATATATGGAGGATTAATGCCAGGTACATTGAACATGGTGTAGAACACATCTTCTCTGACACACGAAGTACAAGCTTTCCAGAACAGTAAATGTCCTTTTTACGTGTCTATTCAGGGTCTGACTGTGACTCATCGGATTGGGCTTAGCTGAATGAAGTAAACAACTACAGCAAACAGAAAACAAGGTGCAGTAAAAAGCTGGCTAAGGTAGAATGAACCAAGAGCAGCACAGAGCAGTGTGGTGACCATGATGGGTAGAGGGATCATTACCATTATGAAAGCAACATAATAGCAAAATTACACTGATCAGTGTGACAGAACCTCCCAGCACAACACAGCTCTGGGAGTAAACACTGATTTGGTTTGCCTCTTGGGGTGCCTCAGAGCCCGGGGTCCCATTCAAAGGGGGTGTCCTGGTTCTCACTGGAAGCTGCAGAAGGTCATGCTCTAGCTGCACCATGGTGCCTGGCTCTGTTTTTCCTTAATTCTAAAATACTTTTGGCAGCCATTTTCTTTTTTTTTTGTTGTTGTTTTCGTCTAGTTTTTGGAGAAAAATAGCAAATGGCAGAAGCGTTCAGATATGGAGCTACACTTAGAAAATCGTAAGTTCCCTGTTTGAAACTTCAAAGTTCCTTCTTTCATATTAATCTAGGACATAGTTTTTAAGAAAGTGACAGAAAGTCTGTAATTTTATGTAGAATATTAAAATAATTGCTTTCTATAGCTGCTTACTATTTAATTTTAAGTCAATTCACTGTCTACAAAGCTACAATATATTTCAGTGTCATTTTTTTCAGCTACAACATTTTAAAACACGAAAATTTCCTTTTTCAGGTCAGTGCAGATGCACTGAGTAAGAATCTGCCAATTTCCTTTCATGTTTGATCTTTGCTTCCTTGATCATTTCTGTAATCTCTATCACTTTGGCTGTCTATGCCTCCACTTGTAGCATTAACCTTGATGTTTTGTAATAGATGTCTCACATGGCCTTTGCTCTTTCCTGTTCTCTCCCTTAATTTCCTTGGCTATCCACACTAGTGGTTTTCTTCTTTTATAGCCTATTTATTTCCCAGTGTTATGTTCTTTCCTTGGACTCCCATTTAATTAAGGCTGTACTGTCAACTTGAAAACCACATTTCCATCTGAAAATGTTGTGTCTTCTCTTGTTACATGAAGCCCTTGAGATGACTCTGGCTAAAAGGCAGAGCAGCCTGGGGGGGTGTGGGGTGTGTGCCCTGCCTTTTGTCATTTCACTTAACTCGTGTAACATTCCAGCATTATTTTAGTGTCTGGCATTTCTGCTGCCTTAGACAGTTCTGCCACTGGCTGTTTGCAGGAGGAGCAGAGAAATAACCCTTCCAGCCTCCCATCATTTCCCCTGTGACCTTACAGGAATATGTGAGTCAGGATCAAGGCAGTACTGAATGAATTAAGGTGTATTACTGTGCTGCCCTAAAACAAAATTAAACTCCAGACCTCTTGCTCCCTCAGTTGTTAGGGAAGGACCAGGATGTGTATGGGCAGTTCTGGGATGTTTTCATTAGTGCTTTCATGACTTCTGAAAATACAACCACCTCTGTTTGTTCTCTACTTTTCCCTGCTCTGTTATTATGTACCAATCACGGAGCAAATATGGCCCTCTCAAATAAACGAAATGTCAAATAAAGAAAAGCTCCATTAGGAGAGAAATAACTGCTGCTGCACCAAAACTCTGTATTCTGCGACAGTATTTACTTTTTAAATTTCTAATTTTAAAATCTCACCTAAAATAGTTTTATCATAGTATTGTCATCCCTTGCTTCAGCAGATACACTTATACTCACACCATACAAAAGACATTGTGCTGCATACTTCAAGCCCGTTTGGAAATAGACACTGAAAACCGTAACAGTAGCCTCTATGAATTATGAATATGGAGATATTTTTGTGTAAAACAGAGAGATAACATACAGAACAGAATTAGGAAATGTGGTGGTGATTTATATCTTTGAGTAAGTTATGGCCTTCATAAATTAGGCAGCTGGAGAGACTGACCACAGTAACACCATAATTGAGCTGCCCAAGGACTTTTTTTTTCCTTCTTTTCCTGTTCTTTAATAAAGTGCTTTGCAGTATTGCTAGTGGTGAATGCAGACTTTCAGAGTTGTTGTAACAGCTGAGATCACTTCAAAAGGGTAAGAGAAGGAAGGAGTACAGAATAAGGGGTCATCTGGTTGTATGAAAGGAAAAATAGAATTTTCTTAATAGAATTACAAGGGTTTCTTTAAAGGTTTTGTACCACTCATGATTTCCTTGCTAACATGTTCAGTTGTGTAATTTCCTCTCTTTTACTCAAAGCTAATGAATTTTAAAGATTTTTACACAAGAGGGAAAGAGAGTTTCTGAGAACACAGTTCACTAAAAACCCTGTACTGCACAGCCATCTTACCCACTGGGTTATCCCACAAAAGGGAAATTTCTCCACCCTAATGTTATGATTTAAATTGCCTACCTCTTTCAGTGGATATTTAGTCAGTTTGAACCATGTTTATCAATATTTTCTGAAAAACTGCAAAGACAGATTTAGGAAAAAGACCTCTTATCAAAGGAACTTGCATGTTTGCTTCAATGTAGGAGGTTTTATTCCTCATGGTAAAAGAGCAAATGCTGGCCAGATCTCAGTGCTTTCTAAGTGTATTATGCTTTATATTGAAAAATATTACAGTAAATAGATGTGAATTTACTAAGCTCTGGAAGGCAATGGTTTGCTCAGTATGTGGGTGAATTTCTTACCTGGTCAGGTACCTTAGATGTCTGTTTACCGGGGAGAGTTATCAGTGCTTTGCCTCATGCATTGTCACAGACCCCAGCTTTAGAGCAGAGTGATATTACCTGGCAGGATTTCTGTTCCTGGTCTGAAAGTGCTCAGTCTCAAACATAAAAAAAAAAAAAAAATTAGAAGCCTCTTTCTTGTTTAGTTTAAACACATTTTTATTTTCTATAATCCTGATAAGTAAAAATCAGTTTCTATATTCATTAAAAAAATTATTCCTGAAATCTAGAATCCAGATGAACACATTAGGTTACCTTCTCCTTGTGTGGAAGTAGCCCTTTGAGGCATCCAGTGTCCCAAATCCAGGAACAATGTTTACAGAGAACCGTAACAGAGCAAATGTTCCACGGGCTGCAGTGAATCTGCAATTCAGGCACCAGACGGAGTTTTCTTCCATCAGATAAATAGAAACACTGGATACCCTCATGACTGGGAGAAAGAGTCAGATTTTAGTTTATAGATCAATTTATACATATATTGTATTTTAACACAATTTTTTGCATACATATTTGAGCTGTTCCTCTGATTAAAATGAAGGATGTTCAGTTAGCTTAAATTAGCTGTTGGGAGAAACATAGTGAGGGCTTTTAAGCCCTAGAAAGGCCAACAGTGGCTGAAGAGCTGATTTAAAGAAGTGTCAAAATTAGAAAACATGTCTTTTCACGTTATAAAAGTCCCTACATTTTGTTCTGAAGATTGAAAGAAAAGGATTTAATTCCTGAGGGACTTTCAGAGCACTCTGATGTCCTCCACAGTCCTGACACTACTTGACTTCCTGCAACTTCTTGGAAAGGAGTTACAAAGAAAATGTTTCATTAGTTGTTTCAAAATCTCTGGGACAGGTCTTCCATACCAGTAATTCCTTAGACTAATGACAAATGATATTTTGAGGATGCTGAAGATTTTTATTATGTAAATTTTTAGTGAAACCCCATCCAACACTGGTGTTAAAATGCCGATTTTCTCTGCATTGCTGGTAAGAACTCAGACGTGTTAGCTGGGAATTGAAACAACAGGGGTAAATAAGAATAATTCTTTTTAATAGAATAACTATCTGAACAAACAGCATATCATTTTCTTCATAAAGCTCATAGTCAAAGTGTCTTTTTGGATATTCTTCTGCTTCTGGATGATATCATAAAGATGCCAAAAGCACTTTATTCGCCTGTAGTTGCCAAGGGGTTTGTGCCCTTTTCTGTCCAAGCCCCTCAGAATGGTTACCCACGGCTTTTTGTTCCCAGGTTAAATTACACTGGGCATCTTGTAAGGTTTATTTTCCATTTTCAGTTCAGCAGCATTGTAGGCACAGAGCATATTATCATGTGTTAGATAGATTTTATGTACTGTTTCTGTATTCAACGCAGGTTCTTGGTTTCAGTCTCTTCTTTGGATCTTTCAAATCTGTTCCTCTTGTCATGCTCTGCCCTTGTAACCAAGATGAGCTGAGGCATTTGAGATAACCCTCTGCAGGTATTTTGGCAGTTGCAAGAAAGACAGTGTCATTGGCAGGGTATAATTCAGCATTTTCTTTCACTCTTGATCCTTGAAGATTATTGACCTGCAGAATACACAGCTCAGCCTATTAAGTATATCTTTTAGTTGCTTTCACAGTGCACTTGAGGAGATAGTGAGGTAGGAAGGCAGGATTATGATTTTGCCTTCAGTCAAATTAAGTGGAATTTAAATCGAGGGAAACTTCACGATTAGAGGTGGCTTGCACAAGGATCAGTTTTGTCCAAGTCTACTAATAGGATTTTAAATTTTGATTGATCTGATTCTCCTTTCACACAATATGGATGAAAGGAACTTCAGTGAACTCACTGAACCTTCACTATTGCAAAAAAAAAAAAAAGATAATTTCTGACTGTGTAGCCTAGCATCTTTAACACTAACTGCTGGAAAACAGATGCACATGCACATACTCACTGGCATGTATTCAATTTTTCCATTTCTCATGATAATGTAGGAATAAGTAATGTGCTCTCTCTAAAATGCCTGCTACCTTAATGTGTAAGATAGAGCAAAGTAAAATGAGTCTTATTCCTCTTTCATTTCACAAGATAATTAATTTTGACTATTGCTTTATATAGATTTGCATGATGGTGACCTAGGTTAAATAGACTTCTCAGCTTTTCTATCAGATTTATGATGGGAACAATTCCTTGTAAGTCTCATTATCATAATAAAATCCTATTTCAGTATGCTGGTGGAAAAAAACCCAAACAGAAACATTTACAACATCTACATGCAAGTCTGCTTTAGTGATTGGCATCTTTATGATACCCAGGTGCTCTGCATGCTTCTTTATGAGAATTGAATTACATGACCTGGAAGTTCAGAGTAAATGTTTAAGCTTTACTAGTCCTTGAAAAGCAGTAAGGTGGAGAAGATGTTGCAATACTTGTTAGTGAAATTGTTTGGAAATTGAATTACAGATGCTCTCAGGGCCAAATCCCATCCTTATATAATTTACAGAAGCAAGTTATCTCCCTGACCCTCAAACCCCCTGTACAACTGCTTCCTTGCTAAATAAAAACAACTAGATCATCTACTTTGACAAGCCAAAGCTAGGAATCAGTTTTTAAAGCCCAAGTCTAGCAACGCCCTTTGCTGAGTATTGCAGGATCTCCCTTCCTCCTGCAGCTGGAGGTGCTCAGTACTCCCTGGATGATGCTTGCAGCACGTGTGGGCAGTTACCTCACGGCCTCTGTCTGTTTAGTGGTGGTGAACTGTCTCCAAAAACTTCAAAATGCAGAATTCACTTTGAAATGGGTTGTTTCACACCAAGTTTCCTTGTTATCCTTTCTGTAGACCCTGACTTTGAAGAAACTTTAGTCAGTGTTCTGGACAGGCCAGGTAACACGGGCACTGCAGCCTGCCCTTGGGCTCCATGGCTGGGAAGGACAGCTTGTCTCTGCCACAGGCTCACACTGATACAGCTGTGCTGCCAATGTGCAGAGCAGATGTGAAACATGCTGATAAAAGCATTTTTCTGTAGGTGCAGATAGACTATTTCATTGAAAGGCATGAACTAAATGGGCAAAACCCATTCTTTTGTCAGCATACTTCCCTATCAAAGTGCACCTGACGTGGTCTCTCCTCTGTCTGGTTGTGACTCTACAAAGTTGGACCCATCAACTTATTAGCACATTCAATGAGGTGTTTAGCTAAAATTCTAGATATTTTGTGTTACTGAAAGTAAGAATAAGAAAACAGGACGGCATGAAGAGCAATATTGATAGTGGATGAAAAGAAAATGTCAAAATACGTAATACAGCGGGACAATAAGGGGTTTACCAGATGTACTTAATTATTTAAATATAGAAAAGTCCTGATGTATCAATAAAAACTTAGTTGGGCAACTGAAAAATAACGCTCCTGAGCTAAGATATATTATAATAACTATATTATGTTCTATTAATTTGTGTCATTGTTTCTGATATCTGGTGTAGATGGAAATTTGTAGCACTTTTATATAGGCTATTACAACTAATCCCAAAAGTGTTGGACAGTACAGTTTGTTTCCTAGGGGAGAATATTTATACTCCAAATAACATTTTGTAGGCAAAAAAGAAAATTCAGAAGTGCTAGAACTCCTGGATAAATTATAAAAATGTGAACTGGATTACAGTAAAATAACACTTTCTTAAATTGTAGTAGACTATTCTCATCTTGGAATTTATTTCAGCCTCACTGATAGAGGGCTCATTATTTGAATGCCATCGTGACTGGTTCAGTTAACGACTCTATCTTGCAAAAATGCCAGAAAAATAAAGTTGTATCAGGAAAGTTAAACGTGCCAGTGGTGCATAGGTTACCTGGACCCTTCATCTCAAAAGCTTCCAAGATAGAAGTAATCCTTTAATCTTCTGAGTGAGTCTCAAGGCTCTCTTTTTTAATGCTGTACTACATTCTCATCTGCCTTTTTTTTTATTTTTCTGAATCTACTTGCTAAATCTATTCTGTGTTTATTAGGTGGTAGAGATGTCCCTTCAACCTTACTGACAGCAAAGGCTCTGGTGAAGTATTTTTAATATAAAAAGAAGATGATTTCCCAGGGTATGCAAAGGGTCATTACTAATGGCAAGGAAACGATTTTGAACCTAATCTTGGCTGAATGATAGAACAGCTCAGTGAAAGAAAACACAAGGATGTCACAGAAGATGGGACAGGATAGTAGAATGGAAATACATATCGGTTGAATGCAAGGCTTTTGTATATAGGAGCTGATTTCTCATTCAGATAATTTAATTAAATGCAAATATGTTTATTTATTGCATTCTGGTAAATTATGGAGGTTTTGTATACTTTATTCTGCCTCCTTCACATTGACAGCACTGCTTGTCTTGCACCACAGAATGGCAACAAGTGAAGAACACACCACATGCATCACTGAATTTGGCCAAGGAGCAGCTGATGAGCCTTTATTTTGCTTGAGAAGCTGTGCAATTTCTAGCCCAGTGCTGGAGAGCATGAGATGGTGCAGCATCCTAAAGAGTCCCAATGATGGTAACATATGACTAACCATAACAGGAGGTGTTATGTCATCTTGGCAAAATTGCAACTTTGGAATATCATTTTAACTGTGAGTAATTGCATCATAATCTGTATTTGTGTCAATTCTGTACTGCCTTCTGAATTCCTTATACGTGTGCGGAGCAAGTGTCCAAATGCTACCAAATTCCACTGGGATGCAGCACCTCAGAGAATAAATGTTAAGCACAACCCACGGACTCTGCTCTCACCATCAGCTCCGTCACTGCCCTTAGCTGTGCTTGAGTCCTGACTCATGGACCCTCCAGACCCATGGGACTCCCTTTCCTTTTCCCTGTAAAGTGACTGGTTTGGATGATGGTCCAAGTGCCTGGAATTAGACTGTAGTTTATTCTGCCTTTCGATATAATGTAGCCAATCAAAACTGGGAAAGTTCCTAATTCTAATCCCCTGCTCCAAATGTGTTTGACTTTTGTGATGCACTTCTTCCTTATTTTTGATGCAAGACCTAGTTTGAGGTTTTTTTCAGTACAGGGTCCAACAGAGGAAGAATAATGGTAATTTGTGCAATGTCTTTCCATCGCCTTTTCCTTTGAACATAATTTTAAATATATTTTGTCAGATAAATCATCAAATATCCTTGTGATTTCCTTAAAAATGTATTCTTTCTTTCTATAATGCTAATTAAGTGTCTGGTGAAAGCAGTGGACAAGTAATGCTGGACAAATTCAGCTTAGCCTGAGGCTTGTCTTATCTTCAAACTGACTCCAAAATCTGTGGTTTGAAGGGCTGTAGGAGTACAAGTGCTCAATCTGTAGAAAGCTTAAACAAGATAGACATAGCTCATGTTATCATCTAATGTAAAGAGGAAAAGATAGCAGAAATAAGTAATATAGCCAAGTAGGAATTGTGCAAGTTAGGATGCTTTGCTTAATTTAAAATTTTCAAAAACTAGAAAGGGTTTGGTACAGAATATATCCGTTACAAGTTGTAAAAATACCTCCGGTGGACATTATTGAAATAATATGCATATAAGATCTGACTTTTCTCCAAATAATTTTATCTAAAAAGTCCTATAATATTTTTTACTTGCAGACAGTTGAAAAATCACACTTGGTATGTGAGACCAAAATAGTGTCATCATCTTCTGTGAGGAAGTTCAGCATAGCATTCCAATGATTTTTGGTTTTTTTTAGTTATATTTTCCTATCAGTTATTGACCCTCTCTTGCTTGCTATTGTATTAGTTATTCTGAAATTTTTAAATTTGCATATGCAAGTTCTATTCAGCTTTGTGTGTTTTTATAAAGCTAGTTTACATCTTCATGAAAATTATCTATAAAAATTCTATCAACATTGAAAATGAAAGGAGTAAGAATATCTTGCCAGTGAGCCACCAATTGGATGGAACTTTCTAGATTTGACTGCAATTTCTGGGGCCATCAGCAGCGATCCTGTGTCAACCTGAACATAGGCCTAGATTTTTATTTAGGGAATTAGATGTATTAATAACTCAGAGAGGTCTGGGTCTCAAAACCAGCATTCCTCATTTCCCTTATCTGTCAACTGGTGATGTCGCTCATCTTGCAACTCCTTCTTTATTTCCATGCGCAACAGTATTTTAATTATACAGTTGATTTTCCAGGACAGGTGCAAAATTGTTTTCCAGAACTGTACAAAAATCATCATAAAGATGAGGGAAAAAAGTTATTTTACAGACATGTAAAGTAAAACATACCTTCTTCTTTCTCCCTCATGAGAAGAAGGGGTTGAAGCATTTTCTAAATTGACACAACACAAATAAAGAATGCGTGCTTTAAAGGGAAAAAAATGAAACTAAGAATTTTCAGTTTACTGTAGGTTGGAGATAATTAGTCTAATTATTGACGAGCTCAAATTACAAATTAGAGTGTCACTGGCTATTTTGGGGACTATGAACTCAGGACCCCTCCTAATCAGTTTAAAAAACCAAAACAAAACTCTTTTTTTGTGCCACAAGTCATGTCTACAAGAGAATAATTTTTTCTGTCATTCCATCCACTCCACCGTGTCTCTATTAGAAGTTTAATATATAGGTAGGTTAACAGCAATATTCTGCAGTACACAAGGACTTCTTTTTAATGCTTTCCATGCACTGACCTAGCGTGGCTATTACAGGAGGTGTCTTTTCACATATGCATTTGTTAAGAGAGTTTAAGTGATGAAAAAAACCCCGAAGTACAGTTAATACAATTTTGATTTTTTATTACTTCAGGTTAGTCAGCTGGAAAACTGGCTCTCTTGCCTTAAACTGTTTTGCTATTTAAATGTATCAGCATCTGAAAAATCTCTGTGGAATATAGCTTTTATTTAACGGAAAAGGCATCATTGCTGGCATCTGACTGAGAACTATCATACCAGTTAGTAATTACTCTTCTGAGGTGCAGTTTTAAAGTTCACTGACAGTAAAAGAAGGCATCTGGACCAGCAAAAAGGAGCTACTGGATGTTGGTGCTGCCTTCTATGAGATCCTGGTAATACTTCCTATCTCTAGAATGTGCAGAGTACTGGAGGACAGGAGAACTTTGCAGAGATTTTTCTCAGTAGCAAATAGAATTGTCTTTGAGACACTGGACCAACTGTGTGCTAGTACATCTGCAGGGTTTGCCGAGGGGATTTCACGACTAGCAGAGAGGGCATTCAGGGAGCTGATTCAAACTGCACTGATGCTCTGGCATTGGCTGAGGAAGCCAACAGCCCCTGGAAACATAGAGGTTAACGTTGTGGTAATGGTGGAGATTGTGTTTGGTGAGGAGCACAACAATGGATGCAACCATCAGTCTTGGAGTCTTCTCAACGAGTGCAACTCTCCCTAGCAGAGAAAATAAGTTGTAAATTCACTGGCTTGTGTCACACAGGGACATGGAGATGGGACCTGCCTCCTCTCCAGCCTGTGTACAGCTTGAACTGCTCTGGAACTCGGGGGCTGTTTCTCGTGGTAGCTGTGAAGGCATGTACTGATGTAAATCCACTTGGCGTGATTCCATCCCAGTATTGACCTGCATGAAAGCACACTGCAGTCAAGCAACTTACCTCAGGATGAGAGTACAATTAGGTCATAGTCATGTCCCTGGTCTGCAACTGCTGGTCTTTTTTCTCCTTTTTGATTTTGGCTGCTTAGAAAGAGAGGCAAATGGCCTGCTTTCCCACTGTTGATCAAATGGACTTTTGCTGAGGTGATACCCAAATTCCCCATAATGATCACTTTTTACTTGGAAAAGGTCTCACGAGCATCTCAGGACTCACATTTAACTGGAAAAAAAAATCTCAGCCATGGAAATTCTGTGGTGCAGCCTTTCAGCCTAGGATTAAAAATCTCCTGTGTAGGAAGCAGATTAAAGAAGTTTTTATTCCCTCACTTTCATTTGGTGAAAGCCCACTGCTTTGTATCACATAAGGCCTATTGACAGACTCTGAGGGTCCCCAAGTTCTTCTCCCAAAGGTCCCAGGTCCACCCTGTGCTGTGTCACATCCTAGGCAGGGCAGTGTTCTGCCTCCTTTGCTCTGTGGCTGATTCCACAGCAAGACTGCTATAAAAGAGGAGTGGGTAATAGCAATATCACCTATGGCTACCTAAAGAGATCAGGCACTTTATTTATGAGTCTCTGTACCTAAAGGAGGATGCTGAACCAGAAATAAAATAGTGAACTGTCAGACAGGAAAATGGAGATAGTCTTGGTTTACTCTGTCAAGAATAAGGAACAAATAAAGAAGAACAAAAAAACCCCCAAACTCAAGCCAGTGATTTTCATGTAAAACTACTTGTGCAGAGTATCTTTTAAAGAGGATGTGTATTTCTATTCAACACTGTTGCCAGGTCAAATGCTGCTGTTTTCACATTTGACTGTAGAGGTACTCCTCCACATCGTCCTTTAAAGAAACAAATGTATCTGGAGGCAGTCCTTTCTAAGAACAAAATTCTCCTTGATCCGTCATTGCAGGTGAGGTTGAGAAAAGGCTCAGCTTTATTAAGTGCTTTGAGAAAACCTTCATGTCCCTCACAAGATTTAGACAGTGCACATGCAATTCCTTTTCATGCTTCTAAATGTATTAAACAGGAAATACATGAAAAAATCTAAATGCTAAATTCATATCATTTTTCTCCAGCCAAAAAAAATTTAAATAGCAGGTTACATCAATACAGTGTTGCCTGTGTTGGTAAGACTTCATTAACAGATGCTGTTGTAATATAGATCATCTTTTCACTGAAAGAATGAAATGTGTGTGATAGCTGTCCATTAACAGATAACTTAAGCTGGCTCCAGAAAACACTCAGATTCAGTCTTCTGTGGATATCTTCTTTTACTGGCAGTTTTACCTGCGTTTTCCTTGCTTGCAATGGCCATTTAAGTGAAGAAATGCAACTCCCAGCATGAAAGGATTATTTTGCTAATCTTCCTTAAAGCTTCCCCCCGAGTATTCTATCAATATGAGGTTGTTGGTAGGAGACAACTTAAACCTAATATAAATCCTGTTTTTTGGAACTGTGATTTGAAGTTGCACAGCATTCCACAGTCATGTGGAAGGGTATTTAGTAGAATGCTTGTTATTCATTCTTTCATTCTGCTGTCCCTTAAATCTAAGACCCAATAGGAATAATGTTTTCCTGTAGCCGCCCTGGCAAATATGGCTTTTATTACAGGAGATTCACACAATTTTCAAATCCAATTAGACTCATGCCACCCTGCTGAGGCATACATTAGAATTTAGCAAATTAATCTTATGGAATGACCTGCTTCTTCTGCCATAGTATTTCTTCCTTTTAATAAAGGATTTTTCAACCTGAAATTTATTTCTTTTGTTTTTCTACGGTGGGTTCTTTTAGTAAAGGGGAAATATGGAAACACAGAAAATGTATTCAGAAGCAGTGCTGTAAATGGGACAGTATGTTTCATCTGAGATAATAGAGATGACCCGCTGGTTAATAAAAGATAAAACCATTTCCAGGGCCCTGAACTAACTGTGAGAGAACCCAAAAGGAAAAATAATTTTTTCTCCATAGGCTTTTTAGAAAAGCAAAATTAAACAAAAAAAACCAACACCCTTCCACTTCCATCCTACATGTGCATTGGAAATATGTCTCATTAACTAGATGAATCTACTGTCCCAAAGGTACGTTGCAACGTGATTTCACCAAGAAAAAAAGATTTACTGAGATTCTCCTTAGTGAAAGTGATCCTGGCAAAACCACAGATCATTACAGCCAGAGTTGGACCTGACAGATTCTTGCTGTTTGACTGACCCTTAATTTTGTTAGGTGTGAGAAAATTTTGTCTAGCACATCAGAATATGAACTAACACACTAAATATTTTATTCTCGGCTAAATTAAGTATTACAGGTTTTAATTCATCTTCATCGAGCGTCCTTATTGAAAATAAAATAGGCACAACTCAGCAGACTAGGAGAGGAGAGGCATAATAATTAAAGCACAAATAATCAGAGCATGTGACTCTATTAAAATTTATTATTAAACTATTCTTTGCACAATGTGTCATAGCTTTAGCGGCACTTTGCCTTGATGAAGGGTTCCAGCCGAGGCCCTGGGGTTCGGATCCGTTAATCCTGCAGAGCCTGTCCTAAGTGGGACAGGTAAGTGGGAGGGGCTGTGTGGCAGCATGAAGCCTCCTGGTGCTTCATTTCCCATCACTGGAAGGCAAACTGCCCTAGGCAGCTGTAGTGGGTTGACCCTGGCTGGGCGCCAAGTGCCACTCATTCGCTCTGTCACTCCCTTCTCCTGCCGGGACAGGGGAGAATAAGCTGGAGCACGGCCAGCAGGGTGGGATAAGGCAGTTTTATTACAGTATGAAGCAAAGAGCAAAGCAAGGTCTGTGCGCGCAAGCGAAAGAGAAAAAAACAAAGGGTCAATCTGTACTTCCCATGGGCAGCGATGTCCGGACACCTCCTGGGAAGCAGTGCCACAGCACGCGTAACGGTTGCTTCGGAGGACAGTCAGTGAAAACACACGAGTGTCCCCCCTTCCTCCTCTCTCCCTTAGCTTTTATAGCTGAGCTGACGTCACATGGTATGGAATATCCCTTTGGCTAATTTGGGTCAGCTGGCCTGGCTGTATCCCCGCCCAGGACCTTGGCCAGCCCCATCCTCTGTGATGGGGGAAGGAACATCAGAGGGACAGTGCTGCCCGGCAGTAGCCAAAACACTGCCCTGTTATCAGCACCCATCCAGCTACCAATGCAAAGCACAGCACTGTCAGGGCTGTGAGCTTTACCTTGATCAGGCCCAATACAGGCGCAGATCAGGGGAGGCTGCAGCCCTCTGCACCTGGCATGCCCCCTCTGCATCCTGCTCCAGAGCAGCAGACCTGTTGGAGAACAAAGGTATGGAGACAGTGGTGCTCAGAGATTCCCTGAGGGTGGGCGCTGCTGCGGAGGCACAAGCGCTGTGCCTGCTCAGTGTCGTGCCTGGGACTGACCTGTCCAAGTGGCAGCTCTGGGACGAGGGAGCCCAGTGCTACCTTTGCCTCTGCTCTTCCCTGTGCCAAGATGAGCGCCGTGACTCTGTGGCTTGGACGTGGCTGCTTTGTTCTTCAGATCTAGGCCTGCAGACTGAAATCCCACCAGATCTAAGTGGGGCCAAAAGTGTTTGCTTTGGACACTTTGATAAAAACTTTTGTATTTGTAGCAAAACTTTCTGGATGGCACAGTGGTTTATCTTTTGTGAAAAACTTTTTTGTTAGGATTTAAAAGTTTTTAATAAAAAGACAATAAGAGACAAGACAATAAAGCGAAAGTTACAGTGCCAGGCAGCCAGGTAGTCTCTGTCCTACCAACGGCGCGCCCTGACCATAGCATTTATTTTTGTATTTATCTTTTAAAGTATTACATATGCATTAGACTTCCCAATGCGCCTATACATATTCATGACCTATCCTTGTTTCATATTATAATGAACTCAAAGGTTATTTGCACCTGCGCAGTGCATCCTGGTGGTCGTGGGCCGGGGTCTCAAAGGTGAAATAAGGAGTCTTCCTCTCAGTTGAACTTTTTACCAATATTATAATATATATCTATAACACTTTGTTTATCTATTATATGTTATTTTCACTCCTCTATTTTTATTTCAATTCATTTTCACTTGTTCTGAGATTCTTATACTGACCATCCTGTTCATGCATGCACTTAATTTGTCCCTACAGCTGCAGCCTGAAAATCTTTTCTAGCTGTGGCTGTGGCAAATGCCTGATCTGCACACATTGTTGCTCATGAACATATTGTGTCATGTTTGCTTTAGTGGATGATCTGGTGTCAGAGTATACAGGAAGTCTTTCTGGCATTTGTGTTATGATTTTTTTTTGTGAACATTGAGTCTGAATGCGTAAGCTTAAGATTGTGTTAATTTTGCTTTTCTGCCTTGTTACCTTGTGATATTGTGGTTCTTATTATAACTTTGCCAATCCTTCATTGAGTCCATTCAATTTCCAGCAGAATATGCCTGGAGATAATCACCCTTTTTCCCCTCTGCAATACCTGTACTTTCTTGTCAGTGATTCACTCAGACACTGTTCCTTTCCTGAACATGCAGTTTTAATAGAAATGCCAAAGGTAGTGAGCCTGTTTTAATGACTAAGTGCATTGAATGTCACAGAGTGGATGCATTAAAAAAAGAGTTGAGACATTCCCCCAAAAAATTTTGAAACCCAAAAAGAAATATGGCTAATCTTTAAGAGCAAGATTGTGACTGCGGTCTCGTGTAGTAGGAATCCATTTAATACCTGAGGGAGTTAGTTTGTATCCCTTTCCCAGAGATAGAACAGTGTCAGGGAATTTGCCATTTTACACCTTCTGCTGGGCAAGTGGGTGGGCAGGAAGAACAGGCAGGAAATCACTACAGCCTTATTTTCTTCACCTTCCCTCCTAAATGGCCTTTGTTTCTGGTTTGGAAGGATAATAATTTGCTGTTCACTTTTGCTCAGAGATGGACATGAAGAAAAAATCAACCTTCTGTCAGAAATTCTGTGAATTAGCTGGTTTTCAAGCCATCAATTCATCAACGGCACTGTTTCTAGTCAAAATAATGGTACTCCAACTAACGGTACTCCAACTAACAGTACTCCAACTAACTGCTCCCCAGTTCTTGTTTATGCTTTATTTATATCAGCCTGTCTCCAGAGCCAACAGGAACCACTGTTAGTGAGAGATTCTCTTCTTCTTTCAAGCTGGAAAGCCTGGGTAAAGCTGCAGCCTGTTACAAAGGTGTAAGAACTGGCAGAGTGTACATAGCCAGGCTCCCAGCTTCCTTTGCACAGGGCAGTCCCTCAGCAAGCAGAGCTCTCCACACAAAACACTCCTCCTTCAGTTACTGCCAAAGAGAGGAGTGATCTGACCCATAAATATTAGAGTTGAAAAGCCCTCTGGGGTCACCAGCTCCAGCCTCTGCAAACAATGTAGGTTGACGTGATCCTCCAGGATGAACATTTGCCTAGAAATCAGTGACCCTCTCTGCCAGATTACCCCCTCCTCTCATTTACTCCTCTTTAATCTACATTTTCCCCTTCTTTAATTCTGAGCTGTTACTATATTTCTACCTGCTTTCCCCATGCTGCCAACCGTCCTCCCACACCGCTCTCCACCTTCTTGTTATTAATTCTTCTTAAGCACTCACAGCCTGTTATCATTTCATCTTTTCTCTAGACAGGGCAAATTCAGCAGTTGGCTTTCTTGCCTAACTACTCTTAATACAATAGCTGCTGTCTTCTGAACTTTGAGGACTTTTTATTGGTTGCTGCCTACCCTAGTTAAGTGTTATTTTTTCTTTAAATCTAACATGATTTCCTAGTAGGGAGTGCTCAGAGCACTGAAGATGTAGCCTTACCAGCCAGGACTGTGTAAAACATTTCAATTCCATGTATAATATCTTATTGCATGTAGCCACAAGGACAGTAATCAATGGGATTGCAGAAAACACTGAATTTTACAGAAATCAAAGGAAAAATCACTGAGCCCTCTGGAAAACAGTGAAAGAGGAATTAGGACAGAAAGATTAAGAAATTTATAGAATTACATCTTAATAATCCAAAGACATATATCTGTAGATTTAGGTTTATTTTTTATTTTTTAGGAAAAATCTCTCAAATCTTTAAAAAAGAAAAGGAATTATACTTCAAATCCTTATTTCTTCTGTTCTGCAGAAAATGCTTTGGGCCAAGCTTCGTTACTGATTATTAGCCCATGCTGAGTCCACGCAGCACTTTGCCCTCGGTGTGCAGGGCAGCCCAGTCCTGCCATCACACAGCACAATACCCAGAACGCTGCCTCTCCTTGCCTGGCTGATGCATCACATTCTAAATCACAGCATGTACTGAGTGCAGGTGAAATAACTTAGCATAAAGGCAAGGTCTGGTTTGAAAGAATCAGCCCCAATTTGAGTTTGGAGTTAAGAGCATATTAGTAGTAATAGTGTGAAAAGGAACATATAGTCTATTTCTTTTAAAATTGCTTTTAAATTGAGGGCAGGGAAAGGTTGGCTTATTATATAAGGTTTATATGTTTTATTATTAAAATTATGGCTTATATATAATATGTTTGCTTATTTTTAATTGCAAATAATTTTTGCATAAAGTATGTTCAAGATTGTCTAAAACAAGTATACAATACCTCATCATAATTCTCTCTCAACATATTGTGAAAAAATAATGGGGGAGAAGTATATTCACTTAAAAACATAAAATCTTTAATTAAAGGTATCTATATGGGAAGCTTCTGTCTCCAGAATATTATTAAATATTGCCACCTTCAGGTGAAACTGTATTGAAACATTTAAGGAGATTCTTCAACACATACTCTCACAATTTTTCATCTTAACTATTTTTAAACCATGTTTATGCTTTTTCTTCTGACAGCTGAGCACAGGAAGGCAGACAGGGGTGGTGTGCTGAATTTGAGGAAATTAAATTCCTTGAGTTTGAGGAAATCAGAGTGGAAGAAAGCACCACAGTTAATACATGAAACCCAAATAGTTGTGTGGTTTCCCTGAACAAATAATCTCAGAGCACTAGGATCCTGCAGTTTACTTTTATATGGCTTCATCTCTTGCAAAACTTCTCCAAAGTTCTCCCTTTCTAATATGGAAGAATAAAGATGATTTTTAAAGTGAATAGAATTGGCTTGCTTGAAATTCAGATCAAAGTTAAGCTTAAATTTATAATAGAATTTCCCTGCATTAAGGAGAGACAACTAATTCTGCTGGAAAAGAATTTATGATTAATTAAACAGTGATATTAATCTATAGCAAAATTCTCAAAGCTATTTTCCTGTACCAAACATTTCAATCTCTCTTTAAGTTTATTGTTAAAAACAATTATAAATAAAAGTACCCCTGCTGGAGAGGGCACTCACATTAAGTAACATTCGCTGTGTTCGTGGTCTTGCCTCTGCTGGTTTCTTCCAGTGCTAAGTAGGGAGATTGGACCATGGCAGTGAGTTATCGATTAACTGATGGCAGGATCCCATTTCCTGTGTATCTAAAGTCAAATCCTTTTGAAACATGGCATTACACAAACAGTGCCTTCCACCCAGAGAAAAATGTCGTGCTGTTCAGTAATAGCAATGGCAAACACTCCCTTTGGACTGAGCATAACGCTCCACTTCCCACTTAAATGGTTTTGCACTGTCGCACTAAAGAGCTGGCACATTACTCCCCACAGGTGGCTGCACTTCAGTCAGTCTCTATTTCATCTTTCAGCTGTAGTGAGTACTAAACATAACGTGGGGCTCCTCTATATCCACAGGCTATTAACCTTCCAAAACATTTATCTCTGAGGCTAAACTTTCTGGGACTTCAGCTTCAATTCCAGGAAATGTCTCTATTCAAAAGCAATGTATTGAGAATGAATTAAGTCCCCTTGCAACAAATAGTAACCATATGCCAGAGCTAAACATGGGCTAAAACAGCTTTCTGAACTTATTCCTTCCCAAAAGCAACATTTTTATTTTAGCAAGTTTGAGCAAGACTTCCTCATCCATTTTTGAATGAGAGTGGCAATAAGACAAATAATATTAAAGAACTTCTGTTTATAAAAGCATTTTAAAATATTGTGTTTTATAAATAGTATTTTCATAGCATTTACAAAACAGAGCAGAAGGTCAGAAGAACTGAAAGCTGACACCTCCAAAGGAAAATGGTAGGTCTGGAAGACTTGGAATAAAACTCCTAGCTTTCTTCTTGGGAAGTACATCCAGCAAACACAACCTCCTAAACAGGTAGTTTAAGTTCCCTGTTAACTGAAGGTAATATTTGCTTAGCAGAGCAGATGGGAAGGGTGGTTAGCTGAGCAAGTTTGACCGCGGGCACTGCAACAGCTTCAGTGTCAGTACAGTCCCGAGTGACCTTGGGGGGAGCTCTGCCAGGGAAAGGGATGCACGCATGGTGGAGCTGAGCGAGGTAACGGCGTGCTCCCCCCACCCCAGCCTGACCCTTCTTTCCATAGCCCTGCTCAAGTGCAAGCCACCAGTGGCAGTCATACTGGATGTGCTGGTCGTGGTGGCTGCAACCAGCTCAAAGTAGATTCAGGGGAGACAGCAAACAGCTCAATAGCCAAGGGCTAATTTGAGCAATACACCCACCTAACCACAGTGCTGCCCAGCGTCTAATTCAAGCCAAATTTGGAAGAAATAAACATCTGTACTTGGTATGCAATTCTGATTCTATGATCTTACTCCATAAATAGTGGACAGCCCACAGCCCGTTGAGCTCTCCTACCAGCAGTGGGCTGCACACCAGGATCTCCCCTGGACTAGGGTTGCCTCTCAAGGTTTCTACTATTCAAGTTTGAGAAACTCCTTATCACATCAGATACTTGGTAAATGAGTTAAGAAGAGACACACTGAAATTTTGAAATCTTAGCTAAGTGACATAAAGGATGGATGGTGACTATATAATCCTTTGGACATAAACCATTGACCAAGTCTGGGACTAAATCTGGACTCAGCTGCACCTGAACTCCTCTCTGAGATGTTTAGAATGCAAGGGGGTCCTTTACAAACCTCATGGTCTTCCTGACAGTTTTGTCTGACCTTGTTCTTTCTGCAGTAAATCATTGTGCACCTTGCCATCAAATCTTGTTAAACCTGTGTTGTTAACTCACTGTCTTTTCTCAATCAAATATATTGTTGCTTCTCTCTTATGAGTGAATGCATCCACGACAACTAAACAAGATGCTGCATATGCCATGTATATAAAGTATTGCACAACTCTTGCAGAGAAGGGTAATAGCTAAGCATTCAATACCTCATTTTCATTCCCACTGTTGTTTAGAAAATGTACTGAAGATGAGATATTCTCTGTGTTTATAAAATGGTGGATTATAACAGAAAATGAAGGGCTGTAGAAGAGGATGGTTAGTCAGAAATACTTTCTCCGGTAGAAGGAGGAAATAAAACTGAAATTAGGTACTAAAGGGAGGAAAACACATCCAACAGTAATTCAGCATTCAGTCACCGGCAAAGGGAGCTTAGCAGTCCAAACAAGAGATTTTGAAATATTTAATCTGAAGGATCTGTGGAATTATGTCTAGGAAGAAATGTCTTGGCTGTTTTCTCAAATTAAATTGATTGAGTTCTTTGCATTTTATTACATGGATTTATTCTGATTAGTTCTAAAACTAGAAGTTTTTCTTCCAAAGGGAGATTCGGAAACTCAAAAAATAAACTTGGGAATCCTTTGGACATAAACCATTGATTTTTGTTTGGTTTTGTTTTGGTTTTTTTTGGTTTTTTTTTGTTTTTTTTTTTGTTGTTGTTTTTTTTTTTTAAGAAAGTCACGGGTATATCTCAGAAACACTGCAGCATTATTATTCCTGCATCCATGGTAGAAAAACTGCTGTGGTTCAGTGTGGTTAGATGGGGTAGTTATGATACAGTCACCACAGTAGTATCAGAACACTATAATCTCTGAAGTGCTTGAGAATGAATGGCTTGTATAAATGTGGAATATTATTACTGTGTACTCAATTGGGCCATGCTGAATAGGGTTAGTGGCTTTATTGGGTCTATCTCCGTGGAAACTGGTGACAGCCCAGAGTATTGACTGCTAGTTAATCAAGATAGTATTGGCATATGCTCTGCTTAAGAAGTCTGACTTAGTTTCTGCAAAATAAAGTCTCCTTTAGCCAGGTGACAAATAGGTGTGAAATCCTGAACGGGTTTAAATGCACAAGTTGCCAAATAAAGATGAAGTAGCCTATTTTCCTAGACCCTTGGGTAGCTGAGACAGGAGTGCAGAGGTGCTGGCTGGGGGTAGGAGCAGTTTGCCAGCATCTCACCAAATCACGGTTGGTGGGGGCACTGAGACACCACTGGCAGCATTAATTCCTGCCTGGCATTTCTGTAGGTCACAGCAAGCGCCTGCGTGCCGTGCACCCCCAAAACAGACGCACCCCAGACACCGTCCCACTGCCCAGTAAAGCGCCTGGCCACTCCCAAAAAAGTCCGTGTGTGGGGGGCACCTTCCTCCCGGGTTTCCTCAGGGCAAGACAACAGAGCTTTTGGAGTGTACAAGATGTCTGGCATTTAACTTCACCATCTTCAAGCGTGTCTGGGCCAGAGTGGACCTTTTCATGTGAAGCTGGGAAAGTATCCCGGGACTGTGGCTCTGTGAAGTACAAAGCAGGAGTTCTGCTATATTAAACAGCTGTCTGCAGAGAAACTAATTCAGTTTTTAGTGTTGAGAGGCACTGGGGTTTGATGGACTTGGCATACGTGGAAGTGCCACAGCTTTGTCTTCTCAGCCTTAAGCCATTTGCTTAACTGTACTATAACAATATATGAGTCCACAATTTTTTCCATAAGAATACTCATTTTCTCTTACCTGAAAAACTATATATTCTCTTTGTAGGTAAAAAAAAATCCCAAAGCAAAAATTCTTTGATTTCTCTGTTAGAAAGATAATCGTGCTAGTAAACACTGCAAATCATTATGGTCTTCATAATGGGGCATTAAAATAAAAAGTCCACAGATGCTCTGTTGTGATTTACAGCCTTGCTGATAAACACCTTGGGCTGTTTTATTTTACCATGGAACCAAGGAGAATTTACCATTTCTCCTGCATGGAAAAACCCTGAAAATACTGATAAGCCTTTTCCAAGTAAAAATTAGTAAAGTCACCACAAAACTGGTAGATAGTATTGGTAATTATTTAAGCATTGTTTTTAAAATTGTTATTTGATACATGAAATACTGTTTTCCATATTGAAAATACTTTTGAATATTCTGTGCAGTGAATCTGGTAACTGCTGGAAGCCAGGTCTTATTACAGATGCTTGAAAGATGCATTGTAAATTTAAAATAATTCGAAGTGCATTCTGCTTCAGAGTTTCCATAAAAATTCAGTGTTATTATGGTTCTCTTTTCATACTGTCAGCAATTTCTGGACTCTGGAAAAAATTGGATTGGCTTCTTATTCTTAACTGAAAGACACAGTAAAAACTGAGAACCCTATGATGTTATATTCTTTACTTCTGGCATGGACTACAAATCTGTTCTTTGCCAATAAGCTGTGATGCCTTGTATGCTGTATTGGAAGTGTTTGTTGAAACCTCAGCTGCTGAAACCACGTCCACAATTAGTCTCACCTAACTTATACTGTCTGAGAATTAAACTAATTTCTTCTTCCATGAGCAGCCTGTTAGCAGCCTGTTTGGTGGAGTTCTAGGACCAGGTCAGGTGTGAGTCTCTTTCTGGAGAAGCTTATCCCTCTGTTTCACTAACAGAAAGGATTGGCTCAGGCTAAGCATTACCTTTCCCTTTCTGAAACTCTGGGTTCCTTATCCTAAAACTTATGTAACTCTTCGCACACTTTCTATTGTCAATCTTTAAGCAGAATAGAACCTTGCTTATTGTTTATCTTTGCAGTTTGTTTTAGGATTAGCACACTATTGAATATGTCTTCTTTATTTTTCCATCTATTTCACATTGACGTGAAAGGGAGGCTGTGAAAAGTCTGTCTCCAGTGCTCTGTACACCTCACAGGTGCTGGGGCTCTCACCTGCCTCCTTGGTGAACAAGTTTATTCCATTTCTTCAGAGCAGAGGCTCTCTATGGGACCAAGAAAGACCCAGGGGTATCTCCTCAAGGAAATGCTCAGAAAAGCTCATAGGACAGGCCATAAAGTATTCCAGACTCAAATATCCAACTCGCAATTAAAGCTGTATAATCAAGAGGAGTATCTCCTGATTTAGAGATGTGAGAACAAAATGCAACCCTATTAACTTAGCTGTTCCTAGGCTGTGAGAATGTCAGTTATGGATAGCTTGGCCCTGGATAATTAGACAACAAACTTTTTTTTAAGAGCTGTAGGAGTTAATTCTTTATGTGCTCTTAATTTATTGTATTTCACAGAGAAGATGAATCAGTCTTGTAATTTTGTTCTCTATAAGCCATTTGAAGACATTGGGTGAAATAAAATTATGATCAAGACTAATGATGGACAAGGATCAAGATGTCTTTTCTCTCCGTCATGAAATGGAATGTTATGAAAAGGTTGCCTTCCATTATTAGTTTAGGAAAGAAGAATCAGGTCAAAAAAAAAGAACAAAAAATGAAGGAGAAGTTAAAGTTGGCAGCAGGCAGAGAAAGACCTCTTCATCTCTTCCCAGTTTGCTAGAAAATACCTTTCCCTCTCTCAGCGTCACCTTTCATCCTCCCTACTCCCAGATTATGTTAAATTATTTACTGAGGTTGTTCTTTAAACCCACAGCAGCTAAACTGCTTTAGCATGGGGTGAATTTATAATAGGTTTCTTATAATTTGTGCCCAGGGACTGGAAAGAACTGTGCAGCGTTATGCAAGTGTCATGCATAACAGTCAGGCTAAATGGTGAAACAAAGAGGAAAAGAAAGAAAATCACTCATGGACATGCCTGGGAGTCAACACAATAGTTTTCTCTGAAGCAATTCAGTCATATTGTGAAAATATATGCTTGGACCATTTTAAAACTTTTTATTATTTACTCAATAGGCTGTAACAGCTCTGAAGCTTACAGAGTGTTTATTCAATAGACCAGCTCTGTATTTTTGGTCTATCATGTCAAAACGCATTTGAGCAATTATAAAAGCGCACACTTTACTCAATGTACCACAGTGGCTCCTCTGGAGCCTGGTATGCTGCACAGCATTTTGTAGCAGGTTGCAGTCACAGTACTAATGCAGGCATACTCACGGTGTGCCCTTTCAGGAAGATCTAAGAACTGGTTCCGTTCTAACCACTCAGGTACCTGCATGCCCAGAGAGATTGCTCCTAGCAGCACTGTATTATGCCCAGACTCTGTCTCTCTCCTTAAAATGAGAGACTTGCCTTCTGGATGCCAGCAGACCAGTGGGATTTAATGGTACACTCCAAATTTTACTGGAGGATTGTATAGTTAAACAAACATGAAAAAACCAAAACTTCCTCCAGTTCTCTGGTAACTCCTGTCTGTTTGCTTGAAAATCTCTTTTTTTTCTGGTGCGTCTGTGAATATCTCCTTGACATTATCTTAAGCCCACAAATTTAGTGTTTTTTAAATAACACACACTTGTCTTTGTCTTGCATTGATTCTTGTCAGTGTTCCTGTGCAGAGGAAATCTGTGTTTGTGGTCATCCAAAAAGGAAGGTGAAGCAGCATGCTGGAGTGTCCTGGGAAAGCCTGAAATGCAAAGCTTGACTTCTCAAACCAGAAGCATCTCTCCAGGGTGCGTGAGGGAGGAGCACTTCTGGAAACAGCAGTCTCTCAAGACTACAAGTATTTTCACCTATGCCTGGCTTTCCCACAGCAGGAAAACCCTGCTCCTGAGTTATTTAACTCAGGCCCTTTGACAGGACAAGGACTCTTTTAGCTATGAAAACACCTCCATAGCTAAAAAGCGGCCCACAATCTCAGTTACTGCACGTTTGCTTTAGGATTAATATTATCTTTTCTATATTCCCTTACTTTTGTGAAACAAAATTAATTGTTGGATAGTTTTGATTTCTGCCTTTTGTTGTTTTAGTTCCTTCAAAGCTGCTGGCATTGCTGAGGCATTAACACCAGTAAGAGGGGAGTTTGCATATGCAAATTTTACTCCCTTAATTAAAAGCAGGAGCACTTGATTACACTGCTGAGCCCCAGAGCTGCAAATATGTAAACAAAGGTTACATGCTCAGAAAGGAAAATTGAGCCCTAAGTCACAGTTTTGTGATAGACTTCTGTTAGTTTTTAGGCTGCTGTTAACATGAAGCCCAGTGCCAAATTTAATTCCTTCTTCCTAGGTTGAAGTGCATGCTGTTTCAGGAGTAGGCTTTGTAGTTATTTCCTTTGGGTTTGGGATTGTTTTCTTCTCATTTTGTATTTGCTCCTCTGACTTGGAATGCCCTTGTTTCCTGGCTGGTAGCAATAAAGCAATTAAGAGCAGGTGTAGCTTGAAGAATATGATGCAGCATCTAGGAAAAGTGCTTAACAGGAGAAATAAGCCACAGGTTTTAATTTGTTTCTTAATTGTCATCCAGGTGTGGCCTTAGTCCTTTAAAATCCTGAGGATGCTGGGCTTCTGCTGAGTCCAGGAGTCATGATGACTGACTGCTGGACCTCAGAATACAATTTGGTGAGACTTTGTCTCTTGTGGTAACCACCTTTCTTAAAATTAACTCTTCCTGTCTTTTCACAGTGGTCTTTACTTCCCTTGGTTATCTCAATATGACTGTCCTTGGTAAATTGGGTAGTTCAAATCACCTGGCCACAAGAAAAACAGAAAGACAAGCAAGAACCCCAGTACTGTGTGCTTTCTCTGAAGCAGCTGATTTCAATTATCTAATTCATAGCACAGTTCCACAGAGCCCTGGGGTGAAGCAGGAGAAAACATGGCTGGGGAGAGACACGTTGAGGAGCAGGAATTTCTTAAACTGGATAGACCAATGCCGCGAGCGTGTTTTGTAGACAGACCCTTTCTGACAAGGGCAGTAGTGTTACATTTTAGTTTTTCTTAGCATAAAACAGTGTAGCAACACAGGAGATCCCCTTCCTTACAGGGATTAGTCTTACTGAGCTGACAAGTCCCCTTTTTGATCAGTCACTTATCTCCCAGTCTTAACAAGTAAGACCAGTCCCGAAACAGATAGGGGGATGAAAAGGACACAAGGTGCTTTAGACTGGTGTGGTTCTGACAAACCCACGCTTCCCTGGGTGCTTCCTTAACGAGTCGTGTGTGTGGTGCCACGTCGGGGTGACACTCTGCTCTTTCATGCCGCTACCTCGGCTTTGCAAGGCAAAGGTGGCTCTACGTGCTGCTAGCCAGTAGATAATAGGACCTGGTTTAGGTAAGGAGCTCTGGGATTTTCTGAGGTTATGGTGTGCCTAGTTAACATTTTTTTAAAAGAATATTGTAGGGTATTATATTTTTGACTGTGATCTTAAAATTCATACTTTGGGGTCATGTCCACTTGCTATCTATGGGCTTTTGCTGATGTGAAAGAAATGTAGCAAATTTCAGCATCTGCACAAATGATCTCCAGAAACAGCAAAGGCTGCAGCCCATATGTGACATTTTCAGCTTGTAAATTCCACTAACTCCTTTCACTGAAGGGTACATTTCAGGCCCCCTCTCCACACACAGCCTCTAATTGATTAGAAGCAACTAACTACAAAAGAAAATTTGTAAAATAGATTGCCACAAATTTCACAGGTCCAATGAAAGCATAGCTGGCAGGACCCAAGTTCAAGGCAGATCACAGCTGCACAAGTACCGATCAGAGTACAGCCTTGGGTGAGATTTATTGTCATTAAGAAAGACCATTTTGATCAAACCCCATTGAATCAAAGCATTTATTCACCAACTCCACATACTGACCCCAGCATAAATACTGAAATTGCTCTTCTCTGATCTGTGACATAGAGACTTCACACTTTCTTGACAATGCATCTCTGCATTTTGCCTTAATTTGGCATGGTGCTTAGAACACAACATAATACACAAACTGGATTAATAATAGAAAGCAGTGCATTTCCTGAAGATGAGCTAGAACCCAAGCACCAAGGGCAAGTTCCTGTTATCAAGGTAAATTATATAATTATATAATTTTGTCAGTTCCTGCATCCATCCATCCCAGTACCACTGATGGTACTGGGTTTCAGCCACACGCATGTGTATCTTTCATTAACACTAATGGGCAATACATGCACATAGATCTCGGGATAATACTGGTGGGAATTACATATACGTGCAACACTCATTAGCATTAATGAGGGTTCTCCTGTGGATATCTAATGATCGTTAATGGGAGTTACACGCATGTGTATTTCTTATTAGCATTAGTGGCACGTGCATCTCTCATTAATATTGATGGGAAATGCAGGAAGCCGTATCTCCCATTAATATTAGGAGGAAAGTTGCACTGACTGCAAGGAAAAAGCTATTCCTGACACATCCTCAATGAGGAAGTTTGAGCTGTTGTTAATTCTGTTCCAAAAGAACTTCATTTTGTGCTCTCTTTTAGTGAATTATCCAAGTCTCCATGACCTTGGCCACAAGGCATATGTTTTGTTCCCACATGAATGAAGTAGTTCTGTAAAAGCCCAAACATTCTTTTCTTTGGAACCAGACAGCATGTCATCTCTGTGGGTTTTTTCAAGAAAACGTATTTCTGAATTGCTGCTATTTCAAAGAAAAGTCTGTATATGCTTTTCACAGCATAGGGTGGCACACACCAGCTGCTGAGTTATTGCCATAGGCACACCAAATTTATTTTAAGTTCTTGTCATCATAACTCCATTTTACATCATGCACTAATGCAGTATTGTGTTAAACTCTGACATGGCTCCTGATGAATGTAGTAGAGACTAAAGGCCACAGCCTCCCCTTGGAGTAAAAAATGGCATGAATTTACTACAGGACTGAGCTTTTTATCCTTCCAGTTACAAAGGCATTAAACTTCAGTAACCCTTTCAAAAATGTGTTCTCACGCCTGCCAAATGGTTTCCACTGGCTTTTCTGTAGGACTGTAGTCTGAGTCTCCTTCCGAACATATGCCAGCTCTGTTGGCTGCTGTCAGTGCAGAGCTCAGGAACCCACGTGGCGGGGCAGCCAAGGGTTTGCTTCTGGGGAGGATTGCCCCCTCTGTCCTGCAAGGCTGTCACTGCTTGGGTGGGTGCTGAAGAGCAACGCTGTCCACGTGGTGGTGACCAGACAGAGCTAAGGAAGAACGCTGCCCTCCCTATCCAATATGTGTATGCAGATATGGGAAGGTGATTGCATCAAATCCTGAACTGGGAATCAAGTGATTTGCTATCAGTTCTCACCTTCATATTTTAGGAATATCATATTTCTAGGACAAATTCTACTTTTTCTATTCTTTGGTGTACCTTCTACCTCGTACACAGGAATTATAACCTGAAACAGGATCTCTAGATGCCACTGTAAAGGCTCAGCTACAGTTAATACAAATAAAAACAACCCCATCAGATAGAAGCTATTTAAAAGAGAGAGCAATATATTTAGTTTTAAAAGTGCCCTTTGGTAAGATAGTCTTATTGCTTTTCTCATTACTGTGCAGAATTAGAATAACCATTGCCCATGCAAATTAGTTACAAGAAACAATATTTGCAAATAGCAGATGAAATTTAAAGGATTATATTTGGCAAACACAACTGCTAGATCAGATTCCCTAAGGCTGGGGGAGGTACAGACCTTCTGTGCTGCACGGGAATACCTCAGTGCAGGGCATGGTAGGCTGTACCACTGCAGCTGTTGGGCCATTCCAGGAGCCTTCCAGAGAGAGGCAGCAAGAGTGCGAGAGCAGTTTCCAGCTCTCACAAGAGCTGTGCAGACAAAGTGCCCGGTGTGAGCCTTTCACCTGCCCTAGCTCTGCCCCCTTGGCAGCCTGTGTTGCACACTCCGTCATCGCGTTTTGGTTCCGCACCAGAGCGGGGATGTAAGAGGTCTCGTTGCTTTCTTTACAAGCAGATGTTTTATTGCTGGGCTCCTTGAGCCTGGCCCCTATATGGGCTCTGTATGTAACCAACTTCAATTCATATGAAAATCAACAACCAATTCAGAGAGAGCCAGCATAATGCACAAAACTCTTTACAAGCCCAGACATACGGACTCAGACATACGCTTGCATAAGGCACACACACACTTATCCACACTCATATTCCCCCATTCTGGAAAGAATAATGCAGGAAAGGCGATTCTAGTGTTAATCTAGTCTAGGATGACAGATGTTAGAAGACATCAAGGAAAATCACAATAATAGTATTCTGTCTAGCTAGAGCGGCATTAAACATTCTAATCTGTAACTACAGCTTTCACTTATAATTCAGACTTTAGCTGCTAAACAAACTAAATAATTTATCAAGTACAATATGTTCTAACTCTGCAGCTTGCAAAAACTGCAGCCATACCTTTGTTTCAAAGAGTCACCAAATGGTGGATAATGTCAAGCTCTTCCTTAAAGTGCATCTTCCTCAATTCCCTTGGTAGATAGCACTGATTTTTTTTTTTCTGAAGATGTTTTATTGTTTTTCTACTTTTCATCAGGGTGGGGTTGCCATGGCAATAAAGTAGAATGTCTTGCTGGATTTCACCTTTGCTGTCTTGCTTCATATGGTTCTCTCTCCTCAGAGCAAACATGGTGGATGCAATGCACATACAGATGTCTGATTTCAGATTTCTTTCTCGAGTGTGCTTGGCAGCTGCTCTCCTGAGACAGGCAAAGCAGCACTTCGCAAGAAGCACTTCACTTTACATTCATCTTCCCACTCTCTAGTGGCCACCATCACGTCTCCCTTGCTTTATGAGATCTCTTTTAAGATGGACAAAGCTTTTCATGAAAGACTTGCTTCCACTGTAAACAAAAACTTTTGCTTAAGCATTTCAATTAACCAAATGACCAAATCAGTTCTTCTCTCAAAGACAGTTGAGGTAAAACAGCAAAATATGCTGCAATAGATGTTAGAAATACCCATTTCATATCGCAGCAATCTGCCCAGAGTTACCCCAGTTACTGGATTTTAAAAGCTGAGTTTATGTTGTGACACTGTGCTGGTGAACTAGATCTCTCCTTTCTTCTGTCAGTTTTTATTGCCATACCAGTTTTCCCAGTTAGACTTATCCCAGGAAGAAAAAGTTCAGAAATTAAATCACTCACTGGATTGAAGAGTTTTCATTTTATATAGCTTTCCTGCATGCTTCAAAAATAGATTATAAATCTGTTATCTATATCTCAATTTCACAGCGGCAGCATCTCAGAAATCCAGATGAAAAGGATGGTAAATGCAGATTTAAGTCACAGTCCTTCAGTGAACATTGCAGATCAGTTCTTCTCTCCTTGTGGAGTACCATCAGTGGAAATAGCTGAAATTTCAGGATACACTAATGAATAATGCATCCCATGCCACAAATTTATCACTAATATCACAAGTATTTAAAACTCCATATCCAGTAGCTACATGTCATAAAAGAAATTTAAAGATACATGGCATTTTTAATATGATGTGGATTTTTTCCCTTTGGTGTTTGGATTCCTCTTTACAATTCTACCAAAGTAAAATAGGGATATACTACATGAACTCCTGTGGATTATCCATGATACCTTTGTCACTTTTCAATACTCTGCTTGTAATGGCCAAGCTGAGAAAATGTTTCCCAATTTCCAGGTCAAGGGTTTATCCTCTGCTTTCCTTCTTTCTGCCTTACTCACTAGAGTAGCATTAAATTTCCCTCTGAGTTTACTAACATTGCCTTGGCAGAACATCAGTGTCATTTTAAAGTATCATTACAATATTCGTTCTTCTGACTCCCTTAGTCTCTGCCTGCCAGCCCCAATTTTTCCCTTGGAAAGATACTATTAGCGTAGTTATTATTCAAACGTTATAGCACCCCAGAGACATGGGCATTGTCTCACTTTTCCATTAAGTTAATGCCATAATGTAAGGAAACTTAAAATCGGGGTGGAAGACAAAAGACAACACGTGTATATCAAGACAGATAAGAAGCGTGCTTCGAGACTACATGACTGTGCATGCTAAGCAGCAGTGATGCTGAGCAGCAGCACTGTGATGGTGTCTCTTGGTGCATTGCAATAAAAGAGATTGAAGAGAAACCTCCAGAGCCATCAGATGACTGTAGCTGTTCCTTCAGAAGCTCTTTCATAGGATGGAGTATGGCAAACAGCATGAAGTTCCTTCTCTGAAAGTCTTGTGGTTGGTGTAAGACATTGGCTTGTCAGATGAATGAGTGGTAGGAATTATTTCTTAGCAAAGTTGTGGGAGTAAACAGACTACGCACGATCCAATATGAATCCAGCAGAAGCCACTTTATTCCCCCCAAGCACCCTTATTATACACTATGTCCCCCCTGTCCAGGCATCCACACATTACATGATTGGCAAAGCAATGTACACACATAAAACATGTAATGATTTAATTGGATCTCTCGCTCTGTTTGCCCGGCTACCATGCACCTATACACACAAATCATCAGACAGTTTTCTATCTTTGTTTTATGTTTTTCTTCGGCTGCTGTCCCTCTGTCCTTAAAGCATCAGCATTCTCTCGCTGTGTAAGTTTTCTCCGTGCTCTGTTCACTTGTCCTTATGGCTGGTGCACCATGTGTCCATTTTCTTGCAAAAACTCTGTCTCCACACAAAGTCACTCAGAAGATTGAAGAAAATCTTCTGTGATGTGAGAAGGTTTAGTGCACATTATTTTGCTGAACTGGAACATCTGTTTCCAACCAGGTGGTAATGGCCTGCTAGTAACAGGCTGGCTGCTGCTATCGTGACAAGGACGCTATTTTAGAAGACAGACTCTACTATTTCTGCCCCAAACTATTACTTCTGAGCACAACATATCACAGCTACAGTGATAATCGTGGTTGTAGAGCAAGCTGTGCCTCGGCTGCTTCTCTCCAGGTTACTTCTGAGGACAGAGGCCAGGCTTCCTGCTACTTCCTTGGACAGGACCAGGCCATCTTGTGCCTTTTAACCCAAACAGCCCAGTTTATCAATGCACATGGCCCAGCTTCAGCTGGCACCAGTAGGCCTTTCCTCAGGCCATTTGTGACAGTGCCTGATTTTAGTGACCTAAAAGCAGGTTCTGCACAAAAAAAACCTCCAGTGTTCCTTCTGTCACCTGAAATGTGTGACGTGTGTAGGTCCCTTGTCCTGGAAAGCTGGGCTAAATCTGCTGACTTGCTGCTATGTTAGGAATGCACCAAACCCCAGGAAATATGTGAAAAGGAAAAAATCAGAATGTTTTTAAAGGTATTTGCATTGCTTAGGATTTTTATCAGGAAGATTTCAAAGTATTTTGTGTAAATATCACTATAATCCCCAGATTAGAGCTGGTAGGACTCAGATAACATACAGCGCAGCTACTTCCTCAAATCCATGGGAGAGTTAAGTGATGAAATTAGGAATGGCATCCCCCACTTTGGCTTTCCATTCCATGTTGTAACTATCACATATCTCCATGTCATGTACATTTCTGATATTTACAATTTAACTCAGCTGCACTCCTTGCCATTTAATTCAATGACAATATGTGCATTTGCAGGAGTGGGGTGGGAAGGCCTTTTTTTTGGGCAGGCCATGTGTGCTGTTTGTAATCTAAAAAGCATGTAGTGTGAAAATCTGATGGCTCTTGAAAATATATTCCTGGACATTTTGCTGAGCCTGCCAAGAAAACTGATAATTAACAAAAGTAATTTTTTGTGACAGAAACAAAAAGGCTGACCATATGCTTTGCTTATAGTCCTATACCATTTCTCTGGAAGAAAAATGGAACTTCAACCAGCATTGAGAAGCATTAGAACTGAAAACACAGTTCATTACTTATCATGTTTACCTTGAATAAAAATAGAATTCAGTTTTTATGTTCAACTGCATTATTAGAAACATCTAAACATTTGATCAACAAGTTTTTCTAGGCCCAAGACGTCTGGCTGAGTTGAGGTGCTGAAGCGTGTTATGGTGTGGTATTTCCTTTGTCAGTGTATGAGCTCTATCCATAATTGATTAAAATAACGTAAAAAAAGAGACAACTACCTCAGATTTCCTTATTCTGGAGGAAAAAAAATCAACTGAGGATGATTCCTAACTGCTGCTGAGAGGAAAAATTCTCGTAGGCTTCACTGTTGTAGAATCAAGCCAAAGCAATGCAACAGTGCAACTGCAATAAGGATGGACTACATAGAGGTCTTTGATATGTATGCAGGTGAACACATTTATAAAAGGTATTTTTATTGTAGCCCTTCAAAAAGTGTTGCAGGCCAGTGAAATGTCTTTGCTTTTTCATATTTAATATTTCAGTAATAGCAATGCTGATGGAATATTGGCACACATAATCACTTCTGTGTGTTAAGATGGTAAAGTTATTCTCAACTTTCACCCAAACAGCAGGTTTCTTTAAAAACTATATACATTCACCATGTATTTACTTGGGAAGAGGAGTACAAGCAACTCTTGTCTAGGGTAGGGGAATGTCAATACTCTGTCACCCTTTAATTCACTTTCTAACCCTTCTGCTGAGATGTCCAGTAAGTCTGTTAATTGCTAGTGGACACTTGTGGCAAGAGCAGCAGTAGCCTGGGAAGTAGAGTAAGCCCTGTGACCTCCTTTTTCCAGCAGCTACAAACAACTATCTATTTAGGAGGATAATTCCAGCTTCTTTCTGCTGACCCGTGCTGGATTCAAGTTACTATCCTAAAAGGAAAAGCCTAGCAAGGGTCACGAGAATCTTTGAATGCATTTATTTTTAGGACACTTGAGCAGAGGGCAAGCAGAGATGAGTAAGACTTGGAATAACAAGATCACCACTCTTCAAACAAACAGTGACTACCTGACCTGTAATTGAAGATAGCTCACAGTATCTTATTTCTTGTGGGTATTGCAGTACCTACGTGTAGTCAAAGAGGCAAAGGAATTATGATATCAGCACAATTCATATGACAATGAGCCAGAGCTCTTTCAGGTAAGGACTGAGGAATATTTTATCTGTGCAACTGGACGACAAACATTGCAGTGCACATGATTGTTATTCTTCAGCTCTGTGATGTCTTTAATATTAACCATTGTCTTTATCTCTCTATGTGAGTAGTTCCCTGAAAAGGAATATAATATTAATAATCTTGAAGAGCTGAGAAATTTCTTATATGAACATGTTTTAATTACCTCACCAAACAGAATCAATAAGGAAATACCTGTTGTCTTGAAAATGGTTCCGATAATTTGAAGAGAGTAGAGTATTCATATGTGTTTAGCAAACAGTCCAGATGTGAATACTCTTGTTTTCAGAAACTGGATGCAATCTGGCTTAAAACAGCAAGAAAAAAAATTCCTTTCTGATTAAAGAATACTATGAAGGGCAGGTCAGCCACTGATTTCAATGTTCATTTTGGAAACACTCTGTGTGAATACAACAGTAATACAATTTGGAAAGATTTAAATCCTGTTTAGGGTGAGACAAACCCGCAGTTCTTAACAACCACACTGCTCAACCTGAGAGAGAGCAGGACTTTATTGCCACTTTCAGGAAGGCTAGAAGCTCTCTCTGAAAACAGGAACCAGTTAATGTCATCACAGCAGACACTGAGAGATATCAGTGAGGGCTGTAACTTCAGCCAAGCATCTCAGAGCAAAATCAGACAAACTCTTTAGTGAAAAAGATTCAGTATTAGTGCAAAAGCTCCTGGTTATAAAATAGTGAGGGGAAAAAAATGACATGCTGTATAGGTGAAATCTCAGTAGACGGATTCAGTTTTTTCCATGAAGCATTAGCAAGGTTTTAAATAGCTGCAACCTGCATATTAAAAATGCCCATGTGTATAATACATGAATAAGGGCACCTTGGCTGAATACATTATGGAACAGAACTGTCATCTTTACCCCCTTTACAACCACACTTTTGCTTGCTTATGTGAATAGTCAAGAATAGTGATGAGCATTTATCAAAAGTTAAACTAGGCAGTGAATCAATAGATTAAGACCATATTTTAAAAAAATAAAGCATTCCTCCACCAGTTCCTTTCTCTCTACCACTTTCTAAAATCAGGCCATTTCTCTGTAGCTCTTTATGTAGACACAAAGCCTGGAAAATGATCATGTTTTATCTACAGACTGACTGAGGCTTTTCTGTGATTCATTCACCTGCTGCTCCAGCAAAGACATAATCCCATCTTCATTTATATACCTAAGAGACAATTCAGATACAGGAAAGAATGTCTGCTACCAAAAGGAGTCTGCTACATCTGCTGTGCTTGATATATGTGAAGTGTGGCAAAAATCTCTCTGCAGCTGTTTTTCTTTGTATTTAGCACAAGACAATGTAATAATGCACTTGTAGGGCAGGAGTGACTTGCTGAATATTTCAACAAGATATGTAGATTTTATGCTGTGCTATTCAAAAAGAAAAAAAAGAAATACTGATTTTGACTAGCCATATATTCCTGACCCATAAGCCTATTTCAAGGAACAGAGGCACAAAATTTTTTGATCAAAGTAGTTTGACTTTCTCCCCTTAAGTATTGTTTCCCTGTGCAACCATTCTGTTGCAGCTCTCTGTAGAAGGACTAGCAATTCTCCTTTTTAATGATGCACTCTCTCTAATGATGAGGGGAAAAAAAGAGTGCAAGTTTTCTGGTCGAGGTAGCTCTTGTCTGTGATGCTGGTTTTTATCTCTCAAGTGAGTGGAACAATGTATAGCTCCAAGTGATGAAGCTTCTGAATTGCTGTTATCAGTGAGAGCTTGCTGAGAAAATGAAGTGCATGCCTACAATTCTATTTCATAGTCCATGGAAATTAACAACATTTTAGGCCCTGCATGCAGGCCTTTACAGATACCTGGAAAGTATTTTTTCTGTCCTGACTCATGTCTCTTTGAGTCATTTACGGGGCTTTCATATGCAGAGGTATTTTTCAGGCTATTTATGATGCTTCTTTGAGCATATTTAAGCCCTGCTTTTTAAGAAGGGCTCAGCACAAAAGGAAAAGTAGTTTCTTCTGGACAATAATTTACAATTATAGAAATTATGATGATGTTTGGAAAATGGAAATCCCTTCCTATTGTAACCACAAACAACTTCCAAGAGCAGACTCTTATTTATTACCTTTCATCACAAGGAAATTTGGTTTGCCCTTTCTTGTGTGACCTGGACAAATCATATAATCTTGGCAACCCTCAGCATTTACACGGCCGCAGAGCTGGACCAGAGTCCAGGATGAAGCAGGGGCAGGGCAGACCCTCAGCCCTTTGCAGGCTGTGCCGCACTGGGAGCGGGAGCTGGCGGGAGCCAGGGCCACAGAGGTCATCAGCAAGCCTGGGAGAAAAAACCTGGGCAATCTACCCTGCACCTGGCAGCAAACATCAGTACTGCAGGATAAAAACAAAAGATGCAAGAGCATTAAAATGGCAGAGCTACTGTCTTTGCTGAAAGAAAAAATAAAACCAGCAGAAAAAGGCATTGGCAAATACAGGACTCGGGGTGTATTGTTACCTCCAGTGGAGATTTCACTGTTCTTGTGTTGTGCACCATCTTATTACACTAAGGGCATGAAATCAAATTTCCATTCTTCTCCAAGACTATTTGCAAGCTGCTCCCCCATCCACATGTACTCCTCGAAAAGGGCTGCCAGATTTTGAAAATGATAAAACAAAGCAATCAATTCCTGTTTAAAATGATCAGATAATAGTTACCAAAAAAAATTTCTTTCTGTCTGCCTTTTCAAACCCCTATCGAGATAAAAGGGGTCTGTGTGTGAAAAAATCTGAAACCTGCAAGACATAGCACTTTTGTGGGAAGGTTGGAATGGTCTTTTCGGGGCTTTCTCTTTATTTTGAAAATTTTTAGAAATATAGATCTGAACAGACCAAAGAAAGGGATGAGACACCCTAAAAAGAAAGTACGAAACAATATTTAAATGATGTGTGATTTCATTCTTCCCTGAGGGAATGCTGAATTCATAAAGAGAGTCCCCCAGGATATTTCACAGTGTGGTGGTACACAGGCTGCTTCCCTGACAGGTCATTACTGCACATCATGCTGGGATCCGGTACACAGCGTGCTGGTGGCTGCTGTACCTGCCTCGGTCTCAGCGCAGTCCCTGTAAACATAGGTCAAGGACTCTGTCTTTGGCATCCCAGATGTCCAAGACTCACAAGATGAGTGATTGATTCCACTACAGGACAGAGCTGTCGGGAAAAGTTGTCTTCAATTCAGAAGGTTTATAGACAGGCTCCTTGAAAAACTGAGGTGCATAACACAGCCAGCTGTGTGGGGCTGGCTTCTTGAACAACTCCCTTCTGACTTCATCTACTGAAATAAATTCATTAAAAAGCAAGAGGGAGTACAACAACAAGTATAGAACAATAGGAGGGCTGAATGAAAAATACATATTAGAGATGCATTAGAATGAATGAAACTGCAAGGAAAAAGTGCTTTGTTAGTGGGTGCAGTGCAGGCACACTTCTCAGCCAGCAGAAGAACTGCCTTTCTGTGTTACATGGTGTATCTCAGATGAGAAAATCTGAGCTTGGTATGGGAGTTTTATGTGGCTGTTTTGAAACCTCAGCTGGCTCCTCTGGACTTGCAGGAGGTGTGACTGCACTGATGGCCTCAGAGAAGGAGGATGTCGCCTCCTGAGCAGCCTTCTTCTGGCAAGAAATTATCATCTGACCTTGGCCCACATTCTGCCCAGTCAAGTAGCAAAGCAATAACAGAGTAAAAAACATGAGTGTTTGAAGATAGATTGGGCTGAGTTTGGTGATCCAAGACCTTTATCTAATTCAGAAGTTTCCATTGCCTTTGAAAACTGTTGGTGAATAAAGGTTTTTTAGTAGTAGCTGATGTTTATAATGATTTTGAGAGCAAATCACCCAAATGTTCTGCTTTATAACTAGTGCAGCTGTGATACATGGAAAATGGGAAATACAGAGTCACTTCTGTCCAAAAAAATATTCAGCCTTCTGAAGGCAAGCAAAATTTTAGAGTTTTTAGACATGCAGGTTATTTAGGTCTGTTTGCATTTAGATTCAGAACCTGAAAAATCAGTTTCCTGGCAGTATTACTCCCATCCTAAACCAAAAATACCAGTTTGTAATAATAACAGATACACACTCAGGGCATGGCCACGCAATGAGAAAAAAACCTTAAATATTCAATTTTTATGCTAGATTGAAAAAATTTGACTTTTGGCCAGTTAAAATAATTTTTCAAATCCACTGTGTTCTTCCTACATTTTTTTCTGATTACTTGGACACTGAAATCACTTTTTGAAATAGGTTAGGAAAAAACACCTACTTAGAATTAGACTGGGAAGTATAATCTCTGGCCTTATTGTTCTTATTTTAAATCTGAATGAACATTTTTTATTATAGTGGAATAGAAAAATGTGTGAATCAATAGATAGTGTTTCAGTAGTAGCTAGCAGAATTGAGGAAGTGCAGGTGGGGATAGAAAACAGCTGGAGGCTGCTTTGTAGTTTTTACTAATCTACCGTGTGAAATGTTCACTTTTGTACTTTTTCTTTCTTCCTTTCTTTCTTCTTTCTTAGAAGTAACTTCAGTCAGTTTATTGGTTTGCTTTTACCCTAGATTTTTAAATTGTAAATGTTGTTGTGACTCCTCATTTCACCAGATCCATGTCACCTTGACAGCACCCGTAGGATTGAATCATAGCTACCTTGCCTGTTTGGAAAAGTCCTTAGTTTATGAAGGCCCTGCCAGACCATTGTGTTATAAGTTAGCCTTAAATAATTGGCGGAGGCAAAGTCAATTAGATCGAATTAGTTTATTAAGTAAGCGACAGCAAATAAAACAGTGCTGGGCGGCTCGGGAGTTTCTGCTCACTAAGGGCTTGCACCTTCCTTCCTAAAAGTTCCTAGTTTTATACTCTTCCTCTTCCAGTGCCACGTCGTTTTTCTTGTGTACTCTGTGTCTGCATGAGTTGTTGTTAGAGGGTCTTTTTTTGCTTCCTGGTGGTCGTGGGGATGAAGGTTCTTCATTTTCTTTGTTTTATCTGTGAACTTTACATACTTAGTTATGTGCTTATACAGTTTTTACTTTGACGTACATCATGTTTATTCTACAGGATATTTTGCGGTTTCTTGAGTTAAGCCCTATGTATGCGATCTGTCCCTTTTTAAGGACAGCACATATCTTAACTTCAGACAGACTACCGTAATAAGTTTTACGTATGCAATCCGTTCTTTTCAGGGACAGCGCATATTTTAATTTTGGTTTTTAATGAACAAACCATCTTAATGTGTCACAATTGGATGGGAACATGAAAAACCACAGCTATTTTACCGTACTTCTTTGCAACACGAAAGTGTACATTGGTGCTTTATATAAGTTTAACAAGAGCTTCTTCTTTGAACACTGGTATTTTTAAGCCAAAAACAACAATATGACAAATAGGAGACAGGGTGTGGAGGACATGTGGACATGACTAATCAATGCATACTCATTCTCTGTTTGATCTGCATTACTGAATTTAACCCTGCTTCTTTGTGGATACAGATGGCTCCTTGGCATTGCAGCCAGCCTTGCCTTTTCCACATGAAGGCAAAAACAGTGGATGGCCACATGGAAGTACACAGGCCATGGACTGCACAAAGCTAAATTTCTTCACTTGCTCACATGGCAATAACATAATGGAAGTAAATAGATGTAGGACTAATAATTCTGGAATAGAGAGAAGTTTAATACTATACACACAAAAAGCAACCAGCAAATGTAAATGTGCAGTCATGTCATAGCGGGAAATGAAGCTTCTCTGCCTCGGCTTCCCCATCTGTAAGTGGAGTTGGTCCACAGAGTTTCTTGGCATCCAAAAATTTTTAAATCCAGTCTATAGATCAGGCAACTTTCTGTTGCATATAAGTAAAACCTTACAAAATAAGAGCCTTGCTACCCTTGTAAAATCATGGCTCAGGCCTGTTACTCAGGCTGAGTAGAAAAGGACTATGGGAAAGTGACTCAGCTGAATTAGAGGTAGAAAAACAAGGTATAGAGCCATTACGTGTTCACATCGTGGTTTATGGGGTTGTTGAATTACATTTGTTATGCTTAAACGGAATGCACCTGATAACGGCCTGCTTTAAAAGGGCTGGTTTTGGAAATAAAGAGTTCTCTCTCGCACCTGCCTGGGGACTCTGTGTCTCTGTGCTTCGGAACAACTTTTCTTTAAGAAGACTATTCCTAATTAAAAATGGTTTCTAGCCAGGACAGTTTCCTTTATGCTTATCTGCTTTTGTAATGACCCATTATTTCTAATTTCTATATTACATTATTCTCTCAGCCCAGTCTCTGAAGTTCCTCTCCCAACACAGTTACAGTTACTGTGCCACCCTTGGTCAATGTTCAGCTACAGTACATGATTCTCAGATATTCCCCATCAGCCAAATTGTTCTGTGCTTAAACATTAGCATTGCTTCTTGGCTTTTTTCTTCCCTAAGCTCAATGTCTCACCATCTATCATTGCCCTTCTTTTATAGCTTGTCAGCCAACTTAAAATCTGTGGACATTGCTCATTTCTAACCCATCTGAGTTTAATTTTTCAAGTATGATTTCTGAGGTATTGCATCTGCTGTCTACTGACACTGGACACAAGATCCAAAATTGCTCAGTGTTACAAATTTGTGACCCCCCACTGTAGTCAGCCTGTGCTCCAACATGTATGTCTGGGATCATAATTTCACTCATTGCTGTTTATTGCTCATTTTTCTGCTGTCAGCTGCTTACTTTCATTTAAAAAAACCCCCCAAAACCTCACTTCTATTATTTTCCTGGGGAATATAATGTGATTTACCAGATGATCATTTCCGCAATTACTCTTTATTCATCTTCTGAAGTTCAGTGCCATCCAGCCATCTGGTGTTTCATTAGTTCTGCAAAAGCCCTAACCTACAAAGAAAAAAAAAATACTCACATGGCTTATTTTAAGCATGTGGATCCTAATGCTGCAAAGAAGACTGCTCATATTTTTTGAGAGAGGTATATAGATAACTCTTGCAGAACTAGGCCATAAAATGGTCTCAAAAGATTTCCGTGGTTAATCATATAAAGTAATTAGCATGAACACTGCAGTGTACTTCAGACAGAAGTGCTAATAGGCCTGTATTAAGGTTTTCCATGCATTTCTTTACTAGCTCTTTATCAATCACCTGGGCATCAGATTGGCAACATGAAGAGCAGTGTAAGTATTCAGCTGAAACACGTTGATGTATGTATGCTGGCAGGACATTTGGAATCACATTCAAAGTGTTGATCATTTCTTAATTAGCCATTTTGCTTTCTCTCTTCCTCATTGGTGATAGAGATCCATAGAAGAGTACATTCAGTTGAGAAATCAGCATGATTTTTTTGGTCTTCTTCCATAAATAGCAGATTTTCTCTCTGAAACTGCTTGTCCTCACTAATATATGTGTAAAACCCCATCTTATTTGTTTTGTCTTCTGCAATGAGAATTCATTTCCTTCTGTCTAGAGAAGTGTTACTGCAAAGGAGCAGCTTTTTTCACACCCTCTTTTCTGACTATATCTGAGAAACACCTTTCAATTTGTTAATGCATTGCTTAGGTAAGAAACATCCGCCTTGTACCAATTTTTAGAGTGCCATTATTTAGGTGTGAACCATTTTGTGAAAGGCAGCTTGTTACTGCTTTATATCATAAATATCCTTTAAACACCTACTCTTTGAACTTCTGACTCATCATTCTGGCATCTGAAATTCCCTTCTGTTAATTACAAAATACTGATCTTGCTCATTACCACCATAACAATAACACCTAGTTAGGCATAGAACGCTGCTTCTCCTGGCAAACTGCAATGTCTCATGTTTCAGTGCTTTCTGCCACTTATCTTATTAAATCAGTTCGCACATAGCCAGCTTTCCACATGCCTCTGCAAAATCCTGAATGTTCTTTTGTAGGCTTCTGAGTTCAGATTGGGTGATGTGGAATATGCAGGATGAATGTCACTTGTTACCATTAACTTATGGAGCTTACCCCAGCCCAAAATGCATTGTTGTGCATTTTGCTAAGCAACAGAGGAGATTATGGATTTTATCTCTTTGACTATGGATCAGTAAAATAAGGACAAATCAAGTATGTTTTCCCAGGACCTGTAGTAACACTGCAATTGAAATGCCTGAACTCCAGTAAATTGCTTAACTGCAACAATGCTCCTTCTGAAAAGGTAAGGCCTCCGAGCCAGTCATTAAATGCTAGAAAACATTAATCAGATAAAGTAAAGGCAAATTCACCTACCTACCTCTAACTGATTTGAGACAGCAGGGACTGTTCAGGGTTACCTTATTTGCTTTTTTATCATGTATTTATTATGTGCATTTTCATACAGAACAGCCTGGGAGAAAGAAATATCCTGAAGATAACCTGACCAGGAGAAACAGACTGGCCAAACTCTGGAGCTGGACTATGCACAGATGTAAATAATCAACAAACACCTCTTCCCCTAAAACAAAACCACAAAATATCCCCAGTAGGATCTTTCAGACCAAAAGATTTAAATTCACACTATATTCTTATGTAATCGCAGTCTAGGTGAGAAATTATTAATGATAACAATAAGCAAGTGTTTGGTTGACATACCAGTATTATACTCTCAGCTGGAAAGTTACAAAGGTAATAAGTAAGTTTGAAATAAATGTTACAATGTGTTTCCTGACCTTCACAGGTCAGGAAAAAAACGTATATGCAAACTTCCTGATACAGAAGGAAAGCCACTTTTAGAAAGCCTTTAGATTAAAAGCATTGTGAATTCATTTCAGGCTTAGCATAACAGTCCTGATGGACCAGGATGTTCTCTGGGATAAGCAAACATGGCATCTCCAGAAAGAAGAAACTTCAGCAGAGCCGAGTCAGTTCAGGATCATTTAATGCAAAATCTCCACGCAATTTCCTTTTATTTAAACCATTATTAAGAAATATCCTTCAGCTTATCACATGTGAAGCATAAGCTTCCTTTGGTATTAACTTTGACACTTGGGGGATTATATTAATATAGGTGATAGTACCAGTTAGTGAGCATTTGATTGCCCTCAATGCAGAAGGATTTACTCTTGTTATTGATTTGTTGGCTAATATACTGGTTGGAAATCCCCTGGTATTGCTGGTAGCTGCGTATTCTAAATTTTATTGGATTTGTGGGCAATTTTCCTCTGTCGTTAAACTTATGATCACTTTATAAAAAGAAGAGCCCAAGAGTAAGCTGAAAAACAATCCATGTTTTTATTTTGCTGAAAAGGAAAGCTGTCTTGTTTTGCTTTGTTCCTGGTCGTTGATTGCCTTTGTCTGGCTTTTGTCATGGTTACTCTTGAGACAGGCAACAAACTGAGAATACATTGCTACAGGAGCCAGCAAGAGAGGAGCTATTACCTTCAATGGACAAAGGGTCAAATTTTGGGCAAATTTTGTTTCATGCAGAGGATAGAAATCCAACCCACATGCCCGTCAGTTGCCACAAGTGTACGGGCTGTTGAGACTTCTTTTATAGCACTACTTTCCTCCTAATCATCTCCCTCAGCCCTTTAGGCAGGGGTTGGTGGAAGCCAAGGATAAGCCAGCCTGACCCCTGAGTGCCGTGGGCAGGCAGGCAGCCCCTGCCCGCTGACACCGCCCGCGGTGGGCAGGCCGTGGGACCAGGGTGTGCAGGGCTCTGTCC